>CAWUFW010013713.1:0-457762 GCA_963921515.1 Calotriton arnoldi
GTGCTTCGTTCAGTTACGTATTGCTGGATGAGTGGCGGTGTGTGGGTGTCTATATAGGAGTATGAGTGCATATGATAGTCCTGTACTGAGTGACCGTAAGTATGAGTGACTGTATGGGTGAGTGAGTGGATGTGTGTGTAGACCTAAGAATCAGTGAGTGGGTATGTAGTTATTGGTGTTGGAGTGTCTATGGTTTTGAGAATGGCAGTCTGTAATTTAGAGTGGGTGTATCAAAAGTTATATTAGGGTGTGAGAAGATGCATGAAATTATCACATGGATGATGTCATCAGTGATGTCATCAGTGATGTCATTTGAGATGTCATCAGTGATGTCATCAGTGATGTCACTGACCATGTCATGAGTGATGTAATATGTGACGTCATCAGCAGTGCATTGCGGGGGCGCGAGTTATAGTTAGCTGAACTAACTATAACGGGGGAATTTCTCTGGTTTTGTACGAGTGAAATGTCCAACTAACTATAACGCCCCTGAAACCTATGGTTTTTTCAGTGAATTTCTAAGGTTTTTTAAATGCTAATTTCTAACTATAACGTGCCTGAAACCTATGGTTTTTTCAGTGAATTTCAAAGGTTTTTTAAATGCTAATTTCTAACTATAACATGCCTGAAACCTATGGTTTTTTCAGTGAATTTCAAAGGTTTTTAAATGCTAATTTCTAACTATAACGTGCCTGAAACCTATGGTTTTTAAGTGAATTACAAAGGTTTTTAAATGCTAGTTTCTAACTATGCCTACAGAGGTAGGACATGTGAAGAAAGAAGAAAAAACGCACAGAAAGAAGCAAAAGAAATGCAGAAAGAAGCAACAGAAGTCCACAAAGACGAAGAAAAGTGCAGGAAGAAGCAAGACATGTGCAGAAAGAACCAACAGAGGAGCAGAAAGAGGCCTTGTTGCAAAATCATCCTGTGCCCACAACTTTTTCAGACGGGTACTGATGGTAACTGAGTCTGACTAACCAGGCCTAGAGCCAGTGCTATGCTAAAAGACACTTAGAATACAGTGAAAACACCTACATACACTAGGGAACACTATGGGTTGGGGTACCCCTGTGATTAGCATGACCTCATCTGTAATGCCCTAGTACATAATAGGGCAGGGGGATTAAAACTACCTCTAAGTCAGAGGTGCAGAAATATGCTACTTTAACTAGTAGTCGCGTTTGCAGAGTGGTGGAGAAAGGGTGCTGGGCGTCCAACCAACGCTCAGGAATTCCGCTGCGTAGGACTTACAGGAGGTACCAGGAGGGATTCTTGGCCCCCAAACTCCCTCAGGACAAAATTGGACTTCATCCCCCATCCCGTAGTCTGCCACGAGGCACGTTTGCAGAGTGGTAGAGAAAGGGGCCATGGCCTCCGAAGACGTCTTAGCAATCCCACTGTGTGGGACTTACTGGAGGTAACAAGAGGGGTAGTTGGCCCCCAAGGACATCCTTGGGGGCCAACTTCCCAAACTATTACCTCCAGTCAGTCCCACACAGCAGCACTGGTAAGTACTCGTACCAGGCCACGCCCACTTTGCCCACCACTCTACAAACGCGCTCCCTGGCGCGCTCTTGGATGGGGATTGAAGTCCCCTTCACTGCTGGGGGTCCTTTAGGGGCCAACTAGCCTACCTTTTACCTCCAGTAAGCCCCACGCAGTGGGATTGGTGAGAGGTAGACAAAGGCCATGCCCCCTTTCTCCACAAACGCGCCCCCTGGCGTGTTGTAAGTTGGGGGATTAAGTCCCCTTGAATCCTGAGGGTCCCTGGGGTCCAACTAGCCCACCAGGTACCTCCAGTAAGCGCCACAGAGCTGCATTGCAGAGAGGTGTAAAAAGGGGCGTGACCTGGACCACCTCTCTGCAACGCAGCGCAGTGGCGCTTACTGGAAGCACCTGGTGGGCTAGTTGGCCCCCAGGGGCCCTCAGGATTGAAAGGGAATTAATTCCCCAACTTAAAAGGCGCCACAGGGCGTGTTTGCACACATGTCACCTCAGGCCCCGCCCCCTCCCTTCACCACTGTGCAAACACGCCCCGTGGCACGTTTTAAGTTGCGGGATAAAGTCCCCTTGAATCCTGAGGGTCCCTGGGGTCCAACTAGCCCACCAGGTACCCCCAGTAAGCGCCACAGAGCTGCATTGCAGAGAGGTGTAAAAAGGGGCGTGGCCTGGACCACCTCTCTGCAACGCAGCCCTGTGGCGCTTACTGGAGGTACCTGGTGGGCTAGTTGGCCCCCAGGGACCCTCAGGATTGAAGGGAATTAATTCCCCAACTTAACACGTGCCACAGGGTGTGTTTGCACACATGTCACCTCAGGTCCCGCCCCCTCCTTCACCACTGTGCAAACGCGCCCCGTGGCGCGTTTTAAGTTGGGGGATAAAGTCCCCTTGAATCCTGAGGGTCCCTGGGGTCCAACTAGCCCACGAGGTACCTCCAGTAAGCGCCACAGAGCTGCGTTGCAGAGAGGTGTAAAAAGGGGCGTGGCCTGGACCACCTCTCTGCAACGCAGGCCTGTGGCGCTTTCTGGAGGTACCTGGTGGGCTAGTTGGCCCCCAGGTGCCCTCAGGATTGAAGGGGAATTAATTCCCCAACTTAAAATGCCCCACAGGGCGTGTTTGCACACATATCACCTCAGGCCCCACCCCCTCCCTTCACCACTGTGCAAACGGGCCACGTGGCGCGTTTTAAGTTGGGGGATAAAGTCCCCTTGAATCCTGAGGGTCCCTGGGGTCCAACTAGCCCAACAGGTACCCCCAGTAAGCGCCACAGAGCTGCATTGCAGAGAGGTGTAAAAAGGGGCGTGGCCAGGACCACCTCTCTGCACCGCAGCCCTGTGGCGCTTACTGGAGGTACCTGGTGGGCTAGTTGGCCCCCCGGGACCCCCAGTATTGAATGGGAATTAATTCCCCAACTTAAAACGCGCCACAGAGCGCGTTTGCAGAGTGTTGCTGAGGGGGCGGGGCCTCCCGGCACAATCGCGTGTTTTTAAAATTATTTTTTGGGAAGGGGGCTGTGTGGCCCCCTTCTTTTACTTTTGGGCCTGGGACCCCATCCCCAGGGCCTGACCCCATTTAAAAAAATATATATATATATTAACGGGAAGGGGGCCGCGTGGGCCTCCCTCCCGTGGCCAATTCTGGCCCCGGGGACCCCATCCCCCGGGGCATGGCCAAATATATATTTTTTTTATGGAGGTGGGCTGCGTGGCCCCCCTCCTGAGGCCTCTATTGGCCCCGGGGACCCCATCCCCCGGGGTCAGCCTTTATTTTATTTTTTTATTTTTTTGGGGAGTGGGGCTGCGTGGTCCCCCTCCCGGGCCACTTCTAGCCCCGGGGACCCCATCCCTCAGGGCAGGCCCTATCCGTTGGGGACCATGGGGGGAGCCCCAATGCCCCCACGGTCCTGCCGGCTCCCCGCGTCCTGCGGGAGCCGGCATTACTTTTCCACATGGGGAGCTGCTAACATGCAGCTCCCCTTGTGGAAAAGCAATCTGCTTTGCTTCATTGAAGCGAGAGCAGGTTTCCCTGCTCTCGCTTCAATGAAGCAAAGCAGTTTGCAATGACAGGACGGGAGCCGCACGGCTCCCGCCCTGTCATTGCAAACAGCAGTGTCCCGGGGGTGGGCACCCCGGGACACTGCAGGAGCTAGCCCTGGGGGGTGGCGGTCCCCAGGGCCATCACGGGTTCCAGGAGGGGGGACGCGGCTCTCCTCCCACCTATTGCACAGCCCCGGGGAGGTGGTGGTACCCGGGGGTCCGTTATGGACCCCTGAATTTCAATATTAGTACCCCGGGGAGGTGGCGGTCCCCGGGGCATGTGGGGGGGCTCGAGCCCCCCCACAAAGGTCTATGTTTTTTTTAAAAGGCCCCGGGGGTGGCGGTCCCTGGGGCAGCAGGGGGGCGGTGTCCCCCGCCATTATTATTAATAAAATCCCCGGGGGGTGGCAGTCCACGGGGCTTGGGGGGCCTTGGAGGCCCCCCACACATTAAAAATAAGAAGCCCCAGGGGTGGCGGTCCCCGGGGCTGCGGGGGGGCCGTGTGCCCCCGCAAATGTTTATGGAAAGCTCCGGGGGTGGCGGTCCCCGGGGCTTCGGGGGCCTCCCTGGGCCCCCACAATTACATTATTAAATGCCCCCGGCCCACCCTGGGGCTAAATAATAACGGAGCGCGGAAGCCCGCGCTTCGTTTTTTTTTTGGCCAAAATTCGCGCAGGGTGCGCAAATCTCGCCGATTTAAAAAAAAAAAATGCTTTTTTTGGCCCTGGGGGTCCTTGTGGGACCCCCTGAGCAGGCCTAGGGGGTCAGGGTGTTTCTACCCTGCTCCTTTTCTTTTTTTTCACCTTTCTTTCCCTGTTTTCTTGTGCCTCGGTTACCGAGGCACAAGATGGCTGCCAAGACTTCCTGGTTTGGAGTGATGACAGCCAATTAGAATAAAGCTCGTGGTCGGGAGGGTGCGCGGATCCACCACGCCTCTATATATCGAAACTTTTATTTTTTGATTTTCTCAGCAACTACTGAACAGATTTACACCATTTAAAAAAAAGGTCTCTTTCTGAACCAAGGGCTACCTTTTTGCAAAATTTGGTGTAATTCCGTTCAGCAGTTTCAGCTGTAACCGTGTCTAAAGTTTCCTATGGGAAATTGATTTTCCGACCTCTATTTTTAATTTCTCAGGAACTACTGAACGGATTTACTCCATTTAAAAAAGGTCTCTTTCTGGAAACAAGGGCTACCTTTTGCCAAATTTGGTGTAATTCTGTTCAGCAGTTCGAGCTGTAGCCGTGTCTAAAGTTTCCTATGGGAATTAACATGGAGAAAACACGTTTTGGGACCCCTCTTTTTCTCGGCCCCCGCTTGCCGAATCACCCCGAAACTTTCAAGACAGGAGCTGACCGGAGCGGGCTACGAGTTTTGAAAATTTCGCGAAGATTCGTCAACCGGCGCCAAAGATATTGAGAAAACAAAAAACAAGTTTCCTCTGGAAACTAGGTCCTAACGATAACTACCTACTGGCGACCGCCAGTAGGTAATATATATATATATATATATATATATACACACATATATATAATATATACATATGAAAGGGAACATACATATGTATATGTTTAAGGATAGAGATAGATAGATAGATAGATAGATTTGTATACCTGTGTAATATGGGTCTATGTATTTTTTGTCATTGATGGGCTCTGGTAAAATTTACAAATCATGAGACTGAAAGACATGTCATTTATAAATGTCACCTGAACCCCAATATGGCAATATAGGACCATATTGCATGTTATTCATTGTGTATTTATTAAATTACATGATTAAATAATTGATTTAAACACTGTGCAATGAGATTTAAAGCATTTGATCATCATCCGTTCACTATTGCCCCACTCCCAACTCCCCTCTTGCAGCCAATCCCAGGCACCGGGCGAACCGCTCATTTGTGCCCAAAACTCCATAGACACCCATGCCCACTTCCATGCCCCCTTTGTTTCTATTAATAGCTTATCAATCGCACAGGACTATCATGGGAGCCTAGGTGGTCCCCTGTGCTCCTGCGGGACACTTGTGGGAGTAAGTGAGTCACTCTGGCTCTTGCGAGTGTCACTTGTAATCGAGCAACCCCCCACCAAAAAAAATGTTTTAATTTGGCCTGAGTCAAAGGGGTATTGGTACTTCTACCCTGCCCCTTATGCCATCTTTTTTATTTTTTTCAAGACATGGGGACCAGTTCCATGTGTCCCTTGCTGGTGGCGGCAACATTTCTCTTCATGTTGCACCTAGCAAATCAGGGCGAGGTCCTGCAGGAGCAAGGCGGGCAATCAGATCTTTCTGTTTTTAGATTTTGCATGGCTGAAAGTGTCCAATGAACACACATTTCAAAATCCAATAAGGTCTATCATTTCAACCCACAGTTACAGCAGACACATTTAGCAGTCAAACCACTACCTAAGGGCTGTTAACAACATAAGACATTTATGAACCTCGACTCTCATGTTATTTTGAACTTGTGTGTTACAGTTAAAATCCAGCAATCAAAACTTTAAACGCCATACTTTGAGAAATTGGGTTGTTGGTTGTGGGGGTAAAAACCTTGCTCAAGCAACAGCCACAATCCTTGTCAGGGTGAACCACAGAAAGTCCCAAAGTTAACCTGAGCTTTAACCCTCTGGTAGCATCACACAAAAGCATTCAAGCTTAACTAAAATGGCAATGTGTAAAGTATTATGGCGCATGTAAACAGTAATAAAATCAACACACAACACATAAGAATTCCACGCTAAATTAGAAAAATATAGTACATTTAAACACAGTATTGGCAAATGGCAACATTCAATCAGTAGAAAAGGAGATATGCAATTTTAAAGACTTAGATGAAAGTATTGCCAAAAGGTGCACAGCATCATCTGAGGGTATCTGGTCACGCTGGACCAGGACAAAGTCATAAGTTCAGGGTGGCTGCGATGGAGCACAGGCTGGGCACAGGACCAAGTTTGGCCCGCTGATGATTGTATCTTATGTACTTGGTGCGTAGATTGTGTGGCATTGTTTTGTCGGGTTTTGCATCGCTTCGCTCTGGATTTGGTGGAACCTTAAGCTAGGCTGGTACAGCACCTTTAACCCCACTTCCAAGGGTCCAGGATGGAAGGGCACCACTTGGTTGGTCAGAACTCACTCAGGCTGGGTCCAGGTGCAGGTTCAAGATGTTTAGAGCCTTTTCTGCCTCTGAGGCTCTGATTTGGAGGCCAGCCAGAAAGTCCTTGGAGTCACTCTGGTAGCTCTGGGTCTAAGGAGAAAAGCAGGTCTCCAGAAGTAGGGCCGTCCACTGAGGGCACAAGGCAGGATTCAGGCAGCAGCACTGTCCTCTTGGTGCAGCAGGGCAGTCTTCTGGCAGTGCACAGAAGGCCACAGACAGCAGGACAATCCTCTGAGAGTCCTTCCGCAGGTCCAGAAGTAAACTGAAGTTATGATCTGATGGTCCCATTTTTATACCTCGTGCCTCCTTTGAAGTGAAAGAAGCTTCTGGACTTTTCCACCCATAGAAGTGTCTGGATTTTCCTGCCTCCCTGCTCTGGTTCCAGGTTGTCTGGGGGGACAATAACCTAGTAGAAATTTCTTCATGACTGTAGTGAGGCAGACCCTTTGAAGTGCAAGTACGGTAGGTGAGTCAAAAGGGGATTGTACTTCTACCCTGCACCTTATGCCTTATTTTTTTTTTCAATTTCAAGACATGGGGACCAGTTCCATGTGTCCTGTACTGCGGCTGCAACATTTCTCTTCATGTTGCACCTAGCAAGTCAGGGCGAGGTCCTTCAGGAGCAAGGCGGGCAATCAGATCTTTCTGTTTTTAGATTTTGCATGGCTGAAAGTGTCCAATGAACCCACATTTCAAATTCCAATAAGGTCTATCATTTCAACCCACAGTTACAGCAGACACATTTAGCAGTCAAACCACTACCTAAGGGCTGTTAACAACATAAGACATTTATGAAACTCGACTCTCATGTGATTTTCAATTTGTGCGTTACAGTGAAAATCCAGCAATCAAAACTTTAAACGCCATACTGTGAGAAATTGGGTTGTTGGTTGAGGGGGTAAAAACCTTGCTCAAGCAACAGCCACAATCCTTGTCAGGGTGAACCATAAATACTCCCAAAGTTAACCTGAGCTTTAACCCTCTGGTAGCATCACACGAAAGCATTCAAGCTTAACTAAAATGGCAATGTGTAAAGTGTTATGGAGCATGTAAACAGTAATAAAATGAACACACAACACATGAGAATTCCATGCTAAATAAGAAAAATATAGTACATTTAAATACAGTATTGGCAAATGGCAAAATTCAATCAGTAGAAAAGGAGATATGCAATATTAAAGATTTAGATGAAAGTATTGCCAAAAGTTGCACAGCATCATCTGAGGGTATCTGGTCATGCTGGACCAGGACAAAGTCATAAGTTCAGGGTGGCTGCGATGGAGCACAGGCTGGGCACAGGACCAAGTTTGGCCCGCTGATGATTGTATCTTATGTACTTGGTGCGTAGTTTGTGTGGCATTGTTTTGTGGGGTTTTGCATCGTTTCGCTCTGGATTGGGTGGAACCTTAAGCTAGGCTGGTATATCACCTTTAACCCCACTTCCAAGGGTCCAGGATGGAAGGGCACCACTTGATTGGTCAGAACTCACTCAGGTTGGGTCCAGGTGCAGGTTCAAAGTGTTTAGAGCCTTTTCTGCCTCTGAGGCTCTCATTTGGAGGACAGCCAGCACGTCCTTGGAGTCACTCTGGCAGACCTGGGTCTAAGGAGAAAAGCAGGTCTCCAGAAGTAGGGCCGTCCACTGAGGGCACAAGGCAGGCTTCAGGCAGCAGCACTGTCCTCTTGGTGCAGCAGGGCAGCCTTCTGGCAGTGCACAGAAGGCCACAGACAGCAGGACAATCCTCTGAGAGTCCTTCCGCAGGTCCAGAAGTAAACTGAAGTTATGATCTGATGGTCCCATTTTTATACCTCGTGCCTCCTTTGAAGTGAGAGAAGCTTCTGGACTTTTCCACCCATTGAAGTGTCTGGAATTTCCTGCCTCCCTGCCCTGGTTCCAGGTTGTCTGGGGGGACAATAACCTAGTAGAAATTTCTTCATGACTGTAGTGACGCAGACCCTTTGAAGTGCAAGTACGGTAGGTGAGTCAAAGGGGTATTGGTACTTCTACCCTGCATCTTATGCCTTATTTTTTTTTTCATTTTCAAGACATGGGGACCAGTTCCATGTGTCCTGTACTGGGGCCGCAACATTTCTCTTCATGTTGCACCTAGCAAGTCAGGGCGAAGTCCTGCAGGAGCAAGGCGGGCAATCAGATCTTTCTGTTTTTAGATTTTGCATGGCTGAAAGTGTCCAATGAACCCACATTTCAAATTCCAATAAGGTCTATCATTTCAACCCACAGTTACAGCAGACACATTTAGCAGTCAAACCACTACCTAAGGGCTGTTAACAACATAAGACATTTATGAATCTCGACTCTCATGTGATTTTCAACTTGTGTGTTACAGTGAAAATCCAGCAATCAAAACTTTAAACGCCATACTGTGAGAAATTGGGTTGTTGGTTGAGGGGGTAAAAACCTTGCTCAAGCAACAGCCACAATCCTTGTCAGGGTGAACAACAAAAACTCCCAAAGTTAACCTGAGCTTTAACCCTCTGGTAGCATCACACGAAAGCATTCAAGCTTAACTAAAATGGCAATGTGTAAAGTATTATGGAGCATGTAAACAGTAATAAAATGAACACACAACACATAAGAATTCCACGCTAAATCAGAAAAATATAGTACATTTAAACACAGTATTGGCAAATGGCAAAATTCAATCAGTAGAAAAGGAGATATGCAATTTTAAAGATTTAGATGAAAGTATTACCAAAAGGTGCACAGCATCATCTGAGGGTATCTGGTCACGCTGGACCAGGACAAAGTCATAAGTTCAGGGTGACTGCGATGGAGCACAGGCTGGGCACAGGACCAAGTTTGGCCCACTGATGATTGTATATTATGTACTTGGTGCGTAGTTTGTGTGGCATTGCTTTGTGGGGTTTTGCATCGCTTCACTCTGTATTTGGTGGAACCTTAAGCTAGGCTGGTACAGCACCTTTAACCCCACTTCCAAGGGACCAGGATGGAAGGGCACCACTTGGTTGGTCAGAACTCACTTAGGCTGGGTCCAGGTGCAGGTTCAAGATGTTTAGAGCCTATTCTGCCTCAGAGGATCTGATTTGGAGGCCAGCCAGCAAGTCCTTGGAGTCACTCTGGTAGCCCTGGGTCTAAGGAGAAAAGCAGGTCTCCAGAAGTAGGGCCGTCCACTGAGGGCACAAGGCAGGCTTCAGGCAGCAGCACTGTCCTCTTGGTGCAGCAGGGCAGTCTTCTGGCAGTGCACAGAAGGCCACAGACAGCAGGACAATCCTCTGAGAGTCCTTCCGCAGGTCCAGAAGTAAACTGAAGTTATGATCTGATGGTCCCATTTTATACCTTGTGCCTCCTCTGAAGTGAGAGAAGCTTCTGGACTTTTCCACCCATAGAAGTGTCTGGAATTTCCTGCCTCCCTGCCCTGGTTCCAGGTTGTCTGGGGGGACAATAACCCAGTAGAAATTTCTTCATGACTGTAGTGAGGCAGACCCTTTGAAGTGCAAGTACAGTAGGTGAGTCAAAGGGGTATTGGTACTTCTACCCTGCACCTTATTCCTTATTTTTTTTTCATTTTCAAGACATGGGGACCAGTTCCATGTGTCCTGTACTGGGGCTGCAACATTTCTCTTCATGTTGCACCTAGCAAGTCAGGGCAAGGTCCTGCAGGAGCAAGGTGGGCAATCAGATCTTTCTGTTTTTAGATTTTGCATGGCTAAACTGTCCAATGAACCCACATTTCAAATTCCAATAAGGTCTATCATTTCAACCCACAGTTACAGCAGACACATTCAGCAGTCAAACCACTACCTAAGGGATGTTCACAACATAAGACATTTATGAATCTCAACTCTCATGTGATTTTCAACGTGTGTGTTACAGTGAAAATCCAGCAATCAAAACTTTAAACGCCATACTGTGAGAAATTGGGTTGTTGGTTGAGGGGGTAAAAACCTTGCTCAAGCAACAGCCACAATCCTTGTCAGGGTGAACCACAAAAAGTCCCAAAGTTAACCTGAGCTTTAACCCTCTGGTAGCATCACACGAAAGCATTCAAGCTTAACTAAAATGGCAATGTGTAAAGATTTATGGAGCATGTAAACAGTAATAAAATGAACACACAATACATAAGAATTCCACGCTAAATTAGAAAAATATAGTACATTTAAATACAGTATTGGCAAATGGCAAAATTCAATCAGTAGAAAAGGAGATATGCAATTTTAAAGATTTAGATGAAAGTTTTGCCAAAAGGTGCACAGCATCATCTGAGGGTATCTGGTCGCGCTGGACCAGGACAAAGTCATAAGTTCAGGGTGGCTGCGATGGAGCACAGGCTGGGCACAGGACCTAGTTTGGCCCGCTGATGATTGTATCTTATGTATTTGGTCATAGTTTGTGTGGCATTGCTTTGTGGGGTTTTGCATCGCTTCGCTCTGGATTTGGTGGAACCTTAAGCTAGGCTGGTATAGCACCTTTAACCCCACTTCCAAGGGTCCAGGATGGAAGGGCACCACTTGATTGGTCAGAACTCACTCAGGCTGGGTCCAGGTTCAGGTTCAAGATATATAGAGCCTTTTCTGCCTCTGAGGCTCTGATTTGGAGGCCAGCCAGCAAGTCCTTGGAGTCACTCTGGTAGCCCTGGGTCTAAGGAGAAAAGCAGGTCTCCAGAAGTAGGGCCGTCCACTGAGGGCACAAGACAGGCTTCAGGCAGCAGCACTGTCCTCTTGGTGCAGCAGGGCAGTCTTCTGGCAGTGCACAGAAGGCCACAGACAGCAGGACAATCCTCTGAGAGTCCTTCCGCAGGTCCAGAAGTAAACTGAAGGTATGATCTGATGGTCCCATTTTATACCTCGTGCCTCCTCTGAAGTGAGAGAAGCTTCTGGACTTTTCCACCCATTGAAGTGTCTGGAATTTCGTGCCTCCCTGCCCTGGTTGTCTGGGGGGACAATAACCCAGTAGAAATTTCTTCATGACTGTAGTGAGGCAGACCCTTTGAAGTGCAAGTACAGTAGGTGAGTCAAAGGGGTATTGGTACTTCTACCCTGCACCTTATTCCTTATTTTTATTTTCATTTTCAAGACATGGGGACCAGTTCTATGTGTCCTGTACTGGGGCTGCAACATTTCTCTTCATGTTGCACCTAGCAAGTCAGGGCAAGGTCCTGCAGGAGCATTCCCTTTGAAGTGCAAGTATGGTAGGTGAGTCATGTGGCTCAGCAGCAGGCTGCAGGCACCAAATGGTTAGGACAATAATACGGGAACTTTCTAAAAGTGGCATTTATAAGAACTGTGAGTTAAAATCTGACTTTATCATTAAAGAGGGTTGTGAGTTACAATTCTTTAGAGACCAAACTCAACATTTTTACCTACTCCCAATCAAAAGTTATCACTTAATAAGGTAACCCAATGTTATTCTATGGGAGAGTAGGCCTTGCAGTATTGGAAAAACTAATATAAGAGTTTGTCAATACCAGGACATGTAAAACTTAAAAGTACATGTCCAACTTTTTAGGGTTAGTATTTCAAGGGTGTCCCTGCCCACCAGGGTCATGCACTTCCACAAGATTGTTCCTCAATCCTCCCCAGAATAATGCGCATTCTGACACCTATCCCTTATGCAGGAAACCATTTATCTATGTCACCATATAGCTGGGCACTTGGTCTTGGACTTTGTAGAATCTCATCTCTCCTGTGGACACTGGGGGTATGCTTCCACCATTACTGCTGGGCTCTGAGGCTTGTTTTGCTTTCAGGTACAACTCCTCCACCTCCCGGTCCCGGCAGCAGTGGGTAGGTCCCTGGACATATTGCGTACTACGCAAACTATATGGGGAAGTTCCTCATATCTTGACCTGCCGGGGATTGATGAAGCAGTAGTATATCCCAAATAGGGTAGAACCAGTACTACCAGTCATTAGACAGAGTAAGTCATGGTGGCATAAACCTCTATCATTAGTTCATTATTGTTTTTTCGGTCCACCTTAGTGTAGATAGTTTTTTAACTTTAGGTCCTGACGAATCGCCTCTAGACTTGTAGAATAGGCGAGAAAAATGTTGACCAACCACACGGAAGAGCGCCACACCTGAGACATTAACTTAGCATTGCGCCTTTCCTTTTTATTTTAATCAGGGTAGGAGACCCCACAATTACAATTATTTTTGCTGGTACTCCCAACCCTGTTTTAATTCACATAAACATCACACACCACTCATTCATCTACACTCACTAAGCCCCTCACCCCCACGGCACCAAACGGTTATTTGGAAAAATATCTCCGCCAAAGTGCCCCTCATTGGGAGCCCGTCAGGCATTGCAGCGCCGGCCAGACGAGGAGCAGCCCGATGATGAAGCATGACACCCAACTGGGTGTGTGAGGGCATTATATTCCAAAGAAATGGATTCCCATCTCTTTGACTCTGTAGCCTACTGTCTTTTGTATATTGCTACACTCTAGATTATTTAGGAACAGCACAACTCTAATTTTCATATTGCATTTGGGCATTTGTGCTGGACCTCATGTATAAAAGCCCTTTGTCCCTCTATTTGTGAATAACAACTCCTTCAGGCTCACCTCAAGAGCCAGTGACAGCATTATTTCAGCCAAGGACCTCTCAGCCTCCTCCTTTGCTAAGGCTTTTTCCACCTTAGCCTTTACCTTTGCCAATGCTCTTTCTGCCTTAGCCGTCTCCTTTTCCAGAGCCAGTCTTTCTTTCTCCAAGGACCTTTTGCAGCAGCCCCTCCTTAGCTGTCTCCAGTTTTAACTTGGCCAGCTGCAGCTGGAATACCCTCTCAGCTTTTCTGTCATCTGGCTCCTCTAGGGACAGACCGTTGGAAGACACAATGCTTCCTGCCCTGGAAGGAGGCTCCTCTTCTCCCGGGTGCTGCAGGTCAGGACGTATGTCCTCCATAGCCTCCGCCTCCTAAACATCTTTTGAAATTTGCAACTGGCGGTCCTCTCTCTGGGCTCTGAGGGCTTCTGGAGCTCCTCCTTTATTGACCTCCTCTTTGTGTGGAGCCCCATCTTTTTGCAGAATCCTCTGAGCTCAGCTGCAGTGTAGTTCTCTAGGTTGCTCAGCTCAAATCCATGCTTGTAGGCAGGGTCACAGGCACAAGCAGTCAGGTAGAATGGGAGAGTATTAGGAAAAAGCAAAAAATAGCCATTTCAGTAGAATTTAAAAGGAGGTTGAATATGGTATCAAATATTTATATGGGATTTTAGTCTAATACAAATTTCTTTATGGCACTGCACAAACATAAGTATTGGATCCCACCATTGATCACCAATGTGAAAACTCGGGTTCTTGGTTGATGGGGGTCAAACCCTACTCAAGCAATAGCCACAGTCCTTGTCAGGGTGATCCACAAAATGTCACTAAATTAACCTGTGCTGAACCCTCTGGTAGCTTGCCACAAAAGCAGTCAGGCTTAACTTAGAGGCAATGTGTAAAGTATTAATGCAGCACTCAAACAGTAATAAAGTGAAAGCACAACACAAGTAAAATCCCACTCTAATTTTGAAAAATAGAACAAGTTTTTGTTATAAATTATTTTACACCAAAACAACAATAATCCACTCAGTAGAAATGGAGATGCGCAAAGATTTAGATGAAAGTAACCCCAAAAGGTGCAAAGCGGCAACAGAGGGTATCTAGTCACGCTCGACCGGGACACAAACACAATCTCAGGCTGAACACGATGGAGCACAGGCCTGGCATAGGACCAAGTTTGTCCCACTGAGGATTGTACATTTTATCATTAATGCGCGGTCTGCACTGTTTTGCATTCCTGGGCTTCCCACCTCTTCACACCGGATTTGGTGGAACCTTCAGTTAGGATGGTACAGCACCTTCAACCCCATTTTGAAGGGTCCAGGACTGGACGGGCACTTGGAGGGCCAGGTCTCATTCAGGCTATGTCTAGGTGCAGGTTTAAGATGGTTGGAGCCTTTTCTGTCCCTGAGGTTCTGATCAGGAGGCCCGCCACCTAGCCCTTGGAGTCATTATGGTACTCTTGTGTGTAAGCAGAAAAGCAGGTGTCAACTAGCAGGGCAGTCCTATGAGGGTGTAAGGCTGGCTTCAGGCAGCAGGGCAATCTTCTTAAGTACACAGCAGGCCACAGACAGCATGGCATTTCTCTGAGAGTCCTTCCACTGGTCCAGAACCGAGCTTAAGAGTTGGAGTTTGGCTCCTACTTTTACACCTGGCACCCTTTTGGAAGTGGGAGAAGCTTCTGGAGTTTTCCCCCATGGAAGGGTCTGGAATTTCCTGTCTCCCTGATGTGGTCCCAGGTTGTATGAGGGCACAATGACCTAGCGTGAAGTCCTTTGTAAGTGAGTTGAGGCAGCCCATTTGAAGTACAAGTGTAGTAGATGACAGCTCCAACCCCCCCCCCATCCTGCCTAGGTGAACCACACTGCCACTACCCAGTCTATCTATTGTGTGGCTGTCTGAGAAGAATAACACCTAGTGATGTAACCCAGGAGCAGGCTGCAGGCACCGAATGGTTAGGACAAGAAAAGGTCAGCTTTCTAAAAGTACCATTTTCAGAATTGTGAATTAAAATTCGACTTTATTGGTAAAGATGGTTTTACATTTCAATACTTTAGAGAGCAAACTCGACATTCCTGCATATTACCAATCAAACGTTATCACTTATTAAATGTTATTAGGTAACCCAATCTTATCATATGGGAGAGGTAGGCCTTGAAGTAGTGAAAAATGAATTTAAGAGTTTGTCACTACCAGGACATGTAAAACTTAAATGTGCATGTCCAGCTTTTTAAAAACACTGCACCCTGCCCTATGGGCTGTGTAGGGCTTACCCTTGGGGTGACTTATGTAAACTAAAAAGGGAGATTTGGCTTGGCAGGAGGTTTATCCGAAACCGGTCCCAGGATGTTTGTTTTCCGGTCCAGGGAGGGCCTGTCCTTGCAGTTCGGGCTAGACTGTTCCCATGGGGAACAGGGTCAAGGATGCTTTGTGTTGTAGTCAATAACTTCTCCAAAGTCCGGTTTGGGCTTATAAATGTATATTTATTAGAGTGCAAGTAACACGCTGGTAATCCCTGTCCAGCCAGCGATAACTGACTTTCCAGGAACCACCATATGTCATATCAAGAACATTACATGCATGCCATGACAACCATAGAACATCTTACTTAAAGGTACAATACTGCCATGTGTTACATAACTATGTGAATACAACACATCATCTTCCCTTAAATAATAAAACAAAGTTAAAAAAAACAAGAAAAAAATAAATAATAAAAAATAAAATTGGATAAATAAATGATCAAACACGTAACAATACTATACTTTTAGAAGTCACTGCATATATAATCTTGGAGATATCTGGGTGGACACCTAAGCCTATGCGTAGCAATTCTATTGCCAGTATCTCCAATTCTTTCATCAATTATTCTTGAAGGAATATTAACGATTTCTTCATCGCTCATAAATAAATGAGGATTACACTCATTAATTCTTTCTTTTACACCATTTTCACTGCCATTTTTCTTTTTATAAAGAGCAACTCTTCTTAGGTTCCAATTTTCCCCATTGTACAAAGTAATAAAACCTTTATGAACAGATTTCACCTTGTATGGACCCCGAAACTTTGTAAGGCCACTGCTCACCCGACCCGATTTAACCTTAACAAAGTCATTGGGTTCTATGTTTCCTTTACATACAACAAATTCACTATGTTCTTCTCTCACTTTAGGATTATCCATGCCTAAGAACACTTTCATCCAGGCAGTACTTAACTTTGTGCTTGCAGAACATCCTCTCATCACAAAGAAAGGAACTTTCCCCGAAACCGTATTTTCCGTGGTACAATAGGGCCACACCAAATCATTTACTACACGTTTGACATCTCTTTTGCTAGTAATAGCCATCTGTATAACTCCTTTTATCATGCGGTTAGCCCTTTCTACGATACCGTTTCCCTGTGGGTTATAAAGTGTTGTTCTACTATGTACAATGCCACATGATTTAAGATAATCAGTCATTTCATTAGAAACTAGCTGTGTGCCATTATCCGTAATCAATTTCACAGGATATCCTTCTTCTCTAAAAACTTCTTCAAGAATTTGAATAGTCTTCTTTGTGGTAATTTCACTCATAAATTTTACCACCAACCATTTGGACATAACATCTACCATAACTAGACCAAACCTGGAATCCATCCCTAAACAAGATAAAGGTCCTATGAAATCTAAACACACTGTATGCCAAGGCAGACCAGGATCCTCGATGGTACCCATATTCAATTGATTTCCAACCTTCAGCCTCTTTTCACTCTCCACACAATCAGTACATCTCTCCACCCATTCAGACACTTGCTGATCCATTGTCGGCCACCAAAAATGTTCCCTTAATCTTTTCTTAGTGAGTGATTGTCCCATATGACCCTCATGAGCCAATTTGAACAATTTATATCTTAAGTCCTGTGGGGGAACAAATTTATCATCTTTCATGATAATATTCCCTTCCTTATCAGAAATAGATAAGTCATCTAAAACTTTTCCAAAAGGTCTCACTGCAATAGGTAAAGAACTTTCACGTCTACCACCTTTAATTATTAACTCCTTGACAATTTGTAGTGCTTCATCCTTACGCATACTTTCATTCCACACAACTTTGTCAACTGCACCATTACATGCTTCTACTATTTCTTCCACTAAAGCAACTGCTCCTTCACAATCAAAAGCTTCGACCTGGACTTTATCCACTTCATACCACAGTAAAGGTAATCTTGATAAACCACCTGCTTGACAATTTTTCCATCCCGCAATATATTCTATTTTATACATGTACTCTTGTAAACGTGCAGCTAATCTTGCAAGCCTTGCTGAGCCTTTTCCAGCCCCACCTGGAGATAACATTTTTATTAAAGGCTTATGGTCAGTACGTAAAATGAATTGAAAGCCCCATAAATACATACGGAAGTACTCAGTGGCCCATGCTGCAGCCAAAGCTTCTCTCTCTATCACTGAGTAGTTCCTTTCAGAATCAGTAAGAGATCTTGAAGCAAAGGCAACAGTTTTCAATCCTTCACTATGTGATTGTTCCAAAACTGCACCTATGCCAACCGCGCTAGCGTCAACAGTAAGTACAGATTTCAATCTTGTATCAAAAGGGGTCCACACTTTAGCTTCACATATTTCTCTTTTGATATTCTCAAATGTACTCTGTTGGTCATCTGACCACAAATATTTACAGCCCTTTCTGAGTAATTTTTTTATGTGTTCCGATTTTTCAGCAAAGTTGTGCACAAATTTCGCATAGTACTCTATGAGACTAAGAAAGGACCTAAGTTGGTCTTTATCGGTGGGCACTGGAGCTTTTCTTATGGCTTCCAGAAGATCACGTTTTGGTTTGATACCTCCTGCAGATATAGTGTATCCCAAATATTCTACTTCCTCCACACAAAATTTGCATTTTTCTTTTTTTAGAGTAAGTCCAGCGTCTCCCATTTTACACAAGACTTCTTTCAAAACAAAATTGTGCTGTTCTTTTGTTTCACCAAATACTAATACATCGTCCTGAAAATATACCACGTTTTTAATATCCTTCAACACCACTCCCATCATCCTTTGAAAAACTCCAGCGGCAGAAGCCAATCCGAACGGCATTCTATTAAATTGAAATAGTCCTTCCATAGTAATGAATGCCGTTAACGCTTTTAACTCCTCGTGGAGTTTGATCTGGATATACGCACTGCGTAAATCTAATTTTGAAATAAAAATTCCTCCCTTTAGAGACAAAATGAGCTCATTAATGTTTGGTAACGGGTAATTATCAAACACGATATTCTGATTAACTATGTGAATACAACACTTTGCATATCGCTGGGTCCAAACTGGAATGGCGTGGTGAACAAAATAACAATGGATTAAACCCAGATCTGTGACTGGGGGTGAATGTTTGACAATGTTCAACATTCCGTCCATCATCTTTTTGTGTTGCAGGACGTTTATCTTGCCAGGTTGAAATGGCAGCTTAAAACTGCATATGAAGGCTGCAAATGGCAGGCATGAGACATGTTTGCAAGGTTACTTAAGTGGGTAGCACAATCAGCTCTACAAGTCCACTACTAGCATTTAATTTACAGGCCCTGGGTACCTGTAGTACCACTTTATTGGGGGTGTAGAAGTAAATTTGATGTGTCAATTGGGTCTAAGCCAATTTCACCATGTTTAAAGGAGAGAGAACAAGCACTTTAGCACTGGTTAGCAGTGTTAAAGTCCATAGAGCCCTAAGCTCAGCAAAACGAAGTCAACAAAGACAAGTATGTCAGGTCCAATAACTCAAATGTGTGTTTCTTTTTGTAGGTCAAATTTCTGCTCCATACCTAGACACAAATCTTAATATCATGAGGCTGATTCACAAACTGCACTTTGTAGTACATTTTGTAGTACTAAAAAGGTAGTGGAAAATGCAAGTTTTACCTATAATCATGTGTGCTGGGTTCTCTGCTCCGACTGCGGAGCCTCTGCTCATGTAAGTATAGGTTTTTAGTAGTAAATGGGGGATGGACACAGGTCAAAGGACGGGAAAACGGACAGTCATGCTCCTAATGGGGATGGGATTAGGGACAGGTTAGATGGGTTTCGGGAGGATCAAGGAGGGGTTTAGGGAGGGATATTACCCGCCCACACAAGTGTAAACCAACTGCTTTACTCTGGATGTGGTGACATGTAACTTACACTTTTGTAGCATGTTTCACAAACTGCCCTTTGTAGTACATTTTGTAGTATTTCCAAACTTACTATTGCTATTCCTAAACTGCACTTTAGTAGTAACTTACACATTTGAGTAAGTTTACTACTTTTCAGTATTCACAAACTGTACTTTCGTAGTAACTTACAAATTTGTAGTAAGTCTCTACCTCCATTATTTTCTATGGGATGGTGTTGTAGTACCAGTGAGTGACCATGTGTAGTGCTGGACTTACTACAAAAGTGTACTTTTCAACAAAGTACCGTTTGTGAATACCTGAAAAGTAGTAAACTTACTCAAAAGTGTAAACTTAATCAAAAGTGTAAGGCCATATTAACATAGGTAAACTTCCATTTTTGGTGTAAGTTTACTATTTTCTCGCTATTCACAAACTACAAGTGTAGTTTCATGTGTAATATTTTTAACACTGCAAAGACTGCCCAATCTTTATAAGTGTGGAATCAAAGAAAGCCCCTGTTATGCTGGGTGCGGATATGGTCAACCCCAGAGCTGACACCCTATATGGCCTCTTTAGTAGACCTAGGGGCATATTAGCAAGGGCTTTATCGCCGCTTTAGCGGCACTTTTTGCCGCTAAAGTGGCGATTTTTTTATCGCCCTATCAGCAAGCTG
This sequence comes from Calotriton arnoldi, assembly GCA_963921515.1. NCBI lineage: Eukaryota > Metazoa > Chordata > Amphibia > Caudata > Salamandridae > Calotriton > Calotriton arnoldi. Next base: position 20,021 of record CAWUFW010013713.1, read on the forward strand.
TCGCTAACAGGCGTTAGCGACAGCTTTCTGGCGATAGCGGCAGGTTTTCCCATCGCCTTGCATGCCAGCGATAATTATCGCTAATGACATGCAAGGTAGGCGTTCCCAACTAAAAGCAACTGAAAACAGTCGCTAACACAACTTCCCCCTATTAGCAACGCAGATGAAGCGATAAAAAAATGTGCGCTAAGCGCGATTATCGCTAGAATTTAACACCTGCTAAAAACATGACTTACCTCTTTGTTGAATGGGAGGTGGATTGTCAGGCTAAGTCCACCATGGTGTTAATGCGTGAATATCACTGGATTTTCAGTGATATTCACGCATTTCGCCGCTATCGCTGGATATTTTATCGCATTGGAGATAAACGTTGCTAATAGCATTTTATCTCCGCGATAATATCCAGCGATAGGCGGCGTTAAAAAAAAACTGCGCTAAGCACGGTTTGCGATAATTTTTGCCTGTTGTTGCTAATATGCCCCCTAGTCTCCTGTGATAGACAAGTCTGTACCCCAGTGATTACTAATGTCATCAATTCTGCATGTACGGCTGGGGTCCCGCCATCCCGGCGTAAGCCCATAGTTGTACCAGTCTTCAAAAAGGGGACTACTCATGACCCTAAGTGTTATCAGCCAATTACGCTCCTTGACTCTGTTACCAAAATAGTGGGGAGAGTGTTATTGGGCTGACTATTGGAGTGGATAACTGAGGGGAAACACCCTCTCTCCAGCTCAGTAGGGCATCAGGAAAGCCTCAGCAGTACTGAACAGTGCTTAAACTTACATCTCCTTCTGTATAAATTTGCAAAAGGATCCCCCCTACAGTTGGCATTTATGGACCTTACACTTGCCTTTGACTGCGTAAACAAGTCTAAACTTTGGGACAAGTGACTCTCCCTAGATCTTGAGGCTGACCTGATTGCCTTTTTGAGGCACCTTCATTGGGATATAACTGCATCTGTCAGGTTTATGGATCATGGGGAGTATACATCATAATTTTCAGAAAACCGGGAGTGCGGCAAGGTTGTGTACAAGCCCCAATGTTATTTTTATTAAATATAAATGACCTGGAAGTTGATTTCATGAATGCTGTGGCTGATGTGCCACAGGTTAATAAAAAAACCCTGCCACACTCCTCTATGCGGACAATGCCATATTGCTGGCCAGCACAGCCACTGGCCACAAGAATTTAATCTCCAGGTTAGTGATATTCGTGAAAGAGCTTGATCTCGAGACTAACTTCACTAAAACCTATACCATGATCTGCGGCCCCAAAAATACCAAAAAGCGAAGCATACACATTAAGGGAGGGCTAATTGAAAAAGTAAGTCAGTTCCCATTCTTTGGGTTGATGTTTGATGATGCGTGCAACTGGGCCCAAGCATTAGGCACAGGACAAATAGTTTTATGCGGGCTGTGAGTACTGTCTTTTCATTAGCTGCCTCTATAGGGAAAAAACCCATCACATCCCTTATGGAAATATATAGGAGGAAGTGTCTCCCTACATTGACCTATGGCTCTGTGGTCTGGGGATATAGGGTAGTACATAGTATGCAAAAAGAGGAAAATAGTGTCTGTATGCGCATGCTGGGAGTTTCTACCTCCACTTGACATTTTGTTTTTCATCAAGAGCTAGATCTAGAATATGTGTTGGGTTTTTTAAATCACAAACTGCTACTACTATGGTGCTCACTTTGGGTGAACGAAGAAGCCAATCGGAACCGGCCAGTTATTTTGGATTGTCTCCTGTCCAAATGGGTCAATACTCCCCTGGTTAAAATATATCAGAGAGTCTTCCCTTGGCTTAGGTTTTCCCAATATGCATGAACAACAGAAGCGCATCATTAAGCAGAATTAGAACATTGGAATGTGGAGCACTTCATTGAATACAATGGAGTGCTCCGAGCTTCTACGGGCCGGTAAAGGCCTGCAGAGCAACATTCCAATGTTATTTGAACAAAGGCCTCTCGGAGCCCTAGGGGATTTCAATCCCTTCGGGGTCCGAGAGGCCTTTGTTTAATTTGTTAGAACATTCTGCCCTCTAGTGGCAGAATGTTCTAATAGCCTTATAGCCCTTCGTAGCTGGTCTATACCGGCTATTAAAGTCCAGCTCCCTGAGGGCCTTTAACCCTGGAGCGGGCCTTTAATAGCCAGTATAGCCCGCTAGGGCAGGCTATAAGGCTATATTAAGGTTGGGCTAAGGACTGTTTCTTTTCCTTATGAAAGGCACAGAGGGAGGGCCTTGAAGTCATGAAACCAGCTGTAAGAGATTATCTCCTTGTGCAAACGACTATGGCCATGGGATCTTACTTGAACTTGGTGCAAGGCACGTGGGAAAGAATGCTGCTATGGTTACTATGTTTTCCACTAAGACAGTTTTCTCCATCACACATCTGTATCTGCCCATTGAATCAGCAGCCACCCAGACCCTTCTACACTTTGTTTTCTTCTGCAAGTATTACCTTCCCCTCATTAGACGATTTTTATTGCCCCTCCTGAGAAAATACAAATTTAGCAAATGCAGAGTGGCCGTGATTACTTCGCAACAGCTGGAATGTTCTGATATTTGTAAAGGTGTTAGAAGTTTCCTGAAAAGTGCACTTTATTTGCGTAAATCTGTGCTGTTTTAAATCTTGTCACCTGGCTTGCCTCTGCTAATTGTATAACATACCGTGAGCCTTTCTTAACATACATAGGAATGCCCCCATTTTCTTTTATGAGAAGGTATTTCATGTGTTTCTGCACAGCAAGATAGCTCTTTTCGCCTACCTAGTTTTAATCACTTGCTAGGCTTTATTGGTTCTCCTTTCTTTTTAAATAACAGTATTCATAACCTCTGTGTACCTTAATCTCCCTGTTTTTTTAATACATTTTTGTGATTTAATTTTTAACAGCGCATTTCATGGATTTATTTAAATAAGAGTATTTATGACATCGGTGCACCTTAACTCTAATTTTTTTGGTTTTTTTTACTTTTGTGATTGTATTTGTTATCTGCAATTTATGGTTTTACTGTCATCATTTATTGTACTTTTACACTGTAAACGTTTATGATTCTCTATTGTAAGATCATATAAATAATGTTTGATTTTTTTCAATGGAAGTGCGGAATTAACTCAATGTCTGTGAATAGCAAAACAGTAAGCTTTCACCAAAAGTGTAAATTTACCTTTCTGAATAAGGCACTAAGGGGCCCATTGCGATACCCGGCGTAAATAAATCCGCCAGGCATGGAAGCGGCAAAAATCCGCCCGCACACACCGCCTGAACACCGACCACGCCATTACGATTACACAAACCGAAAACCGCCATCGGCGGAAAAATCACACAAAATACCGCCCGCCATCGTCCGAGTCGGAGTCAAACCGCCCGCCACGGACGGAAACACGCACGACAACACAAAACCGCCCGCCCACACGGCCGACACACCGCACGTGAAATTACGATCGCACCGCCATGAGCGCGGAAAAACCACAAATATACCGCCCGCCAGCGCAAACAACGCCAATGAGAATCGACACGGCAGAAGCCATGGCGCCAACGTACCTGCACAGAAACCATCCGCACACAAAACCAATAGCACACAACATGGCCAACAAGTCCACACAGCAAGGCACGCACAAATACACAAGCACAGTACACATCCCGAAAACACCCCCGGACAAACAAAAAATACAAAGGCCAGAACCCCAGACACAACACACCTGAAAACAACAGACCATGAGGACACACCCACATAGGTGAGTACAAAAGCAGCACTCCCACAGACCACAACCCCTTGCTACATTGCAAACCAGAGAGGAGAGGAGAGGACACAGTGACACAGCAAGGACAGCAGCACACCACAGAAACGCACACATCACTACCACCACCACCACCACCACCACCACCACCACCAAACACCACCACCACCACCACCACCACCACCACACCCCGGCACCACAAACCCCCTGCACATTACACAACACACACCGCACCAGCACCACAAACACCATGGCACCACAAAGGATGCCCAAGTTCACGCCCATGGAGCTGACGGTCATGGTCGACGAGATCATCAAGGTGTACCCACAAATCTATGGGAACATGGTCCAGCACACACCACTAGCCACCAGAAACAGAATGTGGAACCGGATCGTAGACCAGGTCAATGCAGTCGGGACCCTGCCCAGGAACAGAGGTGAAATAAACAAACGTTGGAATGACGTAAAGAGCCTGGTCAAGAAGAAGGAGGGCAAAAACAGAGAGCTGGCTGCCGTCACTGGCGGAGGGAATCCCGCGCTCTTTAAGACCTTCAAAGCGTGGGAGGAGAAGGTGCGAGTCGTAATCCATCCGGAGATCCTCGCCGGATTAGCAGGGGAGTGGAGGCTGGTAAGTACAAACTAATGTATACCAGCACACCGCTATGTACTCACATGCGCAACTACCATGCCACAGCTCCCAGGGACAAACACCCCCATGTCCAGCACACAATACACAACACATCACACACACATGCAACAGACACCACCACACACAGCCCAAACCGAACAACTGTAAGATGCGTGGGGACATGTGTACACTCAGCCAGCCACGTAACCACCAACAGGTCCCCAAATATGCCAGAAGCGCCACAACGAGCACCCACCACACCCATGTGTCCGCCACAGCTGCACTAACCGACAAGTAACAGGTAAGTGGCAGGAACACAAAGTGCAGTGGGTGGGAGGGTGGACAGCCTAAGTACAACACACACCAGGCCCCAGTCCCACAGCACAGCAAGGAGGAGCATCCCCCACAGCCACGTGTCAGCCACCGCAGTGCACAACGACAGCCGAAAGGCAGACATCACGGTCCACAGCAATCGGTGTCAGTGGGTGTCCAGCCACCCCCACGACCCACAACACCCCCCACCCCCACAGACCTGCAACATGGAGCACCCCCGCTTAGAGCCATGTGGCATCCAGTACAGTGCACGCACGAACAACTTGCAGGTGGGAAACTGGACAGGGCTGGATTACTGGAGGCATGAGGACCATAACACGACCAACACATGGGACATGTCACGTAGCACACGAACACGCAGCACCGCCCACCGTCACGAACAAGTGAACAATGTGCACACGGACATGAACAACAGACTCACACCCCACATGACCCATCACAGACATAGCAACACCCAAGGAGCCACGTCTGCATGCACAAGCCACACTGAATATAGTCCCACACGGCAGCCACTGTGCAACTCATCACACACAACCGAAACACCATTGAAGTCCTGTCCATGTAGCCCCTACTGCCTGTCAACCACACACCCCACAACTACGCCTATGTAAGACAAACAACACTAGACGCAACAGAGCGGAACAACATAAATGCACACGAACACCACTGAACCCATCAAACTCACAGACACACCATGCACATACAACATACCATCCATCCCATCCGTCAGCCCCAGTCTCATGAAAGGCATGTCATCCGCACAGCTGCCACACATACAGCAGTCACGCTAAGACACATGCCCATGACCAACCATGTGCCAGAAGTCAATTAAGCGCACGACACACTGTGAGCAACAACACACAACATGGGCCACACCCCCGAGCACTGCAGTGATGCACATGGCACAGGGCAGCACGCACACCAAGGAGATGGGACAACTGCAATACGTTGGCTGGCACACAACTATCACTCACTCATAACGATGCGTCCAATGCCATGTCCAGTAATCACAACAGACAGCAAATATGCAGGCCATGTCAAGCATGCACACACCTCAAACCATGCACTGTCATGCTGCCACAACACATGTCACGTTCGGCACCCATGGCTCACAGCATGTACCCCAAAAGCATATCCCCTCCCAAATGCGAATCTGGGGCATGGCCCCCATGTTGCCATATGCGTTCCTAAGCGTTCCATTTGAACCCCAAAAGCAAAGTACAAACCAGACCCAGGATGGGCCAGGAGCCCGCATACACCAGAGTCACAATGAGTAGGGGCACAGCAACACACCCATCGGCATGGCCAATCCGTCCCATGCCACATGTGCACAGCACACAGTCCCATTGCCTAGCACACACAACTACAGATGCCACAGCCACACACTCACCTCCGGGAAACCCATGTACGAGATTGCACGAACTGCCAATGTCAGACGACAAATACATACTTCGCCAGGTGCAACACAATAACAAATCTCATTCCCTCCACAGGTGACGAACTGCCGGATGCTGGGGATGGAGACAGCAGCCAGCACAGCCAGCCCACAAGCCCCCAACGAGGACACACGGATCTGGAGGATCTGTCCTCCTCTTCGGACACGGACCACCAAGCAGGCCCATCTGGTGTGGCAGGGCCCAGCCGCTCCCCAGGACCCCTCCTACCCACCAACCCATCATCCAGGGATGCTGAACAGTCCCAGCCCCCTGCTGCCACTGTCGTTGCGGCCACACCCACGGTCATTGCGGCCACTACCACTGCCGCAACCGCCACCATCGCCGCACCGACCACCACCGCCACCACCACCACCACGTCTTCGCTGGCACCAGCCCCAGCGCAGGTGGTGGCCCGGCCGACTGGATCCACCCTGGGAGCCACAGCGAGGACCGTGGTGTGCAATGTGGCTAGTGGGCAGGCCGGTGGCAGCAGGACTGGTAGGAGGAGCAGGGTCAGGGAAACGCCAGCCTCCCCTGGGAGCCATGCCCTGCCTCAAATGGCCAGAGTCCTTGGGGCCTATGAAGAGGCCCAAGGACAATGGGCCAGGTCAGCTACAGACACGCGTGAGGTGCTGGGGGTGCTGAGGTCCATGGACGCCCATATGGGCCAATTCGTGTCCCGTATGGACCAACTCGTGGACCTCATGGGCCAGCTGGTGGTGGCGGTGGGGTCACAGGCAAGGCCAGCAACACCACCTCCGCCACCACCTGCTAGGGCGCAGGGTCGGGCAGCAGTGTCCACTTCCCCTGCGTCCACAGCCAGTGAGCACACCTCACCCACCACCAGCAGGTCGCCACCACACACCCCCCTCCCAAACGTGGAAGGGGCCGTCCGAAGAGGAAACAGATCTCCCGGGAGGACTTCGCACGCTCCAGTCGCAAGTGAGGCAGCCAGCCAGCCTTCCGCCAGCCTTCCTTGACCAGCCAGTGCATTGACTTGCTCTACGATCCCACTCCACACAGCCATCTGGATGGCATGTGTGTGTTGGACTATGGACATAGAACCAGTGGGTACACCCTGAGCTTCACGCAGCCATGACCGACAGCTCATTGTCACTGCACGCACCACTTTTGTCATCACCTTACACACAATCACATGTCACAGTTTGTAATAAATGCACCTTTTTCACTAACTGCTGTTTGTGCCCTGTGTTTTATTTGTACGGAATACAACGGCCACCTTGGGCGGAAAGGCACCTGATGCGTGGCATGGCAATGGAATCCGGAGGGCCTGTAGGGACCTAGGGGTGGGAGACAGAACAGGAGCACATTCAATGAGTGTGTCACACACCCATCACACAGTACATGTCAACAACTACAAGCAATGTACACACATCGCACAGAGCAATAGGGCACAATGCCACAGTCACCAACAGTGGCATACTACCCTGGCCATGGAGCGTTGACACACTGCACACAGTGAACATACGGCCACCCTGACACAGCACACACACACCTGCACAGATACAGACACATCATCCGTCGTACATGGACACTCACCGTCAAGTGAAGTAGCGGGCGATGAGCTGCTGGCGCACATTCCCAGCTTCCTCCTCTCCGCTGTCCACCTCACTCGAGCTGTCCTGGTCTGCGGGCTGGGGCCCTGGTTGATCTCCGTCATCCACAATGAGGGGGATCTGCTTCCGAATGGCCAGATTGTGCAGCATGCAGCACGCCACCACTATCTGGCACACCTTCTGTGGGGAGTACGCCAGTGCACCCCGGTGCGGTCCAGGCACCTGAACCTGGACTTGAGGAGGCCAAAGGTACGCTCGACCACACGTCTGGTCCTCCCATGTGCCTCATTGTATCGATCGTCTGCTGGGGTGTGAGGATTCCTCAATGGACTGAGCAGCCATGCCCCATTCGGATACGCAGAGTCACCTGGGTGTGAGGGACACAGAGAACCGTTGCTATTCCAACTGGACAGGGGACAGCATCGCACAACCAGCACGCTACACCACTCCACATACTCACCGACAATACAGGCACGATCCTGTTGCATATTGGCCATCAGTCGTGGCAAGATGCTGTTGCGCATTATGTGTGCGTCATGTGCCGAGCCTGGAAACTTGGCACACACGTGGGTGATCACCATGTCCGCAAGGCACACCACTTGCACATTCAGGGAGTGCGTGTGCTTCCTGTTGCGGTACAGGTGCTCAGTGGCCTGTGGTGGAACAAGGCCAACATGTGTGCAGTCAATGGCTCCCACGACGTGTGGGATTCTGCCAAGGGCATAGAATGCACCCTTCACTGCCGCCAATTCACGAGCCCTGGGGAATCTGATGTACCTGTTTCGGTACAGCATCATGGCTGCCAGTACATCCCTCAGCACCTTGCTGAACATGGGCTGGGACATCCCTCCTCCACTGCCCACTGTGTGCTGGAATGACCCAGTGGCGAAGAAATGCATGGCGGCCATCACCTTAGCCGTGGGGGTGACAGCAGTCGGATACACCCTGCGGGGACGGAGATGGGGCTCTAACATGGCACACAGTCGATGCAGGGTTGGCCTGTCCAGCCGAAACTTCCTGATGACCTCTGTATCGTCCATGTCCGCCAGCAATTGGTATGGGCGGTCAATGTTCGGTCTCCGCCTGGGTTAAATGGCAGAGGACACATGTCAAAGCAACACGACACATAGCAATTTCGCATACACATCACTGACATGACTGAGCAAGCACATGAGCCACAGCCCAGCTGTCAAGCTGGGACGGCACGGCCACAATACACTTACACAGGTCTCCCAACAATGGCAATGGCAAGTGAGACATACCACTGCCATGTGCATGCACATGGGGATCTAGGCCCCAATGACTTGCGGGGCGTGCTGATGGGGACTGACTGCATATTCGTCAAGCGGCAACGCCACGGCAACATGAGTGTCTGCTGAGCATGGAACTGCTTCCGAGGCTGGATGAGTATGGCACACGACGACGACGATGTGGGCACGGGCTGAGCGGCCAATACAAGTGGGACCTGTGGCACGAGGGGATATGAGACAGTAGTAGGTGTCAGCACTGCACCCTATGTACAGCACTGTACGGATCACAGCTCCCGAAACATTGACTGGAGTCCACATTGACAGCCCCATGCCAAGACGGCTGTGTGCTTGCAGTCACACGTCACAGGTGAGAGGTTACATTGCACGTGCCAGGTGGCAGACGTACATAGTGGGAGCTGGCATGTGTGTGCATGTGTCTCCTGTTCAGGATCCACCAGATGGGCGCTGACTCTGTACTGAGCATTGGACACAGCATGTTCCGTGGAAGGCTTGTGTGTGTGGGATGGTGGCACTGGATGTGCCTCCGTTGGGTGGGGGCCATGCACAGGGCGGGTACGTCGATGATTGCGCATTGTTGGTCACGGTGGGTGCACCAACTAAGATGTGTTGCCCTGTGTTCAATTCCTATGTCCGCATGATGATGGACTGTGGATGTGGGCAGACTACACATTGGTCGATGTGCTGTCTATATGCATGTGCCTTCACACCAGGCACAGCTGCCCCTGCACATGTGACCCCTGCTGGACTCGCTGCTGGGTCTGTGGAGCTGATGCACCTTCTGCGCGTGGGGCGGACAGCTCTCCTCACTTCCCTCATTGCGCATGTCATGTCTTTGCCGCAGGTGACATGGATCATGGAGGGCCCACATGTACGCGTGGGTAGGCTACACATGATTGTTCACTGGTCGCCACCCCCAGTCAGTGTTTCGAATGGGAAGGTTGTCGTGCTGGTGGTATGTTCGATGTGGCGGATGGGCGGGCCTAGGTGCGGGCTTACATTCCGGACATGGGGGGTAGTTGGATTGGCGACTAGTTGCAGTACACACGGGACACGTCTCTTCCTTTCCACATCTGGGTCATCCCTTGTACTAACTGACAGTGATACAGTCATCTTCGCCCCAGCCCTCATGTCCTCCCCTCGCCCCCAATATGCATGCTCACCTGCGAGGCTAGCGCTTGCACAGGCAGCCCCAAGCTCGCACCAGAGAGGGCAAGGAGTGTATGTGTGGGTCCAGTTGCACGAGTGGGCTGTCTCAGGGTATGATGTGTGGCGGGACGCCGTCCACCTGCGTGGTGCCCCAAATGGAGACCCGGCCTGCATGGACTATGCATCACAGTCTTCGCCTTCCGGATCCGCCACCTGCGACACCCAGTGGCTGTGGCTGCCCTTGCGGCCAGGCCGCGTCCGTCTGTGGCTGATGGCCCACACATTCACTCTTTGGCCTCTCTGGGGAGGGCTCAGGGGTGGTGGCGCACGCGCTTGCACTTAGTCGCAATGGCATGTGGCGTGGTTGGTATGATGGGCAATGGATGGGATGGTGCGAGCCACCTCCCGTGACGTCAGTGCTGCTCGTGCTGTGGTGCGTCCCCCTACACTTCCATTTGACTTTTTGCCATGCTGGACGTTGAGGTTCTATTGCCTGCGTGATATGACCAGGAGGAGCGCGAGAGACCTCTCACACACCATGCTCCACTGCCATCCCGTGCCCTGTATCGCCTGTGCGGATTGACTATGTTGGGGTTACACCTGGTCGACTGGGGCTGTGTGTGCCTTGTCAAGGGGCATGGCGGGTGCACAACAGGATCCAGCTTGTCCACAGAGGGTGGGCTGAGGTGCGCCTGGTACCACTTTGTACGTGTGCCCGGCTGCTGTGCACACACGTGTTCACTCCCCCGACAGGTGTCCTCTCACAATGCCCAGGGAAGCGGTGGTGTACTGTTCATGACCCCTCCCAACACGGCGTGCTCCAACTTGGCATGTGCGCATCTACCCGTCGCACCCACCCACCTGAGCACTGCGTCCATACGACTTCACCACGACACATGTGTGTCTTCCACAGTAGTGCTACTCATTTGCGTTGACATCCAATACCAGTGGACTACATGGTCATGTCACGACTGCCGTGTACTTCACATACTCTCATCCTCTCTCATTCGTACTTGTGAAATGAGTCAGCGGAGACAGTTTTGGTTTCAAACATTATATTGAGTCTTCTGTCCTCTGTGATGCAGTATAGTGGACACTACTGGCAGCGGAATACATGTTGAGGATATACTGAGCATGATTACAAATTGGATAGGGTGTGGGGTTACATGTGATTGGCTGTTGCATGTGGGATGTGGGCTTCAGAGTGACATCTGCTTGGCCAAGGCTGTGCTAATGTACATTTACGTATAGCTGCGGAGCTGCGGACTTTGACACAGACGGTATACATGTAGCCTACCAGACCGCTCGGCATCATGGGCACAGTCCATCTCAGTTCCATGTGACAGGTTTGCTGCGGTTGTTCCTCATGCACGCGTGCATGTGAGATGACATCAGGGCATGTGCTTGCGTGCATGCAGCGGCGTGCCACTTGTTGTTGCACTGTGGTGGTTACTGGACATGTCACAGTCACTGGGGTCGTGTTGTTGTTGTATGCACTTGTCGTCCATGCAAAGGTCCTGGTATGGGATTCCCGGGGCAGGGGTGGGAGGGTGCAGCACCCACAGACTCCAGGCGACCTATTCATGTCCACTGAGCGGTGTGTGTGTCCATGTGCGCTGGATCCATGTCGTGTCCTGGTTGTTCGTGCAGTTCCGTCCATGTGGGTGCGATACACAGAGCCCATGCCACTGCCTCCCACGATGCATGCGGTGTTCCTGGATGTGATGGGGAACAGTGTGCATGTCCCGGTCATATCCGATGTCATGGCGATGTCGTTGATGGTGTGGTTACAGTTGCCGGTCGTTTGGTATGGCTGTTGTGGTGGTGACTGGCCAGTCCGTGCGGAAGCTGAGCATGGGTGCGGGGTTGGACTTCATAGGTCACTCGGGGAACCTGCGTTGTGGTCCGACGTATTTACAGGTTGTCAGGTATGCGATGCCGTCCAGCAGGGCTTCCATGTCATTGGTGGTGTACATGTTTGCCAGCCAATGAAGCGGATGGTGGCTCTCAAGGTGTTGTTCGTAAGTTGTCCCTTGGAGGACCATGATGGGGCATGCTGGGTGACATTCGATGTAGCTGTTCTCGATGATCCGTCGTGTGGAGGCACAGTGGTCCCATTTCAGTGCGGGTGCGATGTTGGCCACATACGCCATGCCCCCATAGGCAGAGCAGGCCCTGTCGTGTGCGTCCAGAGGGAGGAGTAGTGGTAGCAGGTCCGCCTTCAGACATGCCAGGTTGGAGAGGCATATCTCGACGGGATGCTGGTAGGGACACCTCCGACAGTAGAAGACGGGCATGACGCAGCTGAACAATGTGATGCGGTAAGTCAGTCGGTAACTTACGTTCAGCAGGGACAGGAGATCGCATCCCAATGTATGTATCGTGTTGGTTTTGTACAGCTTGAGCTGTTCGGCGTAGTTGGGTAGGTGTGTTGCGGTTGCCATTTCGCAGCGGTTCGTTGAGATGGCGTGCTCCGGCTGTGTGTGCAGTCTGCAATGTGTACGCTCCGGGGTTGCTGTGAGCTCTGTGTAGTCGTAGGGAGACAGGACTTGTGTTCTGTTGGCTTGTTTGGAGGACACGGGCCCTCTTCCCACATGCTTCTCAGACAGTTCAAGGTCAGTGCTGTGTGACTCCTTCCAATTAACTTGCATGTGGCCGACATGGGGAGTGTTTTCTTCTTTCTTCCCCGTCCGTTGTGTGCTTCTGTGATATGCGCTATCTGCCCTGTGGTCGGTCTCCTCGGCATGCCTGTGTTGGTCTATTCTTGGACAATGGCTGTATTCACCGGCTTCTGTCGTAGGGCTGTGGTTTCGGAGTTGGAATGGAAGGTCATTCAGTGCTGTCTGCTCTCCCTTGTGTGGGCGGCAGGCTGCCTTTCCGCTCTGCGTTGGGCCTTGTGTGTGGATGTTATTCTTGGGCCACCTGTTGTCGGTCCCGGGCTCTTTGGTGTTCCGTTTCATATGTCTTGTTCATATGTGCAGGGTGGTATGGGTTTTTCAGTGTGGTACTGGTGTTCCTCTTCCCGAAGGGGCCCTGCTTCTCCTAGTTGGTGTTGCCGCCGCTGTGTGCTACGCCATGTTTGTTACACTGGGGTGTGTCCTGCTGTTGCGTGACTTCACTGACATGTGTGCGTCGGTTGTGTGGCGTTGGGTGTTGTCCGTGAATTGGGCGTTGGGGACATGTCTGTGGCAGGCCTGTCACGTGTCATGTGCGTTCGGGGTGGGGCTGATGTGTGTGCTGCTTGGTTGTGTCCCTGTGTCTGTGTGCGACGCATGCATGGCGCTGCGGTTGGCCTCTGCGTTGTGCGCATGTGTGGCGGCGTCATCGGTGCTTTGGGGCCGTGACGGGGTGGTTGGTTCCTAGTCCCAGGTGGTGTGTACACATGTGTTCCGCGATGTTAGGATTTGGCCTGTGTGTCATATGTGGATGCAATGGTGGATGTGTAGTGTACACGCGCTGGTGGGGGTTGTCCGCTTTTTCCGCCCTTGCGCTGTGTGCGCTGTTTGCGTGCACTTGTTGTGTGTGTGCCTACCTGCGTCTCCGCGGTTCGTTGCGTCCTTGGTGGTGCATCAGCAGAAGCATGGGAAGGGCCTGCAGTGCTGGATTCATGCCCGGGGTGCCGCTTCTTCGTTGTCCATGCTCTGCGTCCGTGTTACCGCCTCTCTTTCACGTGCGGTGTCTCTTAGCCGTGGGAGCCGTTTGTTTGCGGCATCGTAATTTATGCGCCGGGCGGGACGTGTTTCGTCGGACGGTGTGTGTCAGTTGGGCTGCGCCGCTACGTGTACGGGCGCACTTTGATGGCGGACGGTGTTGCTGGCTTGCCGGCGGTGTTTGGCCTGCTTTTCGCATCGTAATTGGGCGGGCGTGTGGACTGCTGCGTGCCGGCGGTAACTGGTGGTTTTTGCATCCGCCAGCACGGCGGTTGTGCTTCCGCCCGCCATCGTAATGGGCCCCTAAGTTATCTCTGCCAGTCAGACCTCAGCATGGGCAAACGTAATGACACTAAGAGATGGTACTGTGCAGAATATCACTCTTCTCTAATGCAGATGTTTTTAAACAAATAACAATGTTTCTGATGTGCTTATTTATTTAGGTTATCAGCGCTTTCACATACATTCTTTACATGTCAGTGCAATGTAGATTTCTTTAAGGAAGGAAGAAATAGTGAATACAAAACATTTTTACTAGCTAGAGACATACCACCATATTGAAATTAAAGTGAATTAAGTAAGGAGTGGTACATAGCTATTTAGAAAGTGTTGACACTTTACCAGAAACGTTTTAGTATTATTGCTACGTCTTTATAAAGCTTGCTGATCGTAGAGGGAGAGCCAGGACCATTAATATAATTGCCTGTTGCTCCAGATGTGAATAGTTTCCATTTATTCAGGATACTTCTCACTGTAATCAGTGGAGTCATAAAAAGTCACCTGCAATTCAGCAAACAAGTCATTAAAAACGGAAAGTCCAATTCATTAAAATGTAAATAGACAATCTGGCGACCACTAAATAGTATCAATTAGGACAATCAAAATGAAGTTAGTCACTAACATATGCAGAATAGCGGGTTGTGCACAGACTGAATATCAAGGCGTTTAATCCTATAGAAAAATGCTGGTCAACACACCCCCACTAATAAGCACAAACACATATTTGTATGAAAGCTGAGTAGCGAAGCCTTCAGCTCAGCACAGATTACAGTTATCATACGCATGGCAAAGCAACAGGGTGCCTGCAGTAAAACAAAAAACGCCTCGGTAAAAGAATGCATAAATGGTACAAGCTTTGGTTTATACATTAAGGGCCTAATTACGATGTTGGTCAGTAAGCCTCCGACTGCTCGTCGGAGGCTTACCGACCGACATGGTAGGTTTACATTCCAACTGCCGAATTATAATGTCGGCGGTCCGAGTGTAAACCGGACGGGGAAACCCACTGGGTTCCGACAGCCAGTCGGAAGTCACACACAATCCCTTAAGGACGGCATTTCCGCCATTGGGATTATGATGTCAGTTTCTGACCGCCTTTCCATGTTGGCCTTTACAACATTGGAAGGCTATTGGAGAGTTCCCTTGGGGACCCCTAGCAGGGCCCCCTCCTACCCTGGCCCTCTGGTTGAGGCCCTGGGGGGCACTGTGCCCCCCTTCACATCCCTGCACCGTGAGGCAGGCACTGTGAGGTGCTTGCCACACAGTGCAGGGATGTGCAAAAACTTTCATTTTAAAATGGGAGCTTGTGCTGCAACCGGTTTTGGACCGCGGCACAAACTTCTATTGTAAAATGGAAGTTTGCGATCACACCATGTTCGGTTGCAACCTAATTTGATATGCAGAACCGCCGACCTGTAGTCGGGTGGTTCCCTCATCGAAACGGTGTTGGGCGGAATCAAGTCCACCTGACATCGTAATAAGGGCCAAAAAGTCCTTTGTAGGTTGTCAGTACAATTCTGCACTCCCAGTTTAGTGGCATCTGACTATGCCATCAATGCACATGAGTACATCATGGGTGGTTGGCAAGTTGAAAGAGGGAAGTCATTTGAACAGCATGCAGATTTTTTTGCTGGTGGATGTCATCATTTGAACTCTTGCTGGTGGTGCTGCTGTGGAGCTTCTGTATGCATTGGAGTCTGGTCATTGAATTTTCAAGTTTTTGCAGGGTGATAAGTGCAGACAAGATTTAGAATGGATTGACACTTACTGTTGGAGAACGGTTGTTGATGATGGCCAGGCATTTCTCTGGGCAAAACATTTGCAGGACAGGAGGGGAGGTGACAGTTTGGCTGCTATTTGTTTTTGGGTGTTGGGGTCATTTGACCTCAAACTTTTGTTTCAATTTGTTTCTAGTAATGTACTATTATGATACCTCAGGCCACGGAAGGCTACATCCTCCAGACACACAGGTGGGTTTTTGGTATCATCAGCTTACATGACATTTGAAACACTGTTCAAAGGCCCTATGGGCCAATGCCCTTCCTGATTATCTTGTCACAACTGAATGGGAACTCCCCTCTAGACCAAAAGAGAAGTACTGAACCCTGGTGTGGTATTCTAATCTCTCTGTCCTTATGTTGTGTAGTTCCCCATTTTCCAGTAGGAACTGTGCATCTGTTGGGCAACATAAACGTAAGGATGGTGTCAGACTGATTCCGTGCACCCCTGCAGGATATGTCGTCCTAGAGACTAGCTAGCTCACAGTGCCACCACATGCCCCCTAGACCTAGACAGTTAGCAAATGGTCTTGGCAACCAAAGAACATGAACACCTTGAGCCTCGCCAGGAATCGTGATAACAGATCTAGAACCCTTTCACTCAGTCACTCGTGCTCTCTTTCTCTCAGAGAAATATACAAGGAGTACACAGAGGGGCGTTTTTCATAATGGATTGAACAATCCTGATTCTTGTATAGAATATATGCGCAGCAATGATCAATAGACAGAAGCAGATGAAAGTGATCAGCAATATAAGGACAGTGAACAGAATGAACCGTTCCACCATCTTGCTAAAACAATGTATATATGCAAGCATATAAAAATAAGATATATATATATATATTTGTATATATATTGCCTACTCCTACTATGTGTTCCCTAACCTAGATGCCTAGGGTGTATGTATGTGTTCTGCCGAGAATCCCCTATTGGATGATCCAGCCCGTTACCCGAAGGGAAAGAATGTAGGTCCCCGTCTAAGGTTGGACATCCCTCCTTGCAGAGGGATCAGTAAGCAGCTGGGCTGAGCTTTCAGCGTGTAGTGACCATGCAATGACAGCAAGTGCTCCCCTGCCAAATCTGGAAATGCTTGTTTATTTATAACAAAAAGCATCTTTGCTCTCGAGCTGAAGCATTAGTCGGGCTGACATTGTTATGATCTAGTGATAGCCATGTCGTATATGGATGAAAACAAATAACCACATTTTCACAATGTGTGTTTGAGGCCTTGTATGTGATATTCAAGGTGTTGTGATAATGTTCTTACTAACTGCAATTTGTAAGCAATGTAGTTTCAGAGAAACTAATCCTGCATTGTCATGCACACCAATGTGTATCAAAAGTCATTGTGTGAAAGAGAAGGCAACATAGGAAATATGTACATGGTAAAAATAGCAGCGATTCTCCCTGGGCCTAACTAAGACACATAACACCCACTCCTCAGACATAAGTCGCCTAATAAGCTATCTAATCAAAATAAAGCTATGGCAATTATACAAAATATAAAAGCTAACAAAAAAAAAAATTTAAATCAATTTAAGATGTTAAGATAGGTCGAATTCAATCAATAAATAGACTTTAGTTTGGTCGAATGACCATAAACGTACATGATAATATAAGTTAAAATACATAATAAAATACATATATTACAAAACACAAGAACAATAGTCGAGGATTAAGCTAATACCAAGTGACTGCCCACATTATCAATCCATACCCCAGATTATACAAGTAAAACCAATAGCAGCAAAAACCTCTAAGAACACCTTAAAGTGGGCTGAAAAGGCTCCGTTATGCTGTCTAGGTTCTCCGGACCAGCAGGAGATTATGTGAGCCCTAGTATCTTATATATGTCACAATAAGCTTGTTCTTTGAACTAAAACATAATAAAATACCGTTACTGCCTCATGAACATACAGGTGATGTCAAAATTTGGGAAGCAAAATAGCAGCATTGTACATACAGGGCTTCAGGCTACATATTTTTAAATGCATAAGTACAAGGGCACAAGGACACATGATGGATTTTAGTCTCCTGATGGGGCTAGATTATTCTATGATTTCTATACATTAGAAACTACTCAATCAACCATCTTTACCCGCTTGTGCACAGGAGTTTGAAGTAAATACATGTAGTCAATTTAGACCTTAGATGTTCATCTGAGTTCAAGGGTTCCCTGAAGGCAGCCTTTAGATCTAATATTCCATACCCACTGTAGGAAACGTGCCACTGCGAAAACTATTGATTCCTTCAGGTCACTTTTGAGAATTCTTAGAGCCTCCCAGTAGTGCCTTATCCCTTCCAATCATGCAGACTACAATCCATTTTATACGCAGCAGTGAGAAGCTGGGGCAAAATAGGAGAAAATAGTCTACCAATTCTTTGTCCAGCGGACAATTAGAGCAGTGTTCTGGGGAGCAGCCTGATTTGACCCACTTGGATATTAATGATTTTAGGGGTAACATTTACAGTTCAGAAACTGCCCAGTCAGGCTCCCAACTGTATGGTCAGACCAGAACCGCAACATAGCTCTTTCCCAATACACTTTTTTCAATTTCTGGTTAATGTCATTGGCAACTTATGCTTGCGAGTTCTATAGTTCTCTCATTTTCAGTAGTTCACACTGCTTCTTAATTTTTTTTCAACCATGGGGTACAGACTTGTCTATCACAGGAGACTAGATCTACTAAAGAGGCCATATAGGGTGTCAGCTCTGGGGTTGACCATATCCGCACCCAGTATAACAATGGCTTTAAAAGAGACACTGTGTGGATAGGGTTTAGAGCTAGATCCAGCCGCAGGGGAAGAAGGGGTGTGCTCAATGGTAAATTCAGCAGGCCCCTAATAAATTTGTTCCATACAGTTGTAAGAGCAGTTGCAGCAGTATACCCCCATACCTCTGGCCCATAGATTGCTACCACCACCGCTGTGGCTCTGTATATTTGGAGGGCCGGTTATACTGCACCACCTGCTATAGCCTTGTGTTTCCTCCCAATATGGAGTGCTCTCTGATTAAGAGCTATTTTGCTCTTCTCAAATTGATGTCCCCAGTTCATAGTATCCAACAAACTTATTCCTAAATAGTCAAAATGTTTAACCTGTTCGATCGGGGAGCCTTCAATCTCCATTCTAGCTTTAAAGGATCTGTGTGTATTTATCACCATAAATTTTGTTTTTATGGATTTATTTCAGGTCCCTCTTTTTACAGAAAGCAGCAAAGGAGTCTAATTCTGACTGTAGGCCCATGGGAGTTCTAGAAATAAGCATAGTATCATCCGCGAACATTAAGATCGGGACTGGTACTCCTGCTAACTTGGGTGCGTCATGCATACATCCAGATAACCAGTTAACTGCCCCGTTGATATAGAGGCTAAAGAGTGTCGGGGCAAGTACGCATCCCTGCTTTACTCCCCGTTTCATAGGGATCCTATCAGTTAGGTCGCCACCCATGTTTCACCTCACCCTTGCAAAAGTATTAGTATGAAGGACTCTTAAGATCCAAAGAAGATCTCCAGGTATCCCATAGGCATCCACTACCTTCCATAAGTTATCTCTTGGTACCAGGTCAAAGGCCAACCTCAAGTTAATAGATGCAACATATAAGTGATCCCTCTTCAGGGTGACATACTTCCAGCACAGCACCATGAAGCAAAAAACCTGGTCGAGGGTGCTGACTTTTTTCCCTAAAGCCTGCCTGTCTGTCCTCTAAAAAGTGTTTGTCTGAGACCCACAATTGTAGCCTTGCCAGGACATGTTGAATTAAAAGTTACCACCAAACGGAATAGCCAAGTGTCTATGCATTCTGAGTGGTGGACAAAACATTTCTGTTCCCAGCAACTGCAGATGATGATCCCAGAGGCACACCTTGGAGCAAGTTTATAGAGCAAAGGTTTTCCCATCCAGCCCTCACAGCAGCCACCGAGGGAGTGTACACAGCCAGTGGAGGTCCCGCGGAATCAGAGCCAAGATCCAATTTACCAGAGGCATCCCAGGAGGGCTTGCAAAATGCGGTCAGAAGCAATGGAATATGCAGTGGACAGTGATACAAATGGGACCTTAAGGGGTCCAGCAGTAAATTTAAGCCGGAAGGCTCAACCAAGTTCAAGGCACACTCAAATGTGCACAGTAGACAGCGGAATTCGGGCTGCACACAGTGAAGCCAAACTGTCCAAAATGATAAGACCGAATAGGTCACGTTACAACACGTACTAATACCACATGTGCCATTACAATGCGGGTATTACTACGCAAATACATTTACCATGTCTTACCATCACAACTCAAACTTTTACCACGATCATGCCTTTACCACACATGCCATTACAACGCAAAGGCATGCGTGGTAAAGGCATACACCTGGTAAAAGTGATTGAGGTAGGTATATATATATATTCAAAAAAACTTCTCAATTTCATTTAATTCATTGGCAGCACTTAAATACAGGAACGCATTTCGGCTCTCCTTGCAGCATTTATCAACCTAAAAGTGCCCCATTTTTTTCACACATTTAAATCATCCCCACAGGTGTTGCATAATTAAACCGACATGGAAGAAATACTTCCATTTTCACAGTCTTTTTAGTTGTCAAGTGCCAAGATTTGAGCAATCACCCGTGGTAAAGCATGTAATGAAACACACTTAGCAGTTCGTGCATTGTAAAATAATGTAAATGTCATGTTTTCATTTCCATCACTGGCAGCGTGTGCACTACGTATTTTCTAAAAGTCATCAATATTTAGTTCACTTTACTGCTGCGGTGCTGACAGGCATTCACAAAATGCCTGTGTTCATTTTTAATAAATTTTCCAATAGTATAGTTATTAACTTTCGAATGTTCACATGCTAGTCCCGCACCCCATAGCAAACAGTGTTCTCGCTTTGAGCTCTTGCTTGTTCAAAGCGAGTACACTTTGCTTTTTACCCACAGGGAGCTGCATGTCAGCAGCTCCCTGGTGGTAAAAAGCTGTGCCGGCTCCCGCAGGAGGCTGGAGCCGGCTGGGACCGTGGGCTACCCCCCTGTCCCCTGCCAGCTGGCCTTGCCCTGGGGGATGGGGTCCCCATGGCAAAAAATGACCCGGGAGGGTTCCGCTCAGCCCCCCTTCCTTTTGTTATTTTTTTGAAAAAATGGCCAGGTCCCGGGGGATGGGGTGGCCGGGGCCGAAATCGGCCTGGGGAGGGGGGCCGCAAGGTCCCCCTCCTTTAAAAAAGAATAAAAAATTACATCATGAAATGGCCTGGCCCCGGGGAATGTGTTCCCGTGGCTAAAAATAACCCGGAGGGGGGCCACTTGGCCTCCCTCCCTTGAAAATGATTTAAAAAATGGCCATACCCCAGGGATGGGGTCCCCGGGGCTGAAATCGGCCTGGGGAGGGGGGATGCATGACCCCCCTCCCCTTTTGTCACTGAAAAAAAGGCCTAGCCCGGGGATGGGGTCCCCAGGGCCGAAATCGGCCTCAGGAGGAGGGCCACGTCACCCCCCTCCTTTTTTATATCAATTTTTTATGGGTCAGGCCCAGGAAGATGGGGTTCCAGGGGCCCAAAAATGATCAAGGGAAGGGGTGCCACACAGCCTCCCTTCCTGAAATATTTTTAAAAAATGGAAGCCGGCAACTCGCCAGAGGCCCCGCCCCCTTTCTCCGCAACTCTGGCAATGTGCCTCCTGGCGCGCTCTTGGTTGGGGAATGAAGTCCCCTTCGCTCCTGAGGGTCCTTAGGGGCCAACTAGCCCACCAGTTACCTCCAGTAAGCTCCACATAATGAGATTGCTGAGAGGTGGCCAGAGGCCACGCCCCTTTTTCCACCACTCTGCAAATGTGCCTGTCAGCGCACTGCTGGTGGGGCGATGAGGTCCCTTTGCGTTCTGAGAGCCTTAGGACTAAAGTAGACTTCATCCCCCAAGCAGCTGTGCACCAGGAGGCACGTTTGCAGAGTGGTGGAGAAAGGGGGCGTGGCCTCTGACCACCTCTCAGCAATCCAGCTGTGCGGGGCTTACTAGAGGTAACAGGTAGGCTAGTTGGCCCCCAGGGACCCTCAAGAGATAATGGGACTTTATCCCCCAACCAAGAGCGCGCCAGGGGGTGCATTTTCAGAGTGGTGGAGAAAGCAGGCGTGGCCTGCGACCACCTCTCAGCAATCCCACTGTGTGAGGCTTACTGGAGGTAACAGGTAGGCTAGTTGGCCCCTAATGATCCCCAGCAGTGAAGGGGACTTCATCCCCCAACCAAGAGCACGCCAGGAGGTGCGTTTGCAGACTGGTGGAGAAAGGGGGCGTGGCCTGCTATCAGAACTCAGCAGTCCTGCTGTGTAGGACTTACTGGAGGTAACAGGAGGGGTAGTTGGCCCACAAGGACGTCCTTGGGGAAACTACCCTTCTTGTTACCTCCAGTAAGTCCCACACAGTGGGATTGCTAAAAGGTCTTGGGAGGCCACACCCCCCTTTCTCCACTACTCTGCAAACACCTCCTGGCGCACTACTGGTTGGGGGATGAAGTCCACTTTACTCCAGAGGGACCTTGGGGGCCAAGAAGACCTCCTGGTAGCTCCTATAAGTCCTACGCTGCGGAATTCCTGAGAGCTGGTTGGAGGCCCAGCCCCTTTTCTCCACCACTCTGCAAACATGACTGAACACTACAGGTGGTGAAGATTTATAGTGTTGAGAATTTGTGCCTTGATTGGCGCTCTGACCATCCACCTCTCTCCGAACGTTTATCAGATGAGTCCTGTAAGGAACAAAATAAACGTTTATCAGTATTTCGATACCTGTCAGGTGATCTAATGTTGTCACAGTTACGCAGATTATAGCACTTTTTTGTAGCTTCCTGTGTAGGAGACCCACCTTGATTTTATTTTGTCTTTGTATTTCCTATTTTTTCTACTTCTTCTTTGTAGAAGAGTCGGTGCTTGCTTAGAGTTATCCTTTTCAGAATTACTCTTTAATTGTGGTTTACCAGGTCTGACTCCCAAATTATCTCTACCCAGCGGAGCATAGGTTTCTTCGATAGTTTTTTAGGTAATTTGTGCTCCTGATCTGCCAGAGCCAAATCCCTTACACGTTGATGTATAGAAAAAGCTGCTGCTTCCGCCTTTATGTTACTCAACATAATGGTGGATACTGATGGAAAATTGCCCATCAGTTTCATCCCCAAGTCCATGGCAAGTGATGCCCCATACTCCATCTGGATCTGTTTCAGCACTTCACGCAAGCAGCCAGTGAAGGGGTACTGTGTGTTCTGATGTATACTGCTGCAAAGACTGTACCCCAAGTTGTGCAGTCTTCCACAGGGGGAGCCATCTTAATCTGCAAGTAACTAGTAAGCATTCTGTGCTTTTTGTATGGGGAAACACTGCTTCAAGCTGACTTGTTTTTTGTGCAATCCAGAACAGAATATCCTCCCATCTGATGGGAACTTTTCCCATGACTGCATTTAGCGTTTGTGGGCTGATGCCCAGGGTAGCCAATTGTGGTTGTGCAGCTTGAGTACTCCGCACAGGGTTAAGAGTCAATGTTTGCCTAGTGAACAGTGTAAGACTTCTATATATTGTTACTAAATCATTGTATAGTCTTCGGACCTCTTCTGCTTGTAAATTATGAAGATAAGAATGCGGTGTGTAACCGGCTAAGACTGGCCATGCCGCTCCTTCATTGGTAAGTGGACTGAGTCTAACATTTTCTGTTGTGTGTGGGAGGGCGCCATTAAACCAATTTATGTGTTCTTGGTAAGTTAGCAGTATTTCTATTTCTTTGTATGGTGTATAAGTGATACTTCATACTGTTTGTAAGTGTGAAATAACTGGGTGGTGCCGTTTACAGCTGGGAATGTAACCCAAGAATAGAATACATCTGCCCAAAATGCTTCATGAGCCTCAACCACGAAGATAACGTCTTCACCCGTAGCTGCAAGATCACGCTGTAATAACTTTTGAGTAACCGCATGTCTGCATTTCTCAGCGATGTTTAGTGCTGAAGTTGCTTTGTCTCCAGACCTTACTGTGAATGATGAATAAATGAATTACAGAGAGGGTAACATAATGAGAAATAGATCCTTTGAAGAGTTCAATCTTGAACAACCTGAGCTAATACATAGGAGTTACCTACTCCGCTGAGGATGATAGTCCCTACCACCACGGACGTCTCCGGTTAGGAGGTAAGTAGAGGTCTCTGAGACTGCACAAGCAAACTCCTCAGGGGACCCCCAATCTGCTGCAGCGGGAGAGGTGGGGGACTCCAAGCCCCAGAAGTCTTTGTTGCCCAGGAGGACGGGCTGCCAAACACACTCATAAGCGCAAACGTCTTCCCGCAGCACGGGACCCTCAATCTGCCGCGGCGGGAGAGGTGGGGGACTCCAAGCTGCAGAAGTCTTTGTTGCCCTGGAGGAGGGGCAGCCAAACTCGCTCATAAGCGCCAACGTCTTCCCGCGGCGTGGGACACACACGGGTCGAGCCTGGGCGAAGCCCGGGCCAAGGGCGGGACCGTCCTTGCCAGGAAGAGGCAGGGCAGGGCCAACTCTTGGATTTTGACTTTGGCAAACCTTGGACAAATAGATCCCAAGCAAACAATCTGTGAGTTGCTGTAAGCTTTTCTTGTACTCATTGTGGTTCTGTTGCTCGTTAATATTGTTTGTGCCTTGTTCATCCAGTCACTCATTGATGAACTTAAGCTTTGTGCCCCTTCAGCCAGTTGCTGTTACCATATGACGTTGTTCTGAGTGTCTGCACTTGGATCTTGTTACTAGCTCAATTGTTAGTGCTCTTAGCGACTGGTGGTGGGGGAGGATTCGAGGCCTGTTGGGTTCCCAGTGCAATAGTGATTGCTGGTCACTTAGAGTGGCAGTGTGGCTGCAAGTAATTGCGGAGACCCTGTCCTCAATCACCTTAACATTCTATTTCATTGGTAAAATTGCACCCTATCTCAAGCATGGGCAAAAGAAAGTCGTCTGACTGTGGGAGAGGGGAGGCTCAGCCCAAAAACAACAAAGCTAAACAGGCTCGTAAGTCTGCAGGAAGTAATTGTGTCCTGGATCGGATTGATGATCTCTTAGTTGAATGCAAGGACATTTTTGTTCCTTCATCCCCGCTGGATCTGGCCGAACCTATCGCCCTTCCAACTAACCCAAAATTGAGATTGCAAAAAAGTATGCCTCAAATGATTAATAATCCCATCACATGTAGTATAAATACGCCCTCTATTAGTCATGCACCAATGTCCCCGATTGTAGACGTAACTGAATCTGGATTGCTCGTACCCTCATCTACTGTTTCAGCTCCAGGCTCTATAGATACTGATCTCATCATAACTAATCGATTTTCACCACTTTTGAATCTAGATTCCACTTAACCAGAAGGAAAGGGGTTGGATAAGGGTGTAGTTGGTTTGGTTAATGTGGGAGAAGAGGAGACAAGGGATGGTTGTAGTGCTGGATTAGGTGATGTGGTCTCCTTAGAACGGCTAGTTAGTAACGATGTTGCTGTATCTAGAATTATAGTAGACCTGATGACAGAAGTTAAATTGTTGAAATCTGCTGTTCATCTCTTACTAAACAGGTCACATTTCTTCTAACCAAAGGTGACCTAGAAGTCCAACCTCCGAAGCAGATTTCCACCCAGCACTCACAATTGACCTTGCTTACCAATAGCTTACATCCTCCGGTCATAGATCCACATCAACATCCTTCAAGTGTCACTGTCACATGTACCCCTAAGATACCAGACTTTCATGCGGTCCCTGAGGGGATGCAAAATACAAGGACACAAGTTCCTAATGGCAGATTTGCCCATCAGGGCTTTGCTTCAACCCCGACCACCCTCTGCTATCTTTTAGAACTGACATAGTCGCATCAAATTCCATAGTTTGGCGCAAACAGACTCGGTTGCCCCCTAAATGTATTTATCTGACCAGTGTGCCTAAAGTTCCCTCCCATATTAAATATTAAGGCGAAGATTCCCTAATTAATAAAGCCATTCATTGGATCTGCCAAGTAAGGGACTGCCGTTCAGTCATACGGGGAGACATCTTGCGAGCCAAAAGGCTAATCCACCCCAGCATCCAAACAGACTGTATAGAACTACTTTTGACTGATGGAAACGTGACCCACAACCTGATAGCTCTAGAAGCTAGATCGAGCTCCCCGAATCCCACTGGCATTCAGCTTAAGTATCGACCCCCTCAACTCTCATTGCTGCCCACTTCACATCTTACTCATGCCCACCCAGGCTGTGACTCCACCTTAGTAACAAATGATTGACTCAATCAGCAAGACATCTTTGTACACACTAAGTCACACATGGCAAGCTCTTATAGCACTTTAACAGGTAAAATACATGGCAGCCACCACACAGACACCTCCTTGCAAGTCCCCCAATTCAACATTCTTGGAAATGTAAATCCGTATTTGTAAAGTGCGAACTACTCACCCTTAAGGGTCTCAAGGCGCTGGGGGCCGTCGTGGAAATTAAGTGAGCTATTACCCAGAGTCACATGGTGCTGAGCTGCGCCGGAGCCGGGGATCGAACCGTGAGCCCTGTGCTCCGAAGTCAGCTGCCTTGGCCGCTGCACCACACCTCTCCTCTCCACTAAATGAGTTGTTGTCCGCAGACGAAAGGCCTAGGGGAGGGGCTCTGCTTCTACCATAAATTCGGGCTGAAGCACAATTAGGGGTGGCAACCATCAGCATGCATCTTACCCCCCCCCCCAACTAGCAAGCTAACTCCAGTAGTTTTAATTTGGTTTAATCGAATGTGGCAGGGATGAGGCCAAAAATGTCCCTTATGCATTGGATCCAATTCATCGAGATGTTCGATATTTGTATCCTGCAAGAAACCTGGACCACCTCCCCTGTGTACATTCCTGGTTACCTCACGTTCCATCGCCCAGCATGCTCTAATAAACCAGGTCGTCCATCCGGGGGGTTGCTGATTTGGGTGAAAATCGCACTCCAATGCACAGTACGGGAGCTCACGTCCAACAGTCCTGATATTTTAGCTATCCAAATTAGGGGAATGAATGGCACTGTAATCAACTTCTTTAATGTTTATGCACGAGGAACCAGAGCAGGCAGAAGGTCGATCACCCTCCAAGAGTTGGATGAATTACTGGACAATAGGGCCACACAGACTCTATTGGTTGTAGCTGGCGACTTTAACGTCACCTATGAACCCCTAGAGAAGGAGGACATATGTGGGTGCAGAGAGGAAGAAGAGATGTGGCTTGTTCCCACCTTGACTTACCACCCATCAAAATATGGTTGCAAGTAGCGCTTCAGTTTAATGCACTTACTCTTGAGTTGGGCCTTAGGGCAGCAAATGGCCGTTCAAAATCAGATAAAATGGCGGCTGATACATTTAACAGAGCCACTAATCTAAGTCGTATGGACTATTTTCTGCTGGACCTGAGAATGTGGCCTAGAGTGGTCGATATGACTGTGGGTCACAGCACAGACAGCGACCACAACCCTCTGGAATTATACTTGGTATCCCCATGGGATATCCTTCAGAACTTTCCTAACATTACCCTTACGTCTAGGGAGGTTCACCCAACAAATGACAGTAGGCGGTTAAAATGTTCTCAGGTAATTATCGATGTAGACAAACTTAAAACAATCAAGTCTTATCTTTTGGAAAGCACCGCGGATTTACATAGACTGGGTCTCCACCAGGGCCGGCTGGACGAGATCCCAGCCTGCCATGACCATTTATTTAAACAACTGGCCACTTGCTTTAGAGAACCAAGATGCCCCCAGCAAAAAGGAAAGAAGACTAGGTCGCAGTTCGCCTGGTTCAATGAAGAGTGTAGGAGCCTTCGAAAACAACTAGCCCATGCCATTAGCTTTAACAATGTGATACAAATACGGGAAGTGAGGAGATCTTACAAGCTAGCCTAGTCTAGAGCGAAAAGGGAATGGGACAAGAATAAATGGGAGCAAATTAGTGAGGCCTGTGCAAAAAAAGACTCTAAGCACTTCTGGCTCCTAGTAACTAGGATGGATGCCAGTAGACCCCTGCCGCGGACCAACAATATCTCAACAACAGCCTGGTTTGACCACTTTTCGTTACTCTATTCTGGGCCCTGTGTCTCTGACACAGAAGACTCCATCACTGGTAGAGCCCATACTACTGCCATTGATTTCTTCTCGAGAGATGAAATTATGTCTAGTGTCATCTCCGTTGTAAGGGCTAAAGCCCCTGGCCCGGATGGTATCCCAGGCGATGTCTTTGTTAATGACCCCGAGAACTGGGCATCTTACATCTTGGCCCTAGCCAATGGGATTGCAGCAGGGGCCCAAATACCATCTTCATGGAAGGGAGCAGAGGTAATTCCAGTATACAAGAAGAACGATAGATCTGTACCCTCCAACTACAGGCCCATTAGCCTCATTGATTGTGTACAAAAGGTCTTCACTCGCGCACTCCTTTTGAAAATATAGGCTTGGATTACCGACCATAATATCTTGTCTCCATACCAAGCTGGGTTCAGGCAACAAATAAGTACCATTGACCAGTCATTTCAATTTCTTTTATTGACCTGGAAAACGGTGGTTATGGGACATGGAAGCCTCTATGTAGCTTTTATTGACTTACAGCCTGCTTTTTTTAACCTAGTTCCAATAGATTAGCTTTGGACTGTTCTTAAAGAGATGGGCCTCCCTCCCATGATTTTAGCACTTTTCATCCGCCTCCATGAGGCTAACTACGCAAGGGTTCACTGGGGCAATCAAGGGCAGCTCACTGATCAAAATGAAAGTCAACAAGGGGGTCCAGCAAGGCTGTGTACTGGCACCCACACTCTTTTCGTTATTCATAAATGGAGTAGTCCAGTAGCTTTCTGAGGTCCCCGCAGACGCCCCCACCCTAGGAGGCGACAAAGTGGTAATACTGTTGTTTGCTGACAACACTTTGTTAGTCTCCAAAACCCCTAGAGGGTTACAACTGCTTTTAGACCACTTTAAGGCCTTTTGTGACTCTCGGGGCCTAGAGGTTAACGCCTCGAAGAATAAACTTTTAATGTTGAACCCACACAAGACATATAAAGGGAAGTTAACATTGGGTGGGATCCCGCTGAAGAGAGTGAGTACCTTTGACTATCTGGGGATCACTCTCTCCGACGACATGTCTTGGAAGCCCCAGGTATTGAAGTGCACTCTGCACCATAGACAGATAACTGGGGCCTTGATCAAAGAGCATAGGTCCTCCCATAGCAAACCGGTAGCAGCTCCTCTCCACATATATGACTGCAAGGCAATTAGTTCAGTATTGTATGGAGCAGAACTGTGGGGATTTGAGAAGATAGAAGGTCTACTGACCACAGGGAACAAGTTTCTGAGGGCCTTATTTTCACTCCAGCAGAGTGCCCCTCTTCACCCACTAAGGCTGGATATGGGATAAGCCACCATTATCGAGAAGGCCAAGTTACGCCCCCTGTTATTTTGGCTCTGTCTAAAATCGACCCTAGAGTTGTCTCCTTATGCTGCTGCCCTCTATGAAGTGCAGGCACTTGATCGCTTTAAGAAGATTTCTTGACTTTGGGAGGTTAAACTCTGCTCACTGCAATCGGCTTAGAGGGACTGTGGGAATCTAGGGATCCAAAAGGGCTACCTAGCAAGGAATTGCTAAAGAAACATTATTGGCACTGGGTGGCTCAGTCCTCTCTTTAATACTCGTCCTGGAGTCATTTAACTAAGGAGTTTATGCAGTTTAAACTGTCCGCCTCATACGAACAATATCTAGAGGCTATCACGATTCCCCAGGATAGGAAGCTGTATATGCAATTTAGATTTGGCTCACTTCCTGTGAATTCTCTTACAGCTTCCTGGCGTCTGCCATCCACCGTTTCACAATTTTGCCCAGGCTGTCCTCGTGTTGTTGAGTCGATTGGTCATATATTTTTTTGCCTGCCCACTGTATCAGTGACCGAGAGTCAAATGGCTAGCTCCCGTTTGCAAATGATTTGGTATTCGGTGTCACCTTGAGGCGCTGCGCATCCTAAAATCTGACGCTAGTTTACTGGTAGTCTGCGCAGTAGCAAAGTTTCTTGGCATTATGCGGGCAATTCGAAGGTCTGTGCTGAAATTGCAACATCATTATATTTGACAATGTAAAACATCTTATTGTATTTTTTATGGAGTTTTAAATGTCGATTTAACCTTTGCGCAAATGTGAAAGTCGTGATTCTAACTGGGTTAGCTTTTTAGCGCTAGTCCAATCACTAAGCCTTTATGGCAGGGCTTGTCGTTTACTATTCCTTTGCGATTGGCCCTCGTTGAATCTTGTGTTTTAGTGCCCTGTGTTATTTGTATCTTTTAAATCAATTTTAAGTAATGGAGTAACAATTTTAACTGATCATCGTTGTATTCTTTGTATGCATTTAATATTTGTGTACGTATGAATTGTATGCATTTGCACTTTTATGGTCACATGACCGAAATAAAGTTTATGATGATAAGTGATGAGTACTCAGGTGATCCATTAAACCTCTTCTACCAACATTAGCAGCGCCCTGTCATGCATTTCCCAACTTTCCAGTAGGAACGGTGTGTTAGTTGGGCAACATAAACGTAGGGATGGTGCCAGAGTGATTCCATGCACCCCGGCAGGATATGTCATCTTAGAGACCAGCTAGCTCACAGTGCCTGCATATGTCCCCTAGACCTAGACAGGTAGCAAATGGTTTTGGCAACCACAGAACACGACAATCCTGAGTCTCTCCGGGGATCGTGGTAACTGATCTAGAACCCCTTCACTCACTCTCTCGTGTTCCCTTTCTCTCAGAGAAATATACAAGGATATACAGAGGGGCATTTTTCAACATTTATTGAATCATCGTGACTCTTGCATAGAATATATGTGCTACAATGATCAATAGACAGAAGCAGATGAAAGTGATTAGCAATATAAGGACAGTGAACAGAATGAACAGTTCCACCAGCTTGCTAAAACAATGTATATATACAAGCATATAAAAACAAGATATATATATTTGTATATAAAGCCTACCCCTACTGTGCGTTCCCAAACCTAGATGCCTAGAGTGTATGTATATGTTCTGTCACGAATCCCCTATTGGATGATCCAGCCCCATTACCTGAAAGGAAAGAAAGTAGGTCCCCGTCTTTGTCACAGGTTGAACATCCCTTCTCGCAGATGGATCAGCAAGCAGCTGGGCTGAGGTTTCAGCATGTAGCGACCTCACAATGACAACCGGTGCTCCTCTGCCTAAGCTCCGAAATGCTTGTTTATTTATGGATCACTGACAGAATATCGACCACCACAATATCGAGGTCCCAAAATATCGACACCTAAATATCGAAGTCAATAATATCGACATCCTATCTACATCATGGTAAGTACAAAAATATCGATAAAAAAATATCGTAAAAAATATCGTTGTTAAAAATATCGTTTTTTTTTAATGTGTAAAAAATAATATAAAATAAAGTAAATAATACATATAATTAAAAAAAAGTTAGTTATAATTATTATAAAATGTTTAAAATTAGGAATAATAAATATAATGTTAAAAAATTAAACATACATATATATAAAATTTAATATATATTTACTTAATAATAATAATAGAAAAATTATTATAATAAATTATAAAATGTTAGAAACATATTAAAATTGTTCATACATATATATATATACATATACCAGTAAAATAATAATAAAATATATATATATATATATAATAAATTAAAATATTAAAATATTTCTATTCTTTTACAATTACATTTTACACTACATTAACAGCAATATTAGGGAAAATATTAGATAGCGGAGGGGATAAAATTACTATTCCCACTCCAGGGAGTGCAACAGTAGGGAAAGTGTTGGATAGTGGAGAGGTAAAAATTACTATTCCCACTCCAGCGAGTGCAACAGTAGTGAAAGTGTTGGATAGCGTTGGGGTAAAAATTACTATTCCCACTCCAGTGAGTGCAACAGTAGGGAAAGTTTTGGATAGCGGAGGGGAATAATTTACTATTCCCACTCCAGCAAGTACAACAGTAGGGAAAGTGTTGGATAGCAGAGGGGAATAATTTACTATTCCCACTGAAGCAAATACAACAGTAGGGAAAGTGTTGGATAGCGGAGGGGTAACAATTACTATTCACACTCCACAAAGTACAAAAGTAGGGAAAGTGTTGGATAGCGGAGGGGAATAATTTACTATTCCCACTCCAGTGAGTGCTACAGTAGGGACAGTGTTGGATAGCGGAGGGGTAACAATTATTATTCCCACTCCACAAAGTACAACAGTAGGGAAAGTGTTAGATAGCGGAGGGGAATAATTTACTAATCCCACTCCAGTGAGTGCAACAGTAGGGAAAGTGTTGGATAGCGTAGGGGAATAATTTACTATTCCCACTCCACTGAGTGCAACAGTAGAGAAAGTGTTGGATAGCGGAGGGGTAACAATTACTATTCCCACTCCAGCGAGTGCAACAGTAGGGAAAGTTTTGGATAGCGGAGGGGAGTAATTTACTATTCCCACTCCAAGGAGTGAAACAGTAGAGAAAGTGTTGGATAGCGGAGGGGTAACAATTACTATTCCCACTCCAGCGAGTGCAACAGTAGGGAAAGTGTTGGATAGCGGAGGGAAATAATTTACTATTCCCAGTCCAGCGAGTGCAACAGTAAGGAAAGGGTTGGATAGCGGAGGGGTAGCAATCACTATTCCCACTCCAGCAAGTGCAACAGTAGTGAAAGTGTTGGATAGCGGAGAGGAATAATTTACTAATTCTACTCCAGG
The DNA here is from genome assembly GCA_963921515.1 of Calotriton arnoldi. Classification (NCBI taxonomy): domain Eukaryota; kingdom Metazoa; phylum Chordata; class Amphibia; order Caudata; family Salamandridae; genus Calotriton; species Calotriton arnoldi. The sequence continues at coordinate 52,604 of CAWUFW010013713.1, forward strand.
GAGTGCAACAGTAGAGAAAGTGTTGGATAGCGGAGGGGTAACAATTACTATTCCCACTCCAGCGAGTGCAACAGTAGGGAAAGTGTTGGATAGCAGAGGGGAATAATTTACTATTCCCACTTCAACGAGTGGAACACTAGGGAAAGGGTTGGATAGCGGAGGGGTAACAATTACTATTCCCACTCCAGCAAGTGCAACAGTAGGGAAAGTGTTGGATAGCAGAGAGGAATAATTTACTATTCCTACTCCAGGGAGTACAACAGTAGAGAAAGTGTTGGATAGCAGAGGGGTAACAATTACTATTCCCACTCCAGCAAGTGCAACCGTAAGGAAAGTGTTGGATAGCGGAGGGGTAACAATTACTATTCCCACTCCAGCAAGTGCAACAGTAGGGAAAGTATTGGATAGCAGAGGGGAATAATTTACTATTCCCACTCCAGTGAGTGTAACAGTAGGGAAAGTGTTGGATAGCATAGGGGTAAAAATTACTATTCTCCCTCCAGTGAGTGCAACAGTAGAGAAAGTGTTGGATTGCATAGTGGAATAATTTTCTATTCCCACTCAAGCAAAATAAATAAAATTAATAAACAAACAATTAATAAAATAATTTTTTTTTGCCTCCCACCATATTCCCCTATAAATGAAACCACCAATGTTCTAAAACATAACACTATTAACATAATTAATTAATAATTATCTAATTAATTAATTAAAATTAACAAGTAATTTAAAAACAATAAATAATAATTTAATTCGCACAATTAACAATATAAAACTTTTTTAAATAAATCTTATAATAAAAAAATAAAAAAATTATATTGAAATTAAATTACTTCCCAGCCTACTCCCCTATCAAAACACAACACACTCTCAAAAAAAACACAATTTACACATTTACCAATTAATTATTAATGATTAACAAACAATTAATAACTAATTAATAATACATTATTTACCACATTTAGCAATATAAAAACATGAATACTTTATTATTAATTATTAAAAAATGATTAATTAATTAATTATAATTAAATTACTTCCCACCCTATTCCCCTATAAACCCACAACCTGCTCCTAAAAAAATAACAATTAATTTATTTAACAAATAATTAATAATAATTAAAAACCAATTAATAACTAATTGATAAAAGAATTAATTACCACAATTAACAATATAAAATATTAAATATATAAATATTAAATATATAAATATTAATTAATAAATAATATTAATAAAGTAATTATAATTAAATTACTTCCCCCTATTCTCCTATAAACCCACAACCCGCTACGGAATAAAAATGCAAAATTTAATTAAAAATAATTAATAACTTCTAAAAATTATGATTAAATTTATTATAATTAAATTACTTCCCACCCTATTCCCCTATAAACCCACAACCCGCTACGGAACGAAAACGCAAAATTTACTTTGAAAAAAATTAATAACTTCTAAAAATGTAATACATATATTTAAAAATACATAGAATACTTAAATAAAAATATATAACACATACATTCAAAACACATACTAAAATACATAACACTAATATGAACATCGATATTATTAGCAACGATATTTTTACAAACGATATTACTGTCTCCGATATTAAAAAAAACGATATTTCTTACCTTACTGTCGATATTCTGGTCCACGATATTCTTGCTGTCGATATTCTTGTTCCTCGATATTTACAACTCGATATTCTTGTACTTCAAAATAAAAAACTCGATATTTTGTCTGTGCACCGTTTATTTATCACAAAAAGCATCCTTGCTGTTGAGCAGAGGCTTTGTATGTGATATTCAAGGTTTCGTGATAATGTTCTTACTAAGTGGAAATTGTAAGCAATGCAGTTTCAGAGAAACTAATTCTGCATTGTCATGCACACAAATGTATTTCAAAAGTCATCATGTAAAAGAGAAGGCAACTTAGGAAATAAATGCCCCATCACAAATACAAATATCTGTCTTGACAGCTCATTTTAATCCTCTCCTTCTGATATCTTGTTAAGTAAATGAACCTGATCTTTGCTGTAGTCACTCCCCAGCTGACCTACTGCAATAACTTATAAACATTATTACCAAAAAGGATCTATCAAAGTTTTAAATAATTCTGGCCTAGGCTTCCCATCAGATATGTTGACTGATATGCCAGGACCACATCAAACCTACCCTGAAAGATGAATATGGACCCCAAGAATGCACACTTTGAAGTTCAAGGTTGTTTGTGTAGTTGAATATTGAATAATCGTCCTTTTGAATACCCTGTATGATTTTACAGATCATTAACACAACCGAAGGTCTGACATCATTCACCTAGAATATTATTAGCATCCACTTAGTCACAAACAAAATATGCCAGAAAATTAGACTACAGTCAAGGTTTTACACTCTGCAATGCCCTCCTGACACATGCTAGAAGACTCACCTCTTCTGGTCCGCTACTGAATACGAGATACATGAGACCACTGTTTCATCCTATGGGCTAGGATGCACTGCCCAGTATCTAGCACTAATCTTCAAGTTTGAATATACTGCGGATCTTTTATTTCTGCTGCTCAGATGTCGAAATCTGCTCTTTCCCCTCTTGACCCAGATCTGGAGCACTTGCAGCACATCCCTTGATTTCCAAACATGTATTTGTCTTCAGAAGCTGCTGTTTGAAAGCATATGAACGTTTGTTTCTTGATGCCATTGGCCAATTAGATGTAAGCCAAATTTACCATGGTTAAAGAATAGAGCACAAGCACTCTAGCACTGGTTAGCAGTGGTAAAGTGCACAGAGTCCTAAGGCCACCAAAAATGAACTCAGAAAAAATAGGAGGGGTGAAGGCAAAAAGTTTGGGGGTGATTCTGCAGTGAGGGCCAAGTCCAAAAAAAACATTAATATTTTGACAGAAAACAGTACCTATTAGTGTAAGCAATAATCTTGAAATATTCTTCTGGCAAGACTTGCAAAATATCATAGTAAATTCTTGTTAAATCTAGTTTTTATATGAAAATACTTTTCGTAGTAGTGTGAACAATGAAAAAGTAGCTGTGTTGTCCACACAGTAAGCTATTTTGGAAACAATTGTGTAGCAAGGATGCCATGGGCCCTAATGCAAGGAAGGAAATTGCCCCTCATCCTTTGTTTTTGTAGTCAACACATTTACATTTATTGTGGGTCCCCGGGCCCATCCAGATTAACTGGAGAGACTCGTCAGCCCCCCCTTACATCCCGCTATGGTATCTGGTCCCTGCTCCACACCAAGCACCTGTAGCTGGGTGCGAGGACTTTGCCTCTATCTCGAGGGATGGCAGCATAGGCCACGGCACATCTTTTGGCGCATGGCCACTCGGTGGCATTCGGAAACACAGAGAGCGGAGCTGCTGCCTGTGAGGGCCGTTGGACTGCCTCTGAAGAGGGCTTCCTGTGAAGCAGATCCTGGGCCTACGCACACCTCGAGGACTGAAAATTGGTCGAGCGGACTGGGTCAGGCACGATTCCTCACTTGTGCTGTGCTGCCTGATCGGAGCAGGGAATAAAGAGCCCCTGGAGACTGGCGGCTGTGCCGGGGCTGCAGTGTTGCCCCCGCCTGCTGCACCATCGGCAGGGGACTGAGAGGAGCAGCCTGGTGCCTTTGCCCCTGTGAACCTATGAAATCTGCTGCCGGTAGGTTTGGAATGGCACCACCTGGGGGGTCTGGACGAATGTGCACTGCCTGGTGGGGCCTATAATTAAAGTGACATGGTGCCCCCTTTCGCAAACAGCGGGACCCGCTGGCATTGCTGTTCAGAGGGGGAGAAAGGGGCTACCTCCGGCTACTATCCTGCGAGGCCTGCACTAGCACTCTGGAGCCGAGGGAAGGCTGGACTCACCCTCCCCCCACCCTCCAGATAGAAGTGTCTCACGTGGTGCGGTACGGAGCCCTGTGTCAAGTTGGATGGAAGGGCTGGGAACAGAGCCTGGATAGTAGCAATACACAGCATGGAGGACTGTAGCCCAGGCCTGGGAGCAGCAGTCACTCCCTTCTAGACTGACACAGTGGTGACATTGCATGACCTCCCCCAAACTGGAGCCGATCTGCGATGGCCGAGCGCTCTATGCTTTGGTTGGTACACCAGGGGTACACCAGGGGGGACCTGAAAAGGGCTCCAGAGCAATTGCTGTGTGACTGGGTGTGCTCCGGACTGGTGTGAGTGGTGAAGGGGGTACTGCAGCATGCCTGCAACCTCTTCAAGCTCTGAGCGTGCCTCCGACACTGGCTAAGACGTTGGTGGTACTGTTATCTCAACCAGTGATGACCCTAATGGACCGACACCGACACCCCACCTAGCGGACATTTTATAATGATTGACCGTTGCTCCCCCAGGATGGTAAGCCTTGTGACTCTGTTTATGGAACTGCTGTTCTTTGGTGATGCTGCAAAAGTGGGGGAAGGTGGGAATGGGGATTCTCTATGGATGCCTTAAATGGCTGGGTTACATTCTTGGTTGCTGCCCACACTTTAGATTACCATAATGGGCTGGAAGACTACACTCTATGTTGTAACTGTTTGGTTGTATATTGTATCTCAATGTGGCAGAGCACTGGGAATTGTCTCAGCCTGGATAGTGGGGGTGGGGATTTTTGATGTTTCTGTTACTGATAGTGAATTGAAGTTAACAGCACACAATAGCCTGACAGATACATGTTTTACATTCATACATACACTGGGGTGGGTGCAGGGTTGGGCCTGCCTTGGGAGAAAGGGTGCCTGGAGGAGTGTCTGCCTCCCTGCACTTGTGTATACAGAAGTCACATGGGTATGCCTAACAAGGCTTTAACCCCTCAGTACAAACCATTGACTTGGAATGTGAGGGGTATGGCCACCCCGATCATGTGCTACTGTGTCCATACCTACTTTAAGCAGCGACTCACACGTGTGACCTTTCTTCAAGATACACACCTGACACAGTCGAAACTGCAAAGATTGCATACAAAATGGAGGGGTCAGGTATATGGTACCATAGTCTCGGTATATGCCACAGGATTTCTCATCTGGATAGTCCTTGGGGTCTCATTTGTCCAAGACTCTCTCACATGGTTGATTCTGAGGTCAGATATGTCGTGGTGGAGGGATGCATGGATGGTACACCCCTATCACTAGTGGCTATTTATGCCCATAATGTTGGTCATCCTGATTTAATGACTGGCCTATGTTAGCGCTGCTGCGAAACTCCCGCACCCCTACCATTTAGGGCGGGAACTTTAATTGCATCCTGGATGTGGATAAGGACCATTTGACTCACCTCACTGGTGTGGGCGCCTTGTTGCAGAAGTGTGAAACGCCTTCAAGGGTGGCTGACCAATCAGGGGGTGTGTGACGTGTGGCACCTCTAACACCCGGAGAGACACTAGTTTTCCTTCTACTCCCCAGTTCATGACGTTCACACTCACTTAGATCTTTTCCTATGTACCTCAGCTTTTGTTCCCTCATACACCACACTGAATATCTGGAGCAAACGCTTTCTGATCACTGCCTGCTGCTGTTATTAGTCCGCTGGGGCCACGCTCGCTCCAGCATTCCAATGTGGAAACTGCAGACTGCTTTGCTCCTTGACCCTCTTTCCAAGAGGACTTGGCCGCGCATTTGACTCGATGCTTTGAACATATTGCTTGCTCCTTGGCTAATTTGGGGACTGAATGGGATTCTCACAAGGTATTGGTGAGGGAGCACTGCTTTGCAACCACATGGGGGAACAGGCAGAGACTACGCAGAGATATTTTGGCCAAAGAACAGGAATTGCGGTAGCTCAAGACCAAACGGAATTGAGCCTTTGCTCTTGCTATGGCAGGAATTACAAATGCAGCTGGGGCATCTCAGTTCCAGATAATACCTCATCAATCTCCACAGGGAGGGCAATCATGTGGGTAAGATGCCAGCAAGGCTAGTGAGAGATGAGTAATTGTGCCCCCCATGGGAGTCAGTCATGCAGACAAGGGCATGATCCTTAATACCCAGGAGGATATCAATAATACCTGTGTGAATATCTGCAGCTCCATTGATGTGGCTGTGGCAGGCCCCTTCAAGTCTGCCTTACAAAATAACCTGCAGGGGTTACCGCTACCCACCTGAAGGCATTGGAGAGGGTTGACCTAGATGAACGTCTTCAGTTGGAGGAGATCCGTGTGGCCATATCCCAAATTGCGCGTAACAAAACGGTGGGTACTTATGGCCTCCCCATGAAATATTATGCCACATATAGTGCTACTTTAATACCTAATCTCTTGGAGGTTTATAATGAGGCATGTGACTGTGGGTACCTTCTGGACACACTTCTGGGGAGGCCCTAGTAGTGGTGCTCCCGAAACCAGGCCAAGTTCTACTGGATGTTCGTCCCACAGACCACTCTCACTGATTAGCTTTGACTACAAGATTCTGGTGAAGGGACTTGCAAATAGGCTGCTCTCCTCACTCTGTAAGTAGCAACCAGCAGTTATGGTAGAAACACAGCAAAGGATACAAACAACTTAGAGGCCTCAGATAACTGCTGCCCCAACTTAATTGTGGTTAAGCTTAAACAGTAGTGTTACACCCCTAACAAGGTCAAAAAAGAAATAATCAAGGTACGAAGAGACAGAATCCCTGAGCAAATCGGTATCCCACAGGCCATCTATAAACAAGAACCTGAATGTTGGGCACAACCACTATCTAGCATATACAAAGAGATCGGGCTCTCAGGCATCATCCCAATGAGTTGGAGAGGATCTATAATCAATCTCATCTTTAAAGGCGGGGACCGCACCAATCCAGCCAATTACAGGTTCATAGCATTAATAGATGCAGAAGAAAAATACTATGCATCGTTAATCCTAGCCGACCTTGTAGAGTGGCCCAACATACACATTCTGGTTCCAGTAAACCAGACTGGATTAAGAAGACTATACAGTACGACTAGGAACATCCTAGCACTTTCCCTAGTTGCAGATAATTGTAATCGAAAGCGACAAAAACTGCACCTCTGCTTTGTAGATCTGAACGCAGCTTTTGATCGAGTCGATTGAGACATCTTACTGATGAAACTAAGGAAATGGAACTTTCCAGTTAAAACACTCTGAGCCATAGAATTATTATACTTGCAGACATGGATACGAGTCAAACTGGGTGATGGCACAAGAATCTCTAGGAAGATTGCCACAAACAAAGGCCTGGAGCCGGGGTGTGTCTTGGCATCACATCTATTTAACCTGTTTATGTCAGACTTATCGCCAAGACTAGATCAGGTAAACTCACACGCACCTCACTTGGGACTGCTAACCATATCACATCTTGCGTATGCAGATGATGTTGTCCTACTCAGCTTAACCAAAGTTGGGGTGCAAAGATTAGTGACCGAATTGACCTATTATACAAATGATAATCAGCTCAAAATCAACACAGCTAAAACAAAAACATTTATTATCACGAACCACCCGGGACTACAACTTAAGATCCGGCTAGACGCAACAACATTAGAGGAGATCAATACCTGTAAGTATTTGGGCGTTCATATTGACAGCAAAGCAAATAATCAGAATCAAATGCAACATATGACAGCAAAAGGGCGCACCCTTACATTTGCATTCTGCACCCTTGCCAAGAAGCTAGACGGCCCTTCTTTTAAGCCAATGCTATCAGTAATAGCGGCCAAATTGTTACCCACCGTAGCTTATGCAAGTGTCTCTCTGCACGGAAAAGATGCTACCCTTCTGAATAGTCTGCAAGGGAGGGTTTTCAAGTGGTGTTTGGCCTCCCATAAAATGCCTCCCCGGCACAAGTCTGCTTGGAATTTGGGCTTAATAATTAGGTCATCGGGAGAATGTACACCACAATAAGAAGCTGGTACAAAATAAGATCAAAAGAAAGAAAGCTGAATATTAAACAACGCGCTATGGTTGGCCATGGAAAATGATCCCCAATCGACATACCATAAATACCTCCATCAAGCACTAAACCTGACAAACACAGTCGAACTTTGGAATATATCATTGTCTTTTTCAAGTTTTAGGCAGGTAATAAATAAAGTAGCTATGGGCTATAGGGAACCTCTAAACTGACCTACATTGCTTTTATTAATGGCCATAAGGCTCATACCAAGAACATTCCCCAGTTAATTATCTTGCAAGATAAATAATTCAAAAACTGTATTTTATTACATATAAAAATTATATTTTTATTTTTTTATTTTTCACATGTATATTCAATTTTTGTTATAAATAAACATTCACATAAATGTTAAAAATATCATCACATTCGTTACAGAGAAACAAGCAATATTATAATTCAGATCCATTGTCAAAAATGTAAACAATTAATGTCAATACATGAGTGCATCTGTCACCATAGTTTGAATTTGGCTTGATAGAACTATTCAACTGAACAGAATGTGATAAAATAATCAATGCAAAATTGATTGCCTGAGTTCACAGATAGAAAATAACCCCACACACACATCCATCAAACCTACAGTCTCACCATTCGACCTACTCAACCATACTGACATACATACAACATAAAACAATAGCAGCCATTTAAGGGATCCTATAAAAGTTGACAAAGACACTTCAAGTTTTTAATTTATTGCACAGTTTCGTCTCATCAATTTCTTCTCCTGTGTGTGTCTTGAAAAGGATTCCCATATATCTAATAAGTGGTCTACGCACGTTTCGGTAGAACCATAAATTAAACCACCTTTATCAGGACCAATTATACGTAAAGTTAAGTTCAAAGGACAGTGACCGGGGTTATCTGAAAAAATCAGTTTGGCTCTCATTAAATGGAAGTTGCTACTTATGGGTCATAGATCGTGTAGAGCCCTCTGTCGGCATAGTCCAAATACTTCAGACTGATTATATCCTAGTTTGCACGGGTCTCCGACTACAGCCGTAGACCAGTACTGATAGGGCGATGCCAAATTGGCTAGTAGTCCGATACGGTCATCCTGAGCGTAGTCGAAGACCTCTGCAAACTAGGATATAATCAGTCTGAAGTATTTGGACTATGCCGACAGAGGGCTCTACACGATCTATGACCCATAAGTAGCAACTTCCATTTAATGAGAGCCAAACTGATTTTTTCAGCTCAGGATGACCGTATCGGACTACTTGCCAATTTGGCATCGCCCTATCAATACTGGACTACGGCTGTAGTCGGAGACCCCTGCAAACTAGGATATAATCAGTCTGAAGTATTTGGACTATGCCGACAGAGGGCTCTACACGATCTATGACCCATAAGTAGCAACTTCCATTTAATGAGAGCCAAACTGATTTTTTCAGATAACCCCGGTCACTGTCCTTTGAACTTAACTTTACGTATAATTGGTCCTGATGAAGGTGGTTTTATTTATGGTTCCACCGAAACGTGCGTAGACCACTTATTAGATATATGGGAATCCTTTTCAAGACACACACAGAAGAAGAAATTGATGAGACGAAACTGTGCAATAAATTAAAAACTTGAAGTGTCTTTGTCAACTTTTATAGGATCCCTTAAATGGCTGCTATTGTTTTATGTTGTATGTATGTCAGTATGGTTGAGTAGGTCGAATGGTGAGACTGTAGGGTTGATGTATGTGTGTGTGGGGTTATTTTCTATCTGTGAACTCAGGCAATCAATTTTGCATTGATTATTTTATCACATTCTGTTCAGTTGAATAGTTCTAACAAGCCAAATTCAAACTATGGTGACAGATGCACTCATGTATTGACATTAATTGTTTACATTTTTGACAATGGATCTGAATTATAATATTGCTTGTTTCTCTGTAACGAATGTGATGATATTTTTAACATTTATGTGAATGTTTATTTATAACAAAAATTGAATATACATGTGAAAAAAGAAAAAAGAAATAAATATAATTTTTATATGTAATAAAATACAGTTTTTGAATTATTTATCTTGCAAGATAATTAACTGGGGAATGTTCTTGGTATGAGCCTTATGGCCATTAATAAAAGCAATGTAGGTCAGTTTAGAGGTTCCCTATAGCCCTTTTTGTTTCCCCCTCCTCTTGGACCTAGAAGCATTTAGGGGGTACCTTCCTTGTCCTCTTAATAAATAAAGTAGCAAAATTACACTTATATGTGATTGATAAAAATGCCTTCAGCTGTCGTTCACATGCGTGGATAGTGCTTAAATACTATGACCGCTTGAAACAAGCTCCATATTTAAGTCTAACGTGTCCGGTGCACTTAATGAGAAAGTTGATGGCTATTTGCCTCGACCAACTCCCTTCATTGGTGGATCAACCGGACTGAAAAACAGCGACTCTATAGCATGTAGAGTTTGCGGTTCAAGGAAGAAGGACTTAATTCAAGTGGTTTGCATATGCCCCAACCTGCAAGAAACGCCTCACCTTGCTAAAAAAGCATCATAACACTGAAGGTATACCCACTTGCAGGGCTGCAATAATAAAAAGCTTGGACTCTTCAGATCCCCACCTGAACTGTAAACTGATCAAATACCTTCAGCTACATGAAAAAGCAATACAAAATACTATTCCTTGAGATTTGAAAGCAGATTGGGGACAATTGACTGTGCACACATGTGCGATGTGTAGGTCTGACTTTATATTGCACATTTGTATTTCCAAATGTCTTAGTAATAACATTTAATTCAGAAGGGCCTGTGACAAAGTCCTATATTGACATCTGAGACATACGTTTTATGAAGATGGTATAATTGTACCCAGAGGATGTGCCTATTTTTTTTTAGTTAATTTTATTGATATCACCGTCACCAAGCCTTTGTAGGCTTGAGAATGAATTTATAATTACTTGTACAAGTTAACAATGCACACACTAGTTTTGTTGTGATGCTGAATTGTCAGCGTCTAAACCGCGGATTTTATGTTTTTCATTATGTTATGCGTCATTTTACAGAATCATTGTTTTGATCTACCTGTCTGTATTATTATAGTATTATTGTCTAAAGATACCAGGGGGGAGATTTACTAAGATTTTGCGCCGTGTATGCGTCACAAAAGTGACGCAAAACGGCGCAAAATCTTTTTTTCCTAATTAACTTTCCAGCGCTAAACTTGTGTAGCGCTGGAAATAACGTAAAAGTAATGCGAAGCAGCGCATTGCGCTGCTCGCATTACTTTGCGCCGTGGGGCGTGCCAAGGGTGGTGCATGGGCGTTCCCATGCAATCACCTAAGCTTCTCACGCTAAACCCAATTTACTAAAAACAGTAGATTGAGTTTAGCGTGAGAAAGCTGCGCCCTTTCAACTAGGCGCAAGGAAGGAGAAATGCTTTCAGTTCTCCTTCCTTTTCCGACTTTGCATGCGTGCTGCACTGTGCAGCACGCATACAAAGTGGGAAAAGCTTCCCTCGTGTCTAGCATAGTATTTTGTACAGGAAGGGTACCCTTCCTGTACAAAACCTGTGCTACACTCATGCACACACCCTAGCGCTGCGGCGCTAAGGTGTGTGCATGGCGCACGGCTGCTAAAATCAGCGCTGGCGCAAGGGAAAGGGGAGGAGAGAGCCATATCTTTGAAGATATGGCGCTCCCCTGCTCCTTCCCTGTCGCGCAACGCAGCGCAGCCTCGCGGGGGCTGCGCTGCGTTGCGCAACTTTTTTGTAAATCTCCCCCCAGGTGGTATTACTGTTTTTATCATGCTTTTGTAGTAGTAACATTGTTATGGTTTTAATTAGCCAAACAATAAACGTAAACTAAACTAAACTACTTGCAAATAGGCTGCTCCCCTTACTCGATACTTTAGTGCATGCGGACCAAAGCGAATCTATACCTGGCCGTGATACATTTCTCAATGTTTGCTGACTACTGCGACTGTTGAGGGCAGATCTGCAGACCAAGGGAGGGCTGGTGGTGGTGTTGATCGACATTGAGAAAGTCTTCAACACCCTGGGCTGGGATTACTTGTTTACAACATAAGAGGAAAGGCAGGTGGATCTGGGCTACCATAAATACCTCCATCAAGCACTAAACCTGACAAACACAGTCGAACTTTGGAATATATTGTTGTCTTTTTCAAGTTTTAGGCAGGTAATAAATAAAGTATAAAAATTGCAGTTATACGAGATTGATAAAAATGCCTTCAGCTGTCGTTCACATGCGTGGATGGTGCTTAAATACTGGCTCAAGACCCAACATTAGAGGAAAGGCAGGTGGGTCTGGGCTACCTGAGCTGGTTCAAGACCCTTTACGGGTGACCAGGTGCAAGAGTCAAGATGGGCCAGCTAATCTCTGGTAGGTTTGATATCTGGCAGGGTACTAGACAGGGGTGCCCCTGTCTCTACTCATCTTTACTCTTGCTGTGGAACCGCTGGCCTGTCAGCTAAGAATACGGGTAGAAGACTGGGGGATTAAGGCACTTGTAACCTACCATGTGGTCTCTTTATATGCAGATGATGCTTTGATTTATCTATGGGACATGGACACCTCTCTACCAGCGGTGACATCATTGCTGGATGGTTTTGGGGCGATGTCGGGTCTAAGAGTGAACTTGGCTAAATCCTGCCTGTTCCCCCCTTTGTCCAATTCCCCCAGCCTGACAGAAGCTCCCTTCCTTGGTCTCGGCTTCAATGTTAATACGATACTTTGAAGTACCTGGGCATACAGATCTATCACTCGGATGGCAACCTATTAGAGGGAAATGTATATAAGGCACATAGATAAGTGCGTATATCGCTGCCATTCTGGACATCCTTGCTCCTGTCCCTGTCAGCCGGGTGGCAATATCAAAGATGCTGGTGTTACCGCGGCTACTATATTATTTTTTGGCCCTCTCGGTCGCACTCCCTACGTGATTCTTTATGGAACCCAACTCGCTCTTATCGGAATTGAACTGGGGCAGGAGTGGGTGCAGAGGGGCCCTTGATGACTAAGCAACAGGCTACAAGATGGAGACCTGCGTGCACACAATTTCGAGTTATACTATGCTGCCGCTCAATTGCAGTGGCCACTGCAATGGCTCAGGACTGCTCCCTGTGATGAGAGGTCCGCTGTTAGGCACCTGTTAAATGGAGCTCATATCCACATGTGGCTCTCGACCCAATGACCGTTTCCTGGGTGAGTCGCATCAAATGAGGGTCGCCAGATGCAGTTGGCAGAAATATATTTGAGGTCAGGAAACTCATCCCCCATGCTCACCTTTGATACCATTATGGCAGATGATGACTCTCCAAGAGTTTGGCAGACACCATGACATAGCATTTTGGAAGGAAGTGGGAGTGAGACGAGTAGAAGATTTTTATGCAGAAGGCATGCTCCACTCTTTTCTGGAGCTCACTGACACATTCCATATACCGGTGGGTTATTTTTTGACCTATGGTGCTGTCCGACATGCACTCATCTTGCACTACCATAGGTTCCATGTGCTCTTGTCCCCGAGCACATGGAACCTATGGTAATGCTCCCTCTACATAAAATGCTATCTTATAGCAGTACACGCAAGGTCATTAAAGCCCTGTATGAAGCTATACTGCTTCATGGACAGAAGCTGGATGCTAAATCCTGTGAACCTTGAGTGGACAAGCAGTGGACCCAAGCCTTGCGGCAGGTTAAGGAGGTATCTTGAAAATCCCGCTTTCGGTTTACCCAATTTACACAATTCAACTACCTACACCAGAAGTATCTTCTGCCTCACCGGATATCACGCATGTTCTCCAGTGCTAACTCTGGGAGCCCAATGGTGGGGAGGATGTGGAAGGAGGTGACAAGCATTACATCAACCCTGGTTGATAGCATGGTTTGTCCCCTCCTCAATCGTGCCCGCTAGGAGTCAGACCCAGGACCAAAGGTGATTAATACCTTCACAGGTTTCTAGACTTGGCGTTCGTGTTGTATAAACACCAAATTGGAATGACGTACAAGTTGCCAGTGCCTCCTGACGTGGCAGTCTGGCTCCGTACTTTGTTACAATGGATGAAGGCCAAGGCGGCAGTTGTGGTGGAGGCCTTTGGGAGGGGGGGTGCTGACAAGCATTTACAACCTTGGACATATACATACAGAAATTAGAGGCGAAGACCTTGGAGGCGAAAGATGATGCAAGGCCCCCGCAGATGCCTGGGCGAACATGCTATGTAGGTGGTATATCCGACAGTGTGGATGACCGAGTTGGGGCTCAACATTGAGAAGAATTTTGGGTTGTGGTGATAACGTGTAGGTTTATCATGAGTTGACTGCTGGGTTTCGGTAGGCACACTTGCCTCCAAGGCAGTACTCCTGTAGGGCTGAGGACACAGCTTGAATGGCTCTATGGGGATATGAGTGACATTGTACTATGATTGTATTGATATTAGTAGGATGGCGGGATAGCGAGGAGGGGTACCCTGGGGCCCCAAAGTTAATGTTTCTTGTCATTGATTATCATGCTAAAAAAGAAATGGAAAAAAAAACCCATTAACTGCATAAAAGTGGGCCCTTAACACTTCTGCTCTTGTTTGGGATATGAGTGTCTCTGCACACCGTCGTGCGGGAAAATGCCCTATATCATTTAACAACAAATCATTGCAGCAATACACTCCTGACAAAGAATCATAATTACGAGTGTCCAAATATCGAAAAACCACACCCTGTTTCACCAGCATAAAGACCTCTATCAGATGTTTTGTTTTTTGGGAAATTGAATAAGCAGAAACGAGAACAATTTATTGCCACTTATTACATCTTACTTTTTTCAATTATCTTACTGCAAAATAGAAAAATTCTTATAAAGCGTTTTCTCCAGGTCCTGGGCAATCCAGTGGGTACTGGGCAGTGCCCACCGGGAGTTTTGTTGGTTACCACTGATGCCCTAAGGAGCTGGATACACTTCAACTGGAATGACCAAATTCATACTTAGTATTCCAGACTCGAAAAAAGCCTATACAAGCAGTTGAGGGTCGAGGAAAAAGTGCATATGGAATAAAGCACCCTCTGCTGTGCATTCTAAGGATATTGGTAGTCATCAAGGAGTTACATTACCATGTAGAGGAATAAGGCTGAAAATCCATGGAACACCATGCTGTCCTAAATCTCTCAATTCTGCTAATGGCTGTTCATTTCAGCAAGCAGATAAGAACAATTGAAATGTTAGCTCTCACTGTCACTTTAGGAACACAAGTTCAGAAGTTGAAATGCTGCTCCTTGGCCCGTCTTTCAGACTGTCTGCAGTCAGCAGGCTTTGTAGCATCATGACTCAACTGTAATAACTTATTGAAGTTGAGTAGATACATCGTTTTATTTATTACAGGTGACTAGTACTGCCAAAAATAGATTGTAATGATAACATTATGGTCGGGTTTTTATACATGGATTGAAGGATCCTACTGTATCATGGTTATTACATAAAATAAACTCTATGTTCAGTCGAGATATATCTTATAAAATATGTGAGTCTTTCATTATGTTTAGGAAATGTAACCATTTGAAACATTTCACAAAACATAATATCGGAAGGTCACTTTGGAGACTGGGGTAGATGGAATTTGTGCTATTGTGAAGTCACTTTCATCATTATTACAAGTCTCAGCTTCGACTGAGCCATTAGAGGAAGGATGCAATGTCTTGGCCCAGTTCATCTTGGAAAGGTGGCCAAGACATATGCCTCCTTTCCGGCAGAAGCCAGAGATGCACCTTGTATGAGTGCTTGGTTGACTGCTCGGAGGACAGCTCTAGATTGCTGAACTTGAGACCTATCGAGCCTGAGAAGTTGATCGTGCAATATGCTTCGGTGAAGTCAGGCTCACTGCTGGACCCATCATCCCCGACCATCTTGGAACGAGGTGAGGAGGGGGTCCTTCCAGTAATAGGTGATCTGATTAACTGCTCCCCGGTCTGTGGCCAGATACCTGGGTGATGAAGGCATGGAGTGGTTGTTCTAACCCTAAAAAAAGCCTCTGTTGGCCCCTAACAAGCTAGAAAATTATTGCCTGGTTTTGCTGCTACCACACTTATCCAAGAATACAAAGACGTTTGTTGTTAAGCAGCTTTCTAATTTTGTTGAGAGCGGTGACCTACTACTCAGGAGGCAATCAGGCTTTCATCCCTCATACATTACTGAGTCAGCATTGTTGTTGGCAACAGAGTCCATCCGTCAGATTTTGGATGATAGGGATTCTGCGACACTGCTTTTGTTGGATCTCAGTGCCGCTTTCGACACTGTGTCCCATAATATCTTGATTGAGAGACTCTGGAACAGTGGGGTGGGCCATAAAGCATTCAGTTGGGTCGCTTCTTTTTTGCAGGGGTGCCTCTTTCAGGTGTCACAAAAACCTTATCAATTAAAGGTGCTGCCTCTGAAGCAAGGAGTGCCACAGGGCACCTCCTTTAGTCCGACCTTGTTTAATGTGTTCATTATCCTACTGGCAGAAGTTATGAAAGCTATGGGTTTTCCATCATCTCATATGCTTATCATCACGCTGTCAGAGCATTATTCCCACATGGCCTCTTCCCTATGCCTCTGCCTTGCAGAGTTTGCCAGGTGGATGGATTTGAATTGCCTTAAGCTCAGCGCAAGGATGACTGAGGTTCTGACCTTTGGCAATCAATCGAACATCTGGTCCCCTACATGGTGGCCTAGGGTGCCTGTGACCTGTTCCCAAGGTTAAGAACCTTGGCAACTGGTTCGATTAAAAAATTTCTTTTTACTGCCAAATAACTGCAGTGGGAGGAAATGCTTTGGATTGCTCAAAATGTTGAGGAAAATCTTGAGTCTATAGCCAGTCTGCAAAAAAAAAAAATTGTAGTTTAGGCCCTGATTGTGTCTAGGATTGACTATTGAAATATTGAAATGTTTTGTATCTTGGAGTCACACAGAGTCGGATTAAGAGACTATAAAGAGTGCAGAATGCTGCTGCACGTCTCTAATTGAATCTGCCAAGGTGTACGTCGACTGGGCAGCGCTTAGGAAGCTTCACTGGCTTCCAGTGCAACAGACATCCTCTTTCAAAGCCTTGTGTTATTGTTACGAGGTCTTTGCCATCAAAGATCCGTGGTACCTTCTATCTTTTGTTAGATCATATGTTCCTATGAGGAATTTGTGATTGGCAGAGGCTATGTTGGCAAGCGTTCCCAAAGTAAAGAAAGTGTGCATAAGTGGGAGTTCTTATAGTTATTTAGTGCCGAAATTGTGGAATACTCTTCCCCTGATGGTTCATCAAGCCCATTCAGAATGTCTCTTCAGAAAAATACTCAAAACTTTTTTAACTCAGGTACCATGGGGGTCTAATAGCTGCATTTAGGCCAGCAGATACCTATACCTAGCACCGGGACACCTCTTATGAGGTAGCTGCGCGCTTTAGAAACTGCAGTTTCAGCATTATTATGATTATTACTATTATTATTGTGCATTTTACTCCCTATTTTATTTACTTATGTTTTTTCATTTACTTATGTTTGATGTAATGAGAATAATTAATTTGATGATACATGTATTGAACTTTGGGAGGGCTGCTGTGGGGATAGGATGTGTTAAAATGGAACATGAATATGTATATATGAAATAAATAATTTATGAGAGGCTAGCTATAACCCTAAGCCCTTTGTTATTAGGAGTGAATAGTTTCCATGCCATTGTTGTTTTATTTGAGATTACTGCTAACCAGTGGTAAAGTGCTTGTGCTCTCCTTTCCAAACATTGTAAAATTGGTATGCATCTAATTGGCACATTTCATTTACTTATAAGTCCCTAGTAAATGGTACTACATGTACCTGGGGCCTGCAAAAGTTCTACATGTGGGCTGCAGCACTCATTGTGCCGTTCACTAAAGTGGCACTGTATAACATGTATCAGGCCTGCCACTGCAGCCCATAGTACCGTTTTAAACTGCAATTTTGACCTGTCAAATAAACCTTTTGCCATACCTAAACCTTTCTTTTTAATAATTATGAATTACACCTAAGGTATCCCCTAAAGGCTCATAGGGCAAGGAGTATGGCATTTAAAATGCCAGAAGTATGGAACTTACATTTTACATGTCCTGACAATGAAAAACTCCTAAAGTAAATTTTCAGTGTGGCTACCTCTCCAGCAGACTAACACTGGGTTACATTATTAAACTTAATAATTGATAACTTCAGTTTGTGAGCAGATAGAGAAACACTTTTTCGACTCATTCTAATGACTATTTAAGTTCCTCTTTAATGGTAAAGTCGGATTTTAAGTTACCATTTTGAAAATGGCACTTTTAGAAAGTCCGGCAATTTTGACCTGTCAAATAAACCTTTTGCCATGCCTAAACCTTTCTTTTAAATAATTATGAATTACACCTAAGGTATCCCCTAAAGACTCATAGGGCAAGGGGTATGGCATTTAAAATGCTAGAAGTATGTACTTACATTTTACATGTCCTGACAATGAAAACCCCTAAAGTCAATTTTCAGTGTGGCTACCTCTCCAGCACACTAACACTGGGTTACATTATTAAACTTAATAATTGATAACTTCAGTTTGTGAGCAGATAGAGAAACACTTTTTCCACTCATTCTAATGACTATTTAAGTTCCTCTTTAATGGTAAAGTCGGATTTTAAGTTACCATTTTGAAAATGACACTTTTAGAAAGTCCGGCACCTTTATGTCGAAACCAAATGTGCTTTTCTGCCAGTGTCCAGGATCACATGACTGCCATTGGCTCTCCTTTGGTGTAATATGTATTCTTTCCAGAGAGGGGACATACGGGCATTGGGTGTCGGTCAGGGTGTTCCTTTCCTAAGCAGAATGACCTGGGGAGGTTGTACTCAGCCCGTCCTGAGCTTCAAAGAGTAGCTTGAGGGCTGTGCCTACCCCTTGTTGACTTTTGAAGCTGCCTTTCCTATCACTAGCAAATGCAGCCCACACCTGGGCCTCCTGCCCTTTGTTACCCTAAACAGTTTGCAGACAGACCCAGGGGAAAGGGAAGGATTGACCAGAACCAGTTTAGAGGGTAGACAAAGAGACATATAGGCTGGCACTGGGTATAAAAATGGCACCCTCAGAACCTCTCATCAGAACATTCCTGAACCTGTGGAAGATTCAGAAGTAGGACTGACCTGCTGTCTGAAGAATGAAGACTTGACCTGCTTGCCTTGAACCCAAGACACAAGAAGTAACTCGAAGGGTCAGTTCAGTGACCTCTCGTTTGAGCTACAGGGACACAAGAAGTCTCAAGACCAGTAGCGGTCGGTGGTGGGAGTGCCGCCGGGCGCTGACGTGGGGGGGGGAGGGGCAGGGTGGGGGGTAGTAAACTACGGATTACGGGCGATTACAGGTAAGTACACATATAAATAAATAAAATGAATTTCGTTTCTCGCGCTGCATCGCCAAATGTGATGCAGCGCGAGAAACAACATTTGTTTTATTAGATAAAATCTAAGGGGCTTATTTACAAGGCCCTTGCGCCACTTTTGCGTCTATTTTTAACATGGGAAAAGTGACGCAAAAGTGGTGCAAGGGGCTTGTAAATCTGCTCCTAAGATTTTCTCATGGGCTCAAATATCAGTAATACAGGCTTCATCAGAGTAAAAGGAGATTTTGGGATCATCATCAGGTCATTCTCCTAGCCACCTCCACATCATGATGACACATGCTCTCTGCTACTATCTAGTTATATTAGCTTTTGCTACTTAGGGTAGTGCAGGCCACCTGAGCTCAAGAGTCATGAAGTTCCTGGGAGAGCCCCCATTTTGAGCCATCCTCAACTCAGTGACTGACCTTGGCATTGACTTGTCATCTAGGTCAGCCGTTATGCTTTCCGGACAGGGCAGCTCTTCATCTTTTGGTCATGGCACTGGGGCAGCACCTTCTCCTCTTGTATTGGGCCCGGACTGATACAATGGAGGAAAAGCATATTGAAGTTCTGATCCTTGTGTCATATCTCTTCTCATGTGGTGTGACTGAACATTATGATGATGTTAAGACAGTTGCAATGTATTAGCGATTATAGCCCTGTGGAATACTCTTGGTGGAAAACCAGGCCTCAAAGAGAAAGTGCTACAGCTTCAAATGTCCGATCCAAAGCTATTGACCATAGGGATCCAACCCGAATAGAATTTTCAGGGGTTTCTACCAGGGGTGGGCGTAACTTGCATGTAATTCAGAGTAGTGCAATCACGAAGAATTGCCTAAGAATTCCACGAGATTACGCATAATTGGTCAAGAAGAATAATTCTCCATTTAGCTCTATTTTGCATTGTGAAAATACACCTTGCATCAAAATTGGGTGCAAAAATTAATTTTGCACTCAGAAATGGCGCCTAATGCAACAGAACGCCAATAGTGAACGTGCTCGCTAAATGTGCTCTTGGGGTAGGTTTTCCCCCAACTTATTTCTTAGTTCAAAATGCACCCTCACATCGAAAATGGTCACTAGAATACATTGCATGGTAAGAAACAGTGGTAAATAGAACAGAATAGGAATATGCAGCAGTTCACTAAATGTGATCTCGTGGTAGGATTATTCCCCCCCCCCCAAAGTCACTCTTCATTAGCAGCAGGAGTAATCTTGTTACTATCGGTAGTTCTGCGTGAAAGAGAGTCATTGAATTACGAAAGATGCTCCGATTCCTCCAGCATAATTGAAATTTCACCCGGGCCTAGTTTCTAGGAGACAAGAGGGTGAAACAAATGCCCAAATAAGCAGGTATGTAGGTGCTAAAGACCTGTATACCAAGTGGGGTTGGTTTTTCCAAGGCGGGGAAAAGAACAATGGTTCTTATTGTCATGGGCTTTTTTCTGTAGCCAGTTGCTATTCTTCTAAGAACACAAGTTTCTCATTCCTTGCACTATATCAAGAGGGCGAGTAAAGCTAAGTTCATTGTCTCTGCTGCTACATTGGATACATTTCAGTTAGCGCAAATAACATGGAAGGGGAAGTCCTCTGGCTACTAGACAAATTTATGGTGTTATATTTCTTTTTCCAGTGACAAAGTCATAGACAATTGCAGTTAAACTAAAACAGTGACTGTGGGCTAAACAATATGAATGATGCTCACAGCAACCAATGGCAGGGGAATATTGAGCTTCTCTCTTTGTAGATTATAGTAGCTCTTCAAGACAGCTGACGCCATCTTTAAACAGACCTATAAAAGAGGCAGAATGACACATCTGATGTACTTTCCTCGCTAATCTTCTCAAGTAGCTGTACTCCTTAACAAATGTGTGGATCTCTGAGAGCAGACTATACTTCGCTGTTATTACACCAGACAGTTATGAAAACAAGAAGTGGGAATAGGGAACTGAATGCAAAACACATCACAGTATCTTACATTTGTTTTAATCTTCCCCCACTTCCACAAATCTTCAAAATGCAGTAGCAGTGACTACAAATATCTGCCTGGCATGTTTTCTTTTTTAATAATGCGTTTTTGCATATGAGTTCCGCCCATTTAGCACACAAAGATTTTTTTGCTTTGGATCACTTAGTTTATGGATCTTTATTGCGGATGAGGCTCCCTATATGAGTCGCACTCCCAGTAATTTCATGGTAAATTGGACTGCACATGTTTACCGCTAGTGACCGCCTTTAAAGATAAGGCTGCTGCGACACAGCTAGAGTAAGGGGCACTGGGCTGGTTATTATTTAACATGTGTGCACACGCATGTGCACATGGGTGCAGGCGGCGCTTGAGAGACTACAGTCATGCACAGCCTGGTAGCTGCCCATAGGTTACCTGCCTGTGGCAGTTTTAAACTGAAAATTCAGCCTGTCAAAATACCCCTTTTGACAGGCCTAAACCTTCCTTTTAAATATTAATAAGTAGCCCATGTGTGGGCCTTAATGCCAATAAAGTCTGGGTGGAGATATTTAAAAGTCCAACGATTAGAAAATAATGTTGAACATGTCTTTTAAGTGAGATATCCCCAAAAACGATTGTCAGTGTAGCAAGACTGACTGCTGCAATAGGGAATCATTGAGCTACATTGATACATGTATTAAATGCTAATTTCTGGTTGGTAGCAGCTAGAAAAATGCTTCTTCCACTCATTTGAATAGTAATTTAAAATCTTCTTAATGGTAAGTTCGGAATTTACATTGTTTTTTTTTAAATGCCACTTTTAGAAAGTTATTACAACAAGGGGTTGGGCCTATACATATGTCCAAACTAGGCCACCTTAATACTAAGGGAAAGAGAGGGGGTGTTTTGGACGTGCACTATTACGTGATACCTTCAAAACAAACCACCTTTATTCATTAAGTGGTTATGGTGCTTTTATTCCACCTTTTCTTATTTCATTCAAAGTACAAAATAGTTCGACATTTGATTCATGTCATAGAGAAAGACACTGTACAACATTAATAGCACCAAATAAACATTGATATAAGGTACATTTTAAACAGAAATACATTAAGAACCACATCAATGGAGCAGTGTGTACAAAAAAACAGTGTGACAAACATCAAACAAGTCCTTGTTTCAGGGGCAGTGCAAATAATTAATCCTTATTAGATAAGCAACATGCCAAGTACAGCTAGATCAACCTGAGGTTACAACAGACAGAAAGTCCTGTTTGTATATAATACATTTCATGAGCTGGTGGTGGCTGTTACTAGCTGTGAGGGGGGTCGACGCGTTTCTGAACCCAATACATTTTAAGGGTTCTCCTCAGGACCAGGACGGGGTCGGATACTACAAGACATAAAAGGGAGTTATATGTGATTAGGGGATCCCTGCATTATATAGTGAAAAACTAATTATGGGCGAGGGGAGGGGAATTTGGCTTACCTATTGAGTTGGAGAAATCAGAGATTGCCTTAAAGTTGGAGGCAACTGTTGGAAACTGAGTTCAATGGTGTGCTATAGAAATGATAAAATAGTCTGCATTGTAACAAGCAGGTATTGGGAATGAATTCCAGAAATAAAACCACAATTTACACAAAAAGGGGTATTGAGTGAAAGAAAACTTGCCTCATATAGTAGTTTAATCTCAACAACGGGTTTCAATTCCGGATACTCTGCTGAGTATTCAACTGTTTATCTGATAAAAAGAGTGTGAGCCCAAATTAGTTTGAGAGAGATCGCTGACTTTCTTAAAAGGAAACGTATAAAGTTCATGGATCTTACTTTAATGGCATGCGAGGGTCAGTAAGGTCGCAGGCCTTGGACTAATGTAGATTGACTTGAATCAGGAGTTCAATCTGTATCTGGAAAAGGACGGAGGGAATTGTTAATACGTTCCGTTTCTGTCTTTGAGGGAAACGTGAGGTTCCAAAAACTTGCGAGAGCCTACCTCAATTTTTTAACTGCTGCTGTTGCGTGAAATTAGAGCTGTTTAGTGGGTTCAACACTTCCCGAACCGCTTCTAAGAAAGGGGAATGCAATTAACATATCGTTGAGTCTAATGACACAGTGAATTGTGTTCAAGTTATGGTGTGTGCCATAAGATCATAATAGTAAAACTTGCCATTGTATGAGCGATGATGTGCAGCATCTATTTCTCGCTGGTTCTTTCAATCATGACCGGAGTGAGGAAGAAGGCGGGGCTCTCACGGCATGGACGCTTTTGAATTCACAGCCTATGATGTGCTATGTATTATCGCAATGCATTTTGGTATTTGTAGTCTTAGCGATCGAACGTTAAGGAATTCATGGAAGAAAATGCAAGGGCGGGCTTTCGAAAAAGTAAAAAAATGACTTTCCTTTGGCAAACATTTTAATAAAGTCGCTCGGAGAGTGTGGGCTCATATCTTTTCTGGGTAAGTTAAGAACAATAAGAAGAATATCAATCCAATGTGTCTAAACTGAAACTAGTGTATTTGAGGATAAATTGAAATGTATAATAGGAGGCAAGTGATTACTCTAGGAAAAATTAGAATTGGATTACAATCTATTGATTTCAGACATTTCATTCAGTCCAATAGAGGCTGTATTAAAGCGCATTATTAGATAAGCTTCTTTCTGCAGCAGTCTTCTTTCGAGGTCTCCCCCTCTGGGGTTCGGTTTTACTACACTTAGAATGGTCCATCTCAGATCTCTTTCAGTGTGATTGAGTTCTTGAAAATGCGCCACCAGAGGTGCGTTCTGTACTTTATTCTTTATTCTGGACCGATGCTGACTGATCCTTTGTATTACTTCTTGCGTGGTTTTTACAATGTAAATGAGTTGGCATGGGCAGATTATGGCATAGACCACATTTTTCATTTTGCAGGTTGAAAATTCATTGTGTGTCCACTTGTCGTTACCAACTGTAAATTCAGAGCCTTCAATAGTCGAGTTGCATGCTAAACACATTCCACATCTATGGTGTCCTGTGACCGGTTGGAGGTTCAGAAAACTGTGTAGGGTTTCTTCTCTCTTGTGGGGTTCTTCAGAGGCCCTCACTATGCGTTGTCCAATGTTGACATTTTTCTTTAAGGCGAACAGAGGCAATTTGAGATCTTTGTCGGTGTCTTTTACAAGGTGTCAATTCTGTCGTATGATCTTTTTGAACGAGTTGGTGAGGGGGCCAAATGTGGACACGCACACTAATCGGGACATTGTTTTTTTGGGTTGCTTTTCCAGGAGGGTTTCGCGAGGTGTAAAGCATGCTCTTTTACACGAGTGCCTGAGTAGCTTGGACGGATAGCCTTTTTCTTTCAGTTTTTCTGTCAGCAAGTTCGAGTGGATTTCATAATCCTCTTTTTGTGTACAATTACGCCGAATACGTAGATACTGCCCATAAGGCAAATTGTCTTTGAGGCTCTTTGGATGATGACTACGAAAGTGAAGGGCTGTATTTTTATCAGTGGGTTTTACGTATAACGTAGTAATCAAACCTGTTTCTGAAGACCATACCTCAACATCCAAGAAAGTCACGCTGTTGGGACTGTGAGTTAACGTGAACTGGATATCTGGACTTCTTTCATTCAACCACCCATGGAAGTGCAAGAGTTCTTCTTCTGTACCAGTCCAAATACACCAAATGTCGTCGATGTACCGATGCCAATGGACCAAACTGTGACTGAATGGATTGTTGTTGTAGATGAAACGGTCCTCATACTTGGCCATGTAGAGCACCGCCATCTCCGGCGCAAAGGGACAACCCATGGCGGTTCCTTTCACCTGTACGAAATATTCTTTTTCAAATTTTAAGTAATTGCGTTTTAAAGCCAAGGATGCTAGGTTGACAATAAATTGTGTGGGTACTCGATGAGGTCGGTCTCTGCTTTCCAGGTACCATTCCAGTACTTCTAAGGCCTCCTCTTGAGGGATTTGCGTGTATAAAGATACCACGTCTAGTGTGACCAACCTGTGCTGTCCTGGTACGAAATGAAATCCTTCGATTTTGTTAATAAAATCGGTGGTATCTCTCAGATAGGAAGGTACATCCGGCAGGAATTGCTTAAGAAAAACGTCTACATATTTAGAAATGGGTTCGAGGACTGAGTCACACCCGGATACTATCGGACGTCCGGGGGGTACGGTGGCATTCTTATGATCCTTCGGGAGGAAGTAGATGACCGGTATTCTTGGATGTTTCTTTATCAAAGAATCATGTTCTTTGGGGCCCAGGATTCCAGTTTCCAGTGCTGCATCAACTATGATTTTGATTTCATTTTGAACCTGTTTTACTGGATCTGATGGAATCTTCCTATACCATGTTTGATTGTGGACATGTTTGCGACCTTCTTCCAAATATGCTTCTCTGGCCTATACCACTGTGGCACCACCCTTATCCGCTGGCTTGATGATCAGCTCTTTGTCTCCCTTGAGTTCTTTGATTGCCCGTCTTTGTCTCAACGGCATATTGCTCTTGACGAACGCCTTGCAGGAATTAAGTTGGTTAAGTGAGGATAGGACCACTTGCTCAAAGGTGAGAATACTTTTGGGGGTGCTGTGGGTGGGGGGACAAAACGTTGAATTGTTGCGTATTCCAGAATGTTCATTTGATGGAGTCATCTCTTTGTTCTTGAAGAATGTATGCAGCCGAATGTTCCTAAATAGTTCCAAGGCTTCCATTTTTAAATGGACCAGATCTTGTTTTTGGCTGGGGATGAACTTTAAGCCAAGTTCCAGAACAGCTTCTTGATCAGGAGTCAAAATTTTGGTGGATAAATTTATGATCGCAGTCTTTTTCATGATTGGTAATTTTTTCGCCTGCTGCTCATTTGCCACGGTTGTGGTTTGTACCTTCCTCTCTGTTGTGGTTGGCCAACACCTAAAAAAGAGTTATTATTTTTTCATGGCTGATATCCTTGGGAAGTACCTTCCCGTGAATCAGACTCGCCTGTAGAGTCAGATGAGGATGTATCAGAAAAAGTTAAGAACTTGCGTCTTGACCTGCCTCTGTAATCAGTTAAGTAGCCACGTGAGTCTTCTCGTTTGTAAAACTCTTCTCGTAGATAGGGGTAGACCGTTTCAAGGTTGAACCCCATAAGAGAGAAGAAACCCTACACAGTTTTCTGAACCTCCAACCGGTCACAGGACACCATAGATGTGGAATGTGTTTAGCATGCAACTCGACTATTGAAGGCTCTGAATTTACAGTTGGTAACGACAAGTGGACACACAATGAATTTTCAACCTGCAAAACGAAAAATGTGGTCTATGCCATAATCTGCCCATGCCAACTCATTTACATTGTAAAAACCACGCAAGAAGTAAGACAAAGGATCAGTCAGCATCGGTCCAGAATAAAGAATAAAGTACAGAACGCACCTCTGGTGGCGCATTTTCAAGAACTCAATCACACTGAAAGAGATCTGAGATGGACCATTCTAAGTGTAGTAAAACCGAACCCCAGAGGGGGAGACCTCGAAAGAAGACTGCTGCAGAAAGAAGCTTATCTAATAATGCGCTTTAATACAGCCTCTATTGGACTGAATGAAATGTCTGAAATCAATAGATTGTAATCCAATTCTAATTTTTCCTAGAGTAATCACTTGCCTCCGTTTATACATTTCAATTTATCCTCAAATACACTGGTTTCAGTTTAGACACATTGGATTGATATTCTTCTTATTGTTCTTAACTTACCCAGAAAAGATATGAGCCCACACTCTCCGAGCGACTTTATTAAAATGTTTGCCAAAGGAAAGTCATTTTTTTACTTTTTCGAAAGCCCGCCCTTGCATTTTCTTCCATGAATTCCTTAACGTTCGATCGCTAAGACTACAAATACCAAAATGCATTGCGATAATACATAGCACATCATAGGCTGTGAATTCAAAAGCGTCCGTGCCGTGAGAGCCCCGCCTTCTTCCTCACTCCGGTCATGATTGAAAGAACCGGCGAGAAATAGATGCTGCACATCATCGCTCATACAATGGCAAGTTTTACTATTATGATCTTATGGCACACACCATAATTTGAACACAATTCACTGTGTCATTAGACTCAACAATATGTTTATTGCATTCCCCTTTCTTAGAAGCGGTTCGGGAAGTGTTGAACCCACTAAACAGCTCTAATTTCACGCAACAGCGGCAGTTACAAAATTGAGGTAGGCTCTCGCTAGTTTTTTGAACCTCCCGTTTCCCTTAAAGACAGAAACGGAACGTATTAACAATTCCCTCCGTCCTTTTCCAGATACAGATTGAACTCCTGATTCAATTCAATCTACATTAGTCCGAGGCCTGCGACCTTACTGACCCTCGCATGCCATTAAAGTAAGATCCGTGAACTTTATACGTTTCCTTTTAAGAAAGTCAGCGATCTCTCTCAAACTAATTTGGGCTCACACTCTTTTTATCAGATTAACAGTTGAATACTCAGCAGAGTATCCGGAATTGAAACCCGTTGTTGAGATTAAACTACTATATGAGGCAAGTTTTCTTTCACTCAATACCCCCTTTTGTGTAAATAGTAGTTTTATTTCTGGAATTCATTCCCAATACCTGCTTGTTACAATGCAGACTATTTTATCATTTCTATAGCACACCATTGAACTCAGTTTCCAACAGTTGCCTCCAACTTTAAGGCAATCCCTGATTTCTCCAACTCAATAGGTAAGCTAAATTCCCCTCCCCTCGCCCATAATTAGTTTTTCACTATATAATGCAGGATCCCCTAATCACATATAACTCCCTTTTATGTCTTGTAGTGTCCGACCCCGTCCTGGTCCTGAGGAGAACCCTTAAAATGTATTGGGTTCAGAAACGCGTTGACCCCCCTCACAGCTAGTAACAGCCACCACCAGCTCATGAAATTGATGGTTGATCTTGCTGTACTTGGCATGTTTCTTATCTAATAAGGATTAATTATTTGCACTGCCCCTGAAACAAGGACTGGTTTGATGTTTGCCACACTGTTTTTTTGTACATACTGCTCCATTGATGTGGTTCTTAATGTATTTCTGTTTGAAATGTACATTATATCAATGTTTATTTGGTGTTATTAATGTTGTTCAGTGTCTTTCTCTATGACATGAATCAAATGTC
This sequence comes from Calotriton arnoldi, assembly GCA_963921515.1. Taxonomy (NCBI): domain Eukaryota; kingdom Metazoa; phylum Chordata; class Amphibia; order Caudata; family Salamandridae; genus Calotriton; species Calotriton arnoldi. Next base: position 80,902 of record CAWUFW010013713.1, read on the forward strand.
AAACTATTTTGTACTTTGAATGAAATAAGAAAAGGTGGAATAAAAGCACCATAACCACTTAATGAATAAAGGTGGTTTGTTTTGAAGGTATCACTTAATAGTGCATGTCCAAAACACAACCTCTCTTTCCCTTTCTTTTAGAAAGTTAGCATTATCCTGCCTAAAGATTCTGGGGCCTTCCTGGGAATTTCCAGCTGCCTGGGTTTGTGATGGCTCTCCCACTAGGAAATGTGTACAAGAGCCAGACTGTTCACTAAATGGGCCTGAGTGTAGTGGGAGTGGGTCTCCCTGACAGGATGGCTGGGGAGGAGTTGTGCCTTGCCCTGATTACACTCCCTCGCCCATGCTGGAAGGTGCTGAGGAGTCAGCCAGGCAGCGCAGCACTGGGTTGCCTGCGCTGCCATAACAACTAAGATGGCTGTGGGTGCTGTGATTGAGACTGGGACACCCAATCTGAAATAAAAGTTAAAAAACAAAAAATAAGAAACACGGTGCGAAGCCGCTTACCTAAGCATTGTGGCCTTCCCTAACAAATCCGGAGGCCACTAATAAAATATTCACTGCACCGGCAAGGGAGCGCCCCAATAAGGCCCTGGTTGGGCTTTGTTTACAGATCGCTTACTCTGCATGGTGCCCCAGTCTTGGTAGGACCACCACTATCCTGTTGACTAATTGTTTTAGGGGGCAGCAGGGCTTGCAGGAGCCCCCCCCCCCAGAAAGGATTTAACAGTTACCCATAAATCTTCTGGGTCCTTGAATTCATGACCCCAGAAGAGTTTTTCACTCTAAAGATGGAACTTTTGTTCTAAAGCTTGGAGTGCTGGCACCCCGAGTGGTTAGATCTAAAACTGCATTCTATGGGGCCTAGACATGTCAAAGATAGACTTAGACGTGTTATATTGATTTTCAATGCTTTATTGACGTATATTGCTGACAGTGGGTTTCAATAAACATTGCAATGCTTTATTGACAGTAATGATTGCATTTAAAGATGGTTATTGGTTTAATGACATTATTATGATTTTTAACATGTGATCATTGAGCTTTCAATGTGGTCACACCTTCACAAAACAAATGGTCTTGCCTTATATTACTGTTGTGATGACCCCTTGACAAAGCCAATAGGCTTGCCTTATATTTCAATGTAGTGACCCACTGATGAAGCCAATAGGTTTGCCTGATGTATTGATGTGGTGACCCTTGACAAAGCTAATAGGCCTGGTTCATTTAACATGACAGCCCCTATATTGTTCTGTTCTATCTATACGGATAGGGAGGGTTTAGGGGTTTTGGGGGTCAGGGCCCCGTAAGGATCACATGTGATTTCAGAATATCAACAAAGGCAATTCCATCTGCCTGATGTCCATATCTGTAAATTAATATGTAGTACTTAGTAGTGTGTGTCTAATAAATGTACTTTCAAACTTACGAAGAGAATCTCCAATTTTCATGCCAATTTCTTCTTCAGGCAGATGAATCTTTGCCACTGTGTTAGAATGAGCACACTCCAAATACATTTCTAAATTAATCATCAACTTACAGCATTTAAATTCAGTCAATGATGAGAGGTTTGATGAAGTTTTAAGTTTTATTTTCTCATTAAGAGATTAGTCTGTAATTTTATTTTTTTATTTAGGTTAGTCAAATAAGTCTGTTTACAGAAATATCAAGAAAAATTTGGTTAGAATTAGCATACAAAATAACAGTGTGTTCCATTAAGGAGTTATTCCCTATCTTAATCTACAAGGACCTAACTTATCCTAGTCAGAAGCAATAAAGAGTTCCTTGGGAAAAGAGCAAGAGAAATTTGGAGCAAAATGGTAATAGCTATAAGAGGTCAAACTCCCGATACAGAGTAGTTGTAGAAACTCAGACGAGTTCCCTAACAGCTGCAGTAGCAACAGTTAACACAGGTGTAAGGAAATAATCACAGCAGTAGCTATGATCAGCATGGAGAAAGACTTCAAAAAGGCATCAGAATAACAGAAAATTAGTGTAAGCAGTAGCTCACAGCAACTTCAGGCAAGGGTAGCACAGTCAAGTGCTACAGGGCATGGCAGGAGGAAAGATAAGCATAGAATGCATTGCCTCTCTCACTAGGAACACGTACTATATAGAAAAGCTCAAAACATGTTGTGAACTCAGAATGTTGGATCATCTCTAGCCAATAGGAAAGGATCTTCCAATAGTCCGTCGTCTTCTCTCTCAATTTCCACGGTAAACGTCCATGCTGAAATGTTATTTTAATGTTGCTTCTGCATATTGCAAAAAGATACATCTAGGAAGGTTCTCATGAGAACGTTTGCAAGCTACTCTTTTAGATGGTCAGTGTTTCATTGTGTAACAATGGGTCGCTCTATGAAATGAAACATTAATATCTAGCATGTCTTGGCGAGATCATGAGACTCGATTCTTATTATAAGCATGTGGCAGAGGTAACTATCTAAAATACGATTAAGTCATATGGTGTGAGGAGGGAAAGAAATACATTTTTCAGCAAACAGCACATTAAAGGAAGATGTTAGGTTCTACAGTTCAATTATAACATTAAATCAGCATTTACAAAAAGGCATTTCTATTTATTAAAGAGGAAGTAAGAAATGAAGGAAAATATTGAGGCTGAAAAAACATCAGAAATTGAAGCTTTCTCTAGAAATTAGCTGCATTTTTCTCTTTTTGCACGTTTAATAAAAGCACATTTTCTCTAACGTTTATATTGACACTCATGTGGTAAATTAATGTTAAGACACATTTCTACTTTGTCATGTGGAATCTTTACGCCAAAAATATAAAGGGGCAGATTTACAAGCCCTTTGCGCCACTTTTGCGTCACTTTTCCCATGTTAAAAGTGACGCAAAAGTGGCGCAAGGGGCTTGTAAATCTGCCCCAAACTTTCTACAATTTCTTTAGCAAACACATTATTACATTCAAATGTTGCTGTGCGTCATTTCATGCAATGACAGAAACGATTCACTGGACAGCAGACATAATTCACTTCCAGAGAAAGTAGCTTTGGCAGCACTTCTTTCCATCCAAAGTGCCTAAGAACAGGACGATTCCTGTGTTCTGTATTCAGATGCCCCAAGCATTTGGCAGACTCCTGTCATCCAGGAGGCTTTGCGAAAAATTTCAGCAAGGTGTAAATGTACGATGATAACATTGGCAAGAAAGACAAAATACATGCAATGATTTGGCAGTGCAGGATGTTTCTTAGAAGTAAGTTTAGAATGTGAGAATAAACATTTGGCTATCCCTTCAACAGCATAACCAGTGCACTTTATCCAGTGGATTTAGAGGGGCCTGGCTTAGTTAAAAGCAACATTTAAAAATCTAACATTTAATTATTTCTGTAGTTTAAATGCAGCTGTGGCCTGTGCAGGTAAGAGCGGTGGGGCTGCGTGGGGGGATTTCGACGGACGATGACGAGGGAAAATTAAATAAATAATTAATTTTCCCTCATCTTCGTCCATTGAAATCCCCCACCCAGCCCCACCGCTCTTACCTGCACGGGCAGCGGCCGTTTAAATTACTATTTATTAGATAAAGCTCGAAATACAGCAAGAGCAGTAATGTTTGACAGGATGTCTCCATGCCAGGGTCAGAAATAGGGGAGGCCATAAATTGCAACAGCCTTAGTGCCAGCACCAAGGAGGGCATGAGATCGCCTGCACAAGCTCCAAGCAGTTGGCAACCTATCAATGTAGGGTATAAAGCTGTCAATTTCAACTAAACCCCAATCATGATGGTAACTTTGAGATAGTCTTTGTTGTTCAGTCTGTAGTCTTAAGCTATGCCTTGAACTGCTAGGCACAGATCTAGACTGAGAAAAGGGAAATTAAATATTTCAGCTAACATTTATGGAGAATAAAGTGACAAGCATTCGCATTTTGCACCAACCGTGGGGTGCTGCTTGCCAAAGTCACTGTTCTTCCCTTTCAATCATTTTAGCCTCACATGTTTTCATTGTGGCAAAGCACGCAGAAAAAGGTAGTTTAAAAAAAAGAATCAGGAACATTGCAGTTTGAATGGTCAAAATGCAAGTTCTCTACCACTAGGGAAATATTATATAGTTACGACAGAAGCAGAGAAATGGACGCAGGCCTTAACTGTGTCCCACTTTCTTGCCAATGATTGGATTATTAAGGCCTGAATAGACATGAAGGAGAACTTTTTAGAAAGAGCATTTGGAGCCCTGTCTTTTATGGTCCAAAAGCACCCACGACCTTTTTCTATTGACCAGATTTCATTCGGACCTCTTTCACAACCTTCTGGCCCACCCTCGTGCGATGCATAAAGGGCAGTACCTCCCACCTTGTGGCTGCAACGGGAAGTCTCCACAGGATATGATGCATTTTTTTTAATGTTCTGTAGGTTTTATGAGGTACTAAGAAAGTCTTTTATTATTCATATTCTTAAAAAAAGGACGTTTTAGGCAGCTTGTATGTTTTTACAATTACTTTCAAACAATACTGTATTATGTGTTCTTAGCTTTTTAAGGGCCGTGATCAGTCTCAGATCCAAGAAAAGAACAGGTAGTAGTGTTCCCTAAAAGGGAAGTAACCGCACATCCAAAGACTATAACTGTGTTCAAAGTATCAGTACTATGCGTGACAAGTATCTGTGTTGCTATATTAGCAACCGGGTGCTACATCAGCTTCAAACACCTACTACCTGGAGGTGTCGCCTGCACATTACAAATATAACATGCATATATCGAAACAAAAAATCAAAGCTATTGCAGCACAACCATTCAACCTAACTTATTTAGTTAGCCAAAAACAATCTTGGTCATAGGTCAAAGTAATCACTTTATATCGTTCTAGATCTCTTGAGTAACGAAGATGATAAGGAAACACCAGTCCGTTCAAAGGAATCCAATCAGATCATCAAATAGAGTTTTCTTATATACTTTATTATAGTCCCAAAACATTTTTTTTAAATTCCCAGCACACGATTAGCCGACACGTGTTTCGTCTGATACACAGACTTTTTCAAGGCACGGTTTGGGACTATTGGCGAACTGTACTGTATACGCAATCCGTCACTGCAGTGCATCAGAAGTAAAAAGAACCAGGTTCCAAATAAGGATACTGCAACCTATATGATAGAACATTGATAGGAAGTCACAATGCTGGCGCTGGCCTTTCGCCACTCAGTATAATCCCACAAAGCGCACAGCTGTACTGGGCCCCGATATGGCCCAACACTAAAATACCAATCCTTCATAGGTAGAAGGAGGAACAAACATCATATTGATGGTCACCGTAGCAATGATAGGCTTTACAGTCACCCAGTATTGTCGGTCCAGAGTGGTTAAGTATCACCTGGACACTATGAGATACAACCCTGATAAGTTGACCCTCCAAATACAACACGTCTCCTCTGCAAACGGCCGTGTGAGTAATGGCGAAAGAGTAAAGGACAGATCTAGCTGTGACTAGCTCTTCATGGATAAATCTTGGGCACAGTGTTGTTTTGAGATCTTTCTTAATAAAGCCCCTGTTATTTATCTTGCTTTTTATGTGGCCAGGATGGATGGTTATGGTTGTGACATGAGATCACTTAATTATTTATTTCACATCTTATAGGCCCATGATAGATGGTTTTATCATTTTGACAAGACTGTTTTTAACATAGTCCCTGTAATCCATCTTGTATTTTATGATGTCTTGATGAATGGTCTTACTGTGTTTGATATAATATTTTATTCATTCTGCATTTTTTGGGGCTGTGATGATGTCATTTTATTTCTGAATTCACTTTCCTTTTAGATATAAGTTTTGGGGATATGATGGATACACAGCATTGCCTCCTTTTTAGCCTGTGATACTAATTTTTAACTGCGTTTGCTTGACTTTTATGGTTTTCTTTGTAAAAACCGAATAAAGTTTTGTTGATTGATTGATATTTTAAGACAATTTTAAGACATATTGTACACAATAAACCTCAACGAACACAGCCATTACAACGTTTCGCAACTTAGCATAGTAATTTTTAGCACTTTCTAAATGAGACGTGGATCAGAATTGGTTAGCATATGTTGTGCACCATAAGTGCACACTCATATGAACTGATAGTTCATGGTGTAAGAAAAGGTTGTACCAAGGGGTGCAAATCTGTTGCTTTCAGAATTGTACCCTGCATGTGCATTATAGTTCCTACTTCATCTCTCTATTTGCCAGTTGTTTGCATTTAGTATGTTTGCACATTTATGACTTGTAAAAATAGCGTGGACATCGAGGCAAACAGTCCCTCCAACTGAATGACTGCTACTTTTACAGTATGTAGGGGACAAGCCTTTCAATAATGATAATTATCCACCTCCACCTCACTCTGATTTGCTTTGTCTCAAAAGCCCCACATTTTCTTGAACACCGGCAACATCATGCCCATGATATGTTTGAATATTCAGCCATTACCTCACAATGGTCTCTGATTTCACTCCCTCAGCTGCCCTTTCATTCTATGTGAATCATTTACTTCTTATTGCTGATTTAATGTGTTACTTAACACCAGAACGTTCTGGGTAAACACACTTTATGCCTTTTCCAGACCCTCCAGGACAACATACTTCATGACTTTGCCAGGCCCTGAAGACCTCTGTGAAGTCCTTTTACACTACATGTATGTCATCAAATGTTTCTTTCCACCTTCTTGTGCTTCATTCCCTTGATATACTGGGTTACTGATCTCCATAGTCGTATTGCTGTCTGTTTCCTCGACTCCACTTTGACACTGCATCTCCACATCACTTGAAGATATATATTCAACGAGAAGAAACTATTGTCTAAGTTACGTGGACAGGTCTAATTTGAATTAATGTTATTTCATGACTACAGTAAATGTTTGCCTGATATATGTCCCACTGACATTAAAATCAGTCCAATTTGATTGACTGCATAGTGAGGAACAAATATCTGCTGAATAGTTCACTCCTGTCTAGTATTTTCTATAAATGTGCAGAGTCTTAAGGGACCATGCAGCTAATCCTCATGGGTGCTTATTTACAAGCCCTGTGCACCAGCGGAATGTCACTTTTTGTGACGTTCCAGTGATGCACAGGGCTCAGCCATATGTACAAGGCCATGTGAAGCCACCCTGTGTGGCTTTTCATAGCCTTGTATATATGGAGTGAGACAATGCAGCGCAAGTTGCTGCGTTGCCTAACACTGCATTGGGGAGGCTTGCTATGGGCATTGCGGTGGGTGTTCCCACTGAACGCCCATGGTATTTGACACATTCCCAGATTTACAACATTTTGTAAATCTGGGAATGCGTCAAAACCGTGCGCCTCCAGAGGGGTGGCGTAATGAGGAGAAATAACATTGTTTCTCCTCGTTTATTCCGCTTTCCATGTGTGCTGCATTTTGCAGCACACATAGAAAGAGGAAAATGCCTCCAATTATTGTTTTTAACCACGAGGGTGCCCCTTCCTGCACAAAACAATCAAGACAACAATACAGACACCCTTCTACCATGATGCAAGGGTGCTTGGACTGGCGCATGGCCGCTAATTGTGCGTTGGCGCTGGCCGAAAGACAGGAATTAACTGTATCTTGTAAATATGGTGCAGTCTTGCCTTTCCAAATTGGAGTAGGGCTGCATAGCAAAATGACTTGCGGTGCTGCCCTACACCACTTCTTTGTAAATATGCCCCCCAGAGTCAGGGTCAGATTGGGTCACAATTTGGCTCAGGCACTGCCAAAAAAAGTAGCCCACATTTGCAGGGTGTGCACTTTCATGAAACACCATTTGGTTACTCTTAGAGGTCTCATTTGTAGAGAAATGTTTGGTAAATTAAGCATTTTAAAGCTTATAGAGCCAGTAACATTGGCAAAGACTAGGACACTGCAGCTCTGAAAACTGAATACTTACTTGCAGTCATAATGTCCTGCCTGCACTATGTAGTTAGATACTCTTTCCTAACTAGCTATGTCCTTGACTCTGATCATCACATAAATCAGAAATCTAGTAAAAAGTCAAGAGGAAAGGATTAGACTGGAATCTCTGGGAATAGAACCTGTAATGACAAAAGTAAGAGGAAGAGCAGTTCTGAACCTCTGCCTTGGAGAATAGAACCTTTAATGACAAACAGTAAAGAAATACATTTTGCATATCAGTCAAAAAAACATTTTGCAAAACACTTAAAAGAAATTAAATCTAGCTCCCTCACACTTTTTCTACTTTCCTTGAATGTAAGTACCTTTTGCTCAAAGACTTGACTGTGCTAGCTCTTCTATGATCCACTTGATTGGACCTCTGAGAATCAAACCTGTAATAACACAGATTGAGAAAAAACATGTATACATCACCTATGGAAAGCAGAATCTATAGCTCCCCAAACTTAATAAAATCTAGTGCCCTCACAAGTCTGGCTTCAACCCGAATGTATGTAGATTTTGACCAAAGAATTCTCTGGAACATCTCCATAACTGGAGCTGAAAATGTAATTCCTTTGTTTATTCTTACTTGAAGACTAAACATCTTGCACAAGGTGGAAAGATACCTATTTCCAAACAACTTTGCACTGTACATTGATCATTAAACAAATCAGAAATCTCATACACAGTCAAGTGGGAAAGAATTAGGTCAGGATATCTGGGAACAGAATCTACCACGGCCCAGAATGAACAGGTCTTAAACTCTTGTGGGTTCTTCTCTAGCCCATTCACAATGAAGGGACTTTGGGGAACAGAACCTACAACAACAAAAATAAAGAGAGTAAGTTTACTTTTTACCCATATATAAAATAGTTCTTGCAGATTGTATAAAAAGAGATAAAATCTATCATTTTACTTGCAGGTATAGTTTGTGTTTATTGTATCACCTCTCTAATTCTAGGAAATTAGGCCTTACTTCTGATTTTCAGGAAGAGAACCTGTAATGTAAACAGATGGAAAAATGGGGCCTACACTACATAGGTGTACAAATTCATAGATATATACAATTTTTCCTGCTCACAATGATTGGACTTTTACCTAAAAGTGTGTAGATTTTGCCCTAAATATTTGCTGGATAATTTCCATTGAGTTTAAATGGATTTGAAAATTTCTGAGCATCCTTTTCTTTCCCTGGTCAATAGAGAAGACATTGTGGAAAACAGAATCTGCAAGCACACAAATAATAAATATTTGATTAGGGACAACAAAAATATACTGTAAAAATCCAAAAGCAAGAAATCTAGATCTATCACAATGTGTAGTCTTTTACCTGAATGTGCAAATGCTGGCCTCTCTCTGTAAGGCTTGATTGTCTCAGCAGCAAGGGCTCTGGCATTCATATAAAAAATGCCCTTGTCCAGCTTCACTGTGGAGGACACGAGAAAACAGAACTGCTACAATATAGAAAGAATAAAAATAATATATAAATGTTGCATGCTTAAAGTGCCCTTACAAAACCTCCAAAACATGTTGGGTCTCATTATGATGTTGGTTGAAAAAACAATCCGACCGACTCCTTGTCGGAATCGGTTCCGACCGACTCGCGTTTGGCGAGTCCGACCGACCGATTACGATGGATCCGAACACCGTTCGGAAAGTCTCCCATTGACTTCAATGGGAGCCTGTGTTCTGACCGACAACCCAGGCTTCCATTGAAAAAAGGGGTGGTTGCTGAAAACCTTGCACCCTGTCGCAGGCACCCCATGGTACCTGCCACACTGTGCATGGCTTTAAAGGGGAGTCCCTTGGGTATCCCCACGGGCCCCAACCGGAGGCCTCAGGGTGAAGGTGGGCCTGCTAGGGGCCTCCAAAGTCAGTTTCCGACAGCCGTTCTGTGTGGGACAGACCGATTCAGAAAGGCTGTCTGAGTTAGACATCGTAATAAGTCGGTCGGAAACGTGGTCCATAGAGCTGTACGATTCGGCTTCGACCGACTCGGAGTCTCTGAATGCCGGTCTGAACCGATTCGGACTGGCCGAACGGTTACCTTTCCATCGTAATCAGCCGGTCGGAAATGTTTCAGAGTCGGTCAGAAACATAGGTTCCGACACGGTTTAGGAGAATCCGACTGCCGTTCGGAGCCTTTCCAACCAACATCGTAATGAGCTCCATAATGTAGCTCAATCACAACACCTGATCTTTTCCTGAAAGTAGGCCTCTTTTCTCCAAAGTATTTCACAGGATTATCCATGAAGGGGTAGAGTGAATTTGAATTTTCTATGGATCTTTGTCAGATCCTGATTTGCACGGGATACAGGAGTGGGCTAGTAGAGAAAAGAACCTGTAGAAAGAAAATAACACTTGATTAGGACCTACCAAACCATACTGCCAAAAAAGTTAACTCAACCAGCATAATTTGCTATAATTTACCTGAATGTATGTACCTGTTGCCTAAAGACCTCGCTAGGCTATCTGCAGAAGACTAGAGTGAATCTCATTATTGTCTTAGACATTCATGTAGATACTTCTTTTGTTCAAATTAATTACTGAGGCTCTAGAGTATATAACTTGCACCAACAAAAAAACCAAATAATAAAAACAAAATTATGCAAATCGAGCAACATACATAAAATCCGATTTTTGTGGTATATGAGGTCTTTTGCCTAAATATTTGCAGCTTCTAGTCTAACTCCTCACTAGGTTTTCTCCAGCGGATTGAGTGATGTTTGGTAAAAGGAGAGGCTGGAAATCAATGTGGCATCTCTTATCAGTTATTCTTGTAATTCTTCTTTTGAATTGACAAACAAGGAAAAGGCAGTCTGGGTTGTAAAGAATGCTGAAAAAAGGTATCCGTACAATCTAGTAGTAAACTTGTTCCACAGCCAGCAGTTAATGTTCATATGCAGAAAAACACAGATTTGTTCACATGCTGCCTTTAAGTCTGGGCTGTAGGGAGACTGGGGATTACTCAATCAAGAGTTCCTGCAGCAATGCACTATTTTTTGCAACTAAGTCAATAATGTCATCGATTTTGAACTGAGACAGCACATTCCATTCAACTGACATGAGCATAAAGGCTTCAAGGTTTTCCTGACCAATTTTGTTTCTAAGGCTGGTTGTGATGCACTTCATTTTAGAACAACTTCTCTCACAAGCTACTTGTGTACAGGATAAGGTCAATACATATTTGTATGCCAAATACAAATGCTGGTAGGCACTGCTGAAAAGAAGGTATTTTTTCAAGATCGAGTAATAACAGACAGCACAGTCACGGCTAGTAGTGCACTTTGTAGGTCCAGCATCAGGTTCTTGGTCAAATGTTTCTACTAACAGTTACTTGTCTTAATTAGTCTGTCCTTCTCTGCCATAATCTTCAGGTAGAGTCCTTTTAAACTTTGCCAATTTAGCAGCAAAATCTTGAAGTTATTCCTGCAAAGTCTGCACAGTGATGGAGCGATCTATGTTTTGCAGCAAGGAGCAATGTTTCACAAGAGCATTGCCTGGGAGACTCTGATTGAAGTTCTTTGGGTTCAGGCATGCTATATCTGCTGCCAAAGTTAAGTGTGTCTTTAAAAGAGTTGTCAGACTTTGAATAACCATGTCCATTACTGTATTATACACCCCAATACGAAATGGATCTTTGGCTAGGGCTATCGGATCATCCTTTGTGCTCATCTCAGGTATCTTTTTAAAGGACACTCTCCCTTCAAGAAGTGCCATTTCTACTTCTTGGTCACAGTTCCTTTCTTCTCAAACTTTGTTGGCCCACTCTGCAAATTTTGTGGCAGGAGTGTACCCAGCCTCAAAATTTTTGGTGATCTGTGGCAAGGAGTTTTATAGTGTCTGACACCATTCTCTGTGCTTGCAGGATATCCATTCTGCTTGTTTGAAGATACTTAGACAGTGGTGTGGTTGAAGCAAAAATGCGAGGATACAATTGGGATGTTAGGACTGTTTGAAATTTGCATAGACCCTCAGCAAATTGTAAGAAAGACTGCACAAGAGTGTAGCAGTCCAAAGAGAGAGGTGGACACAGTGAGTGCTTGGGTAACATTAATAAGTACAAGGTTTAACACATGTGCATAACACCAGACATGTATGTGACTTGGGAATTATTTGCTTAGCCAAGGACAGAGTCCATTGTACTGGCCTTGCTTGTTGGAAACACCATCGGTCGAATTTCCAACACACTTAGCTATGTCAAGACCATTTTGTTGAATTGCAGCTTGTACCAACTCAAACAATCCTTTTCCTGTTGGCAAAGTGCAATTTCTGACTGCTATTAGGCGTTCATGTATAGTGTCTGTGGCATATCGGATGATAACTGAATACTGGTCAGTACCACTTATATCTTGAATTGCGTCTGTCTGGATTGAGGACATACCTGAGTCATTTATTTCTTTAGTAATGTGTCTTTTTATCAGTTTGGAAATTGTTTCTATTACATATCCAATAGTGATCTCTGACATGAAGGTCACAGGCGCACCATGGCCACCTTTTTGTTTTGCTTTGGAAGTGAGAGACTCAATTTGTTGTTTAAGAGGTTGGTCATATTTTGACAGAAGAAGGATGAGTTCAAGAAAGTTCCCATGATCAAACAAATCGTTATCCAACTCAAAAACAGACTCTGATTTCCCCCAATAGCTGAGTCCTCTTTTACCAATCACTTTCATAACTTAAACCACACGCTCCAATATTTCTCTCCTCCTTATGATTTGTATGGCACGAGTTGTCGTCTGCCGAGAGAAGAGGAGAGTAGTTATGTCAACTCCAGAGATGGTCATCATATATGAATCAGTGCATCTTTTGTGGAATTGGAATGCCTCAGGCTCTGTAATGCGCATGTACAAGTGCCTAATGTTCTTCAGCCCTCAAATAAAAGGACTACTTTCTTCACATTTGCTAAATTCCAAGCAAACTGTGCAAAAGAAAGCTTTTTGGATTTCTGAAAAGCTTAACCAGTTTCGCGTAATCCCATCTTTCTTCATGAATGCCAACTGACCATTAAACTGTTGACTTTCGGAAGGTTGGATCGGGTGATACTGAAAGAATGCAGAAAGCTGATCATGCTATGGCCTTTGAAAGAAAAGGTCAACTATCTGTGCCTGGTACATTCCTTGTGTCTCCGTCATATCTTGGATCCCAGCTTCTGGCAAATTCAATAAGATGGATGCCGCTCTCCCTGAAACAGTGGATTCAGTTGCTTCATCTACTGGAGAAGCCTTTGCACTGGATTATGTTGCTTCCTCCACATTTGCTCCAAGTGCTGCAGAAGTATTTATTAGTGAGTCCTTCTCTCTAAGGACACCTTTAGTTGCATCAATAGACAGGACTCCTGCTTCCTCTGACTTTATATCTGCTATTCTTTCAGAATCATGTTGTTCTATCATTTGCTTGCAAGTGGCGTCTTCTGTCAAAGTAATGGCCAAAACATATGTACCTGAAGATAGAGGACCCGCTGCTGTAGTACTAGCATTGTGATACAGCTTTTTGGTCTGCATTGAAAACATGTCGAACATTTTCTTGTTTTCTCTCACTTCTTCTTCAAGCCGTCTTCTCTTCTTCTCTCGTAATTTTTCAGCACCCCCTTTTCTTTTCTTCTCTTCTGTCTCTTTCCCTAGACAACATAAAACCTCCTGTTGTATGTGTCATTCATTCAGGATTAGAGAGAACAACCAGAAAAGAGCAAAACTACTAACGAATACATCTTCCTGTACTTCTACTGCCATGTGGTTATTTGCTAAAAATAATTTATCATTTACATTTTTTTTGTAAGAAAACTTTGCAAATAAAGCACTTTAGACTGGTGATACCAAAAGAATGGACATTCTAGCCCAGTGATAGTCAAAGTACGGAGCAGGGGCCACTTGCGGCCCTCCTGACCTTAATTTGCTGATCCCTGGGCAAGAGCAGCACTGGACTTCTGTTTCCTCAGCTCAGAACTAACATTAAAAGATGCCAAATAAACAGGCAAGCATTTATTTAAAGGTTAATTGAAGTTAAAGAAAGGAAGTAACTAGGGCATCCTGCACCACTCAACTTTAGATACACCTTCACTTTTAAAGACATCTTGCAGCAAATGTTTAGAAGCATGATAAAGTATGTTCAGAATTAAAGTAGTCTATTTCATTAACATGCAGAACCGTTTCACCTTAGTACATCAAATTATATCAGAGCATTGAGAAGCTTTTCTTTACAAGTGATAGTTTTAAAACATGAATTCAGAAGCATTCAGTCTTCTCCCCACTCTGACAACAATGCCAGTAGTGTACTAAGAGACAAATCAGTTGCTATGCGTATTCTTTGGCTGACCTGGGTGTCTATTATACAGGAACAACATTATAGTTTATTAAATCAAACAAAGGAGAAGGTTTTGTACAGCACCCATCCTGAGGTTATGTATTTCGAAGTCCTCATATGTGATGATGAAGAAACAGGTCGGCCAAGTGAAATAAAACAATTGCCTAGGATTACACAATTTGGTTAAGTTGCGAAGCCAGTATTGATCCCAAGTTTTTGATTTCACATTGTGCAATTCAGACACTAGATGTATATGCCTCCCTTCCCTTACACTCACCTTACCCCCAACTGCTACCCTGCCGGTATCAATGCCGCCCTTGGTCACATCACAGACCAAACGTTGTGGCTCCTGGGAAAATGTTTGTGAGCACGGATGTTCAAGCCTATATCATAACATAATACAATATAGAACAATGCTCCAAAACATAAACATTCCTTGCGTGACTAGTGTACATTCAATTGCAACAGCATTTTACATGGAATTCTGTGTGTAATCAGCCTATTTCTTGTATTTTTAGTGGAAAGGTAAGGGTGATTTGGTTGATGTTTACTGAGCTAGCACATAATATCACAGTAAACCACATGGGCATTGTGTTTGCAATTGTAGCTTTAGTTATGTTTACTAATGCCATTCTTACAGCAACAATGAAAACCAATGGGCTGGTCTGAGGATTATCACCATTCCTCCTTATTTCTCTTCCCCGCCTTGTCCTTCTTCCCCTCCTTGTACCAGCTGCCCTCTTTCTCTGTGTGTCCTACTCTGGTCAGACAGTGAACCCCAGTTCTGCTGAGTAGCACCAACTGAAGGGCTGAGAGAAAGAGGAGGTGAACAGAGAGGTAAAGAGACAGTATAATGAGGGAGGTGAAGAAGAACTAGAAATGAGGTAGTGATAGGTGTGATGGGGAATGACATAAGGTAAAGACGGAAAGATCAGGTAGTCAGAAGAAAAGATACATAGCTATAGAAAGAGGAAGAGGTAGGTAGAAAATGAGTGTAAGAGATATAGCTAATACTTTATGGTCAAAGAAAAACACATGCAAACCTGCAAAGTGAACCTATTTCACTTTTCAAAAGAGAATATGTATCAAATGCCACTAAGAATTCAGAAGAAGCTATAACCACCCTCTGTTATCAGACTCATGGTTCAATTGACCTGCAGACAATTAGTGATATTGGTTTAAATATTCCATCTGTGTAACAATCCCTCACAATTCTTCACATGCCCTTCCATGTGTAAGGCACATGCTGGAGCACCAAATCTGAAGCATGTTCTGTGGGCCACATGCATGACAACAAAACACAACCAACAAGAAAAAAGTTGTGCAATACCAAATGGCCCTCCTCTCGCAGGCAGAATAGAGCCATGTGTTTGGGCATAACAGCGCCTAAGCCCTTATACAGACTCGAGGCATTTATCTTGCAGAAAATCTCCTCCATGGATGGCAATAACCATGAAAAACATAGAAAATCAGCAAAAAGGACATATAACCTCAACATGTTAGAAAAGGCAATCGTGCTGCACAGAGAAAGAAGTGTGAAGTTTGCAAATTTTGCTTAGGCCTTGAGCAGGGCCTAGCTTAGAATGAGGCTCAAACAGTTCTCTTTGGAGAAAGCACATTACACAAAGTTTTAAATATATCCTGATACCAACACACACACACATGTTGGCACATTCCGGCCTAGGAATGACCTACAACCTATAGACAAAAACTAACCAAAAGTTACTAATTAATATTTCTGGCACATAGAGAAATAAGTCCCTTGTCTGCATTTTGAATGATGCCTTTAAAATATGGTTAAAAGGTTGATTGGCACACAAATAAATCAGTTTATTGTGCAAAAAATGGGTTACAAAATCCATAAAAATGGTTCCTACCTGTTCCTTCGTGCTTCACAGGAAGGGATTGGCTAGCAACACACTGCATTTCTGGGTGCTGGACTTGGAAAATCAGTAAAGTTTTGGGGCAGACCTAAGGCACTGAGCCTAGTGCAGGATTTTCTGAATGTGGTGGGACTGCGATTGAGGCGCACTAGATGTGGCTTTGAGTACTGCTTTACTCAGCCTACTTTGGAGAGTGGGGTGCCAAGGGGATTAGATGGCCTTCTTTAGTTGGAGCTTGGCCTTGTGGTGCATTTTGTTAGAAGAGTAACTGATTAGAAAAGGCTGGGTGAACACTCTGTAGTTCTGTATGGGAGGATCAGGACTGTATTTTGCCTAAGACTCAGGAGTTAGACTAGGCCACTGAAGGCCTAAGCATGGTTCCTTCCTCCTGGGAAGGGAAGGAAATGGTTGGGACCTAAAGAGATGAAGATGTAGACTGAAGCAACAGCCTGTTGAATCAGGTCTTCTGGGCACCTGAGGGCTGGGAAGGTCTTTGCTTTGACCTCCTGCTGAGACTTCTGGAAAAGATCCTGCTGGTGGATTGCACTGTAGAGTCCAACTTTAAGTTGTCTGATGCAAGCTGCTGGCCATCTGCTTTTATGTCCCTCACCTGGCTAACTCAAGCGTGGTAATCAGGAGGCGGGTTTGAAATCTAAGAATTCTCACCCTCACTTCAATCTAGAAACTGCGTCTTACTGGCTGATAGAGAAAGGGGGTGGGGTCAGAGAAGTGAGACAGAAACCCATAGGCCTGCTTTTTTCCCACTCATGCAGGCAGTGAGGGAGAGGTGTGGCCATGTGGAGGCGAGGCAGGAAATCTGAGTGTCCCTTTCTGCTGGGGAGGGAAAGGAAAGCCACAAACCTCACCCAACAAGCTCCCCCATTGCAGGCTGAGGAGGGGGTCACTGGAAAATATGAACACAACAAAATGTTATCTTAGTGCAAGCTTAGACTCCCCTGAATAACAAAAAGAACATAGAAGTAGAATGGTGCATCCAACAAGAGGCACAGAATGACTTAAGTGTGAGAGAGCAGACCCCACAACATAGGAAATCTAGACAGTGAGGCACTAAGGGGAATTAAATAGAAGGTTTGCATCAGTGTTCATGGAAACACTTAATTTGTCCCTCTGTGAAAAATGAGACATTACCTTTTGACCAGGCGAATGAGGTGAAATGGCCACAACACCTGATCTGGCTAGGTTTGCGACTTGGATGGTTTGTTACTGGCATTGCTGGTATTTTCCAAAATAAACATATTCACCCAAATCCAGTATTTTTTCAGTTTGTACCTTGAGCAGTAGACATAAGGGAAAGTACCTTAAAATGTGCTCTGAAGCTGCCTAAATGATCCATGACTGAAAGTTAAACTAAACAAAGGCAGAAAAGCTGTGTTAAAAAATACGTAAGTGTTTTTATAAAGCTTCTTCTTTAATTATCATGTTCCCTTTACAGAACCATAAAGCATGAACAAATGGTTATTTTTTAGTGTTGTTCTTCCTTTTGACAGTTTTATATAGTGTGAATTCAGCCCAAGACAAATGCTATTTGAGCGCTATTCACAAGCACCAATTAAAGTACACAAGATCAGATTTTTTATTTAAGGGCCAGGGAGATGACGTGATTTGCAAAGAATCACAGGATGTTGAGCTGACGTTGGGACTTGGACCTGATTCCCCATCTCTGCAACTCTGATCTTCATGCCATATATGCCTATGCACACGTAAGGCATGAAAGTGGGAGGATATTGTTCTTGGGAAGGACATAGGGCCAAGGTGACAATGGCCTACAGCCTGTGCAACTGAACAACAGCGAGGCCCCTTCTATTACAAAATTACTCAAGCCATTCCCAGCCCTCCATTGCCTGAGCAATCGAACAACAGTGAGGCCCCTTCTATTACTAAATTATTCAAGCCTTCCCCCACCCTCCAATGGCCTGGCAGGGGAGGGGATTAAGCATAAGACACAGCTGCTGGGCCATCCATAGGAGCGGAAACTGAGGTGAAGAGAGCCCAAGTCCACAACATCACCTGACCCCCACAGCGAGGCCCCAGCATTAACCCACCCTCCCTTGCCCATCATACCCTCTGAATGAGAAGGGTCATGGGTGAGGTGTCAAATACAAACACTGTTTCTGGGCTGTGTGGACCCCAGGGAGACCGAGGTGAGAATTTCTTAACGGACTGAGCAACACCTGTCCCCCAGCGAGACCGATCCTCACAAACAATCACCTGCTCCCCAGTTAACCATCAGGGAAATTGCTTGACAGGGCAGGGGCTCATGGAGAGGCCACAGCTGATCATTCCCCAAGGGCCATATCACAGGGCCCCAAAGCAAGGCTGCTTTGCTCTCCTTGTCCAGTGCCCTCTGTGGGCTGGGAAAGAAAAATAAACTGGTCCACAGAGGGCAGTGAGATTCCAGTCCTTTGGCCAATGCTCAACTGCCCGCTGTACCAATCCGTCCCTGCCCAGAGTACTATTTCACATATCGGCCGTCACTATGACAGGACGGCTTTCCACTGAGCATCAGTTCTCTCATTTATCCCTCTTTCCCAAATGTCGTGCTATCGACCGGCCATGCTTGTGGCCACCTTCGTGCACACTCTCCTGTGACGTGTCTTCTTGGCTCATGATTGCAACTTGGGCTTTGCCCACCAGCGAGGCCTTTCTAACACATTGATCAACTGGGAGAGCCAGGGGGCAGAAGTAGGAGCAGACTGGATCAGGCGCAGCGGTTAGGCATACGACCACTGAGCAGAAGGCAGCTGTTAGTGTCGCCTGTGAGACATCAGGATAGCGCTGTGTTGTCTGGACTTCGTGTAAGTAACCTGTTGATGGAGTGACAATTCACAGAGGGGAGAGGAGAGAGAGTCTGAATGTTAAGGACGAAACCACCTTGGAAGAAAAATTACAATATTTGAACATTCTAATCATTTTCACAGATCTCATCAAATGTGAAGGTCATTCCCATAAATTTCCATATGCATTCACAAATTTTTTCACCAATGTACTCCTGTCTTTTTCCGAGTTTTGGATTTGGAGCATGACTATTAAAGCACTCTAATAAAAAATATAAATGCAATTTTATAGGGCAAAAACGGCTCCTAAAAAAGTCAGAACACTCCAGCTACCTCTAGTGCCGCAGATTCCTGTTCTATAATGAATAATGTTAAGAAAGTTTCAGGGGAGTTTGTACAAAAAAATACAACTGAACTCAGTAAAGCATCCAAAAGTGAGGCCGGATGTTAACAATTGCATAGAAGAAATGCTTTTAAAAGCCGCATTCATGAATACCCAAAGAGAAACATTGAGAAAACACTGGCATGAGTCTAATTTGACTGGAAGCATGTCAATAAATTCTAATCACCCTCAGAGCTACTTTTCAGAATTTGGAACAGATATTTATCTTGGGAACTCCTTAAGGAAAAAAACGTCTCAAAATCTTTATAAATCAGTCTATTCAATCTGATGGCAAGCTTAAATATATGCATCACATATTTGATTCTGTGCAATCCAACAATAAATCTAAAGGGAGAGAAAGTGGATTATTAGTTGAAGTGGAAGGTAGTCCACTTGAAGTAATAAGGTCACTATTTGTGTTATGTCGAAGTTAAAGTTAAAGAAAGGAAGTAACTAGGGCATCCTGCAACACTCAACTTTAGAAACACCTTCATTTTCAAAGACATCTTGCAGCAAAATTTTAAAAGCATGATAAAGTCTGTTAAAAATTCAACTAGTGTATTTCATTAACATGCAGAACCATTTTACCTTAGTACATCAAATAATATCACTGCATTGAGAAGTTTTTTTTAGAAGTGATAGTTTTAAAACATGAATTCAGAAACATTAATTCTTCTCCTCACTCTGACAACAATGCCAGTAGTGTACTAAGAGACAAGTCAGTTGTTATGCGTGTTCTTTGGCTGACCTGGGTGTCTATTATACATGAACAACATTATAGTTTATTAAATCAAACAAAGGAGAAGGTTTTGTACAGCACCTATCCTGAGGTCATGTATCTCAAAGGTCTCATATGTGATAATGAAGAAACAGGTCAGCCAAGTGAAATAAAACAATTGCCTAGGATCACACAATCTGGATAAATTGTGAAGCCAGTATTGATCCCAAGTTTTAGATTTCCCATTGTGCAATTCAGACACTAGATGTATATGACTCCCTTCCCTTACACTCACCTTACCACCAACTGCTACCCTACTGGTATCAATGCGGACCTTAATCATATCACAGACCAAACGTTGTGGCTCCTGGGAATTGTTTGTGAACACCCATGTTCAAGCCTATATCATAACATAATACAATCTGGAACAATGCTCCAAAACATAAACATTCCTTGGGTGAATAGTGTACATTCACTTGCAACAACAATTTACATGGAATTCTGTGTGTAATCAGCCTATTTCCTGTATTTGTAGTGGAAAGGTAAGGGTGATTTGGTTGATGTTTAGTGAGCTAGAACATAATATCAGAGTAAACCACATGGGCATTGTGTTTGCAATTGTAGCTTTAGTTATGTTTACTAATGCCATTCTTACAGCAACAATGAAAACCAATGGGCTGTTCTTAGGATTTTCACCATTCCATTGGCTGAAATCTAATAATTTCCTCCTTATTTCTCTTCCCCGCCTTGTCCCTCTTCCCCTCCTTGTACCAGCTGCCCTCTTTCTCTGTGTGTGCTACTCTGGTCAGACAGGGAACCCCAGTTCTGCTGAGTAGCACCGACTGAAGGGCTGAGAGAAACAGGAGGTGAACAGAGAGGTAAAGAGACAGTATAATGAGGGAGGTGAAGAAGAACTAGAAATAAGGTAGTGATAGGTGTGATGGGGAGAGACATAAGGTAAAGACGGAAAGATCAGGTAGTCAGAAGAAAAGATACATTGCTATAGAAAGAGGAAGAGGTAGGTATATAATGAGTGTAACAGATATAGGTAATACTTTATGGTCATAGAAAAACACATGCAAAACTGCAAAGTGAACCTTTGTCACTTTTCAAAGGAGAATATGTATCAAATGCCACTAAGAATTCAGAAGAAGCAATAATCACCCTATGTTATCAGAATCATGGTTCAAGTGACCTGCAGACAACTTGTGATATTGGTTTAAATATTCCATCTAGGTAAAAATCCCTCACAATTCTTCACAGGCCCTTCCATGTGTAAGACACATGCTGCCACACCAAATCTGAAGCAAGCTCGTGGGCCACATGCATGACAAAAAAACGCAAACAACCAGAAAAAGTTGTGCAATACCAAATAGCCCTCCTCTCGCAGGCAGAATAGAGCTACGCGTTTGGGCATAACAGCGCCTAAGCCCTTACACACTCGAGGCAATTATCTTGCAGAAAAGCTCCTCCATGGATGGCAATAACCACGAAAAGCATAGAAAATCAGCAAAAAAGACATATAACCTCAAAATGCTAGAAAAGGCAATCCTGCTGCCCAGAGAAAGAAGCATCAAGTTTGCAAATTTTGCATAGGCCTTGAGCAGGGCCTAGCTTAGAATGAGGCTCAAACAGTTCTCCTTGGAGAAAGCACATTACACAAAGTCTTAAGTATATCCTGAAATCAATAGACACGCACATGTTGGCACATTCCGGCCTAGGAACGACCTACAAACTAAAGCCAAAAACTAACCAAAAGTTACAAATTAATATTCCTGGCATATAGAGAAGTAAGTCTCTTGTCTGCATTTTAGATGAGGCCTTTAATACAGAGTTAAAAGGTTGATTGTCTCACAAATGAATCAGTTTATTGTGCAAAAAATGGGTTAATAAATCCATAAAAATGGGTCCTACCTGTTCCTTCTTGCTTCACAGGAAGGGATCGGCTAGCAAAACACTGCATTTCTGGCAGCTGGACTTGGTAAGTCAGTAAAGCTTTGGGGCAGACCTAAGTCACTGAGCCTAGTGCAGGATTTTCTGAATGTGGTGGGACTGCGATTGAGGCGCACTAGATGTGGCTTTGAGTACTGTTTACTCAGCCTACTTTGGAGAGTGGGGTGCCAAGGGGATTAGATGGCCTTCTTGAGTTGGAGCTCGGCCTTGTGGTGCATTTGGTTAGAAGAGTAACTGAATAGAAAAGGCTGGGTGAACACTCTGTAGTTCTGTATGGGAGGATCTGGACTGTCTTTTGCCTAAGACTCAGGAGGTGGACTAGGCCACTGAAGACTTAAGCATGGTACCTTCCTCCTGGGAAGGGAAGGAAATGGTTGGGACCTAAAGAGATTAAGATGTAGGCTGAAGCAGCAGCCTGTTGAATCAGGTCTTCTGGGCACCTGAGGGTTGGGCAGGACATTTGCTTTGACCTCCTGCTGAGACTTCTGGATAAAATCCTCCGGGTGTTGTGCACTGTAGTGTCCAACTTTAAGTTGTCCGATGCAAGCTGCTGGCCATCTTCTTTTATGACCCTCAGCTGGCTAACTTAAGGGTGGTAATCAGGATGCGGGTTTGAAATCTACGAATTCTCACCCCCACTTCGATCTAGAAACTGCGTCTTACTGGCTGATAGAGAAAGGGGGTGTGGTCAGAGCAATGAGACAGACACCCATAGGCCTGCTTTTTAGCCACTCACGCAGGCAGTGAGGGAGAGGTGTGGTCATATGGAGTTGAGGCAGGAAATCTGAGTGTCCCTTTCTGCTGGGGAGGGAAAGGAAAGCCACAAACATCACCCAACAAGCTCCCCCATTGCAGGCTGAGGAGGGGGTCACTGGAAAATATGAACACAACAAAATGTTATCTTAGTGCAAGCTTAGACTCTCCCTGAAAAACAAAAAGAACATAGAAGTAGAATGGTGCATCCAACAAGAGGCACAGAATGACTTAAGTGTCAGAGAATAGCCTCCACAACATAGGAAATCCAGACAGTGAGGCACTAAGGGGAATTAAATAGAAGGTTTGCATTAGTGTTCACAGAAACACTTAATTTGTCCCTCTGTGAAAAATGAGACATTACTTTTTGGCCAGGCGAATGAGGTAAAATGGCCACAACACTTGATGTGGCTTGGTTTGCCACTTGGACAGTTTGTTACTGGCATAGCTGGTATTTTCATTTTCTGGCAGGTCCAAAATTAACATATTCACCCAAATCCGGATTTTTTTTAGTTTGTACCTTGAACAGTAAACATAAGGGAAAGCACCTTAAAATGTGTTCTGAAGCTGCCTAAATGATCCACGACTGATAGTTAAACTAAACAAAGGCAGAAAAGCTGTGTTAAAAAATACGTACGTGTTTTTATAAAGCTTCCTCGTTAGTTATCATGTTCCCTTTACAGAACCATAAAGCATGAACGAATGGTTATTTTTTATTGTTGTTCTTCCTTTTGACAGTTTTATATCGTGTGAATTTAGACCAAGACAAATGCTATTTGAGCGCTATTCATGAGCACCAATTACAGTACAGAAGATCAGATTTTTTATTTAAGGGCCTGGGAGATGACGTGATTTGCAAAGAATCACAGGATTTTGAGCAGACGTTGCGTCTCGAACCTGATTCCCCATCTCTGCAACTCTGATCTACAGGCCATATATGCCTATGCACACGTAAGGCATGAAAGTGGGAGGATATTGTTCTTGGGAAGGACAAAGGGCCAAGTTGACAATGGCCTAAAGCTTGAGCAACCGAACAACAGCGAGGCCCCTTCTATTACAAAATTACTCAAGCCATTCCCAGCCCTCCATTGCCTGAGCAATCAAACAACAGTGAGGCCCCTTCTATTACTAAATTATTCAAGCCTTCCCCCACCCTCCAATGGCCTGGCAGGGGAGGGGATTAAGCATAAAACACAGCTGCTGGGCCATCCATTGGGGCGGAAACTGAGGTGAAGAGGGACCAACTCCACAACATCACCTGACCCCCACAGCGAGGCCCCAGCATTAACGCACCCTCCCTCGCCCACCATACCCTCTGAATGTGAAGGGACATGGGTGAGGTATCAAATACAAACACTGTTTCTGGGCTGTGTGGGCCCCAGGGGGACCGAGGTGAGAATGGCTCAATGGCCTGAGCAACACCTGTCCACCAGTGAGGCCGATCCTCACAAACAATCACCCGCTCCCCAGTTCACCATCAGGGAATTTGCTTGACAGGGCAGGGGGTCATGGAGAGGCCACAGCTGATCATTCCCCAAGGGCCATATCACAGGGCCCTAAAGCAAGGCTGCTTTACTCTCCTTGTCCAGTGCCCTCTGTGGGCTGGGAAAGAAAAATAAACAGGTCCACAGTGGGCACTGAGACACCAGTCCTTTGGCCAATGCTTGACTGCCCGCTGCACCAATCCGTCCCTGTCCAGAGTACTATTTCATATATCCATACCAAAGGGGATGATGGACGGAGCGCTTGAGCAAATCAAACACTCACCCCGAGTCAACTGATCTGGGTTTAATCCATCATCATTCTTTAGCTCACTCCACCACCCCAGTTCAGACATGGCCATATGCAAATCAGTCTGACCCTGCGCCTCATGGGAACAGTCCAGCCCGAACTGCCAAGCCATGTCTTCCCTGGACCGGAAACAAGCATCCTGGGACCGGTTTCGGGTTCATAACCCTCATCAGCCAGGCTATCTTGAATCCAGTGGCAAAGCGAGCAAGGGACCCACGTCTGGGCATACCCTGCCAACTTAGGGCGAACAAAGCGATACCAAAGGGGATGATGGACGGAGCGCTGGACCAAATCAAACACTCACCCCCAGTCAACTGATCTGGGTTTAATCCATCATCATTCTTTAGCTCACTCCACCACCCCAGTTCAGACAAATCAGTCTGACCCTGTGCCTCATGGGAACAGTCCAGCCCGAACTGCCAAGCCATGTCTTCCCTGGACCGGAAACAAACATCCTGGGACCGGTTTCGGGTTCATAACCCTCATCAGCCAGGCTATCTTGAATCCAGTGGCAAAGCGAGCAAGGGACCCACGTCTGGGCATACCCTGCCAACTTAGGGCGAACAAAGCGATACCAAAGGGGATGATGGACGGAGCGCTTGAGCAAACCAAACACTCACCCCCAGTCAACTGATCTGGGTTTAATCCATCATCATTTTTTAGCTCACTCCACCACCCCAGTTCAGACATGGCCATATGCAAATCAGTCTGACCCTGTGCCTCATGGAAACAGTCCAGCCCGAACTGCCAAGCCATGTCTTCCCTGGACCGGAAACAAGCATCCTGGGACCGGTTTCGGGTTCATAACCCTCATCAGCCAGGCTATCTTGAATCCAGTGGCAAAGCGAGCAAGGGACCCACGTCTGGGCATACCCTGCCAACTTAGGGCGAACAAAGCGATACCAAAGGGCATGATGGACGGAGCGCTTGAGCAAATCAAACACTCACCCCCAGTCAACTGATCTGGGATTAATCCATCATCATTCTTTATATATATGACAGTATGGCTTTCCACTGTGCATCAGTTCTTTCATTTATCACTCCTTCCCAAATGTCATGCTATCGACCAGCCATGCTTGTGGCCACCTTCGTGCACACTCTCCTGTGAAGTGTTGTAGTATCTTACTGAAGACATGCAATCAGTATCAGGTTTGTAGGTCCTTTATTCCAACCCCTGCATGAAGGAACATCCAACACGAACAAGGTACAAGCAGTAAATGACTCAAAGGGAATACTTACTACATCATACAATTCTACAATTCTAGATCGTTAACAATAATACAGTTCTGATAATAGTAGAACTGACTTACCCATTACGCACTATACTACACGTGTCTTCTTGGCTCATGATTGCAACTTGGGCTTTGCCCACCAGTGATGCCTTTCCAACACATCGATTAACGGGGAGAGCAAGGGGGCAAAAGTCGGAGCAGACTGGATCAGGCGCAGCGGTTAGGCATACGACCACTGAGCAGAAGGCAGCAGTTAGTGTCACCTGTGAGACATCAGGATAGCGCTGTGTTGCCTGGACTTCGTGTAAGTAACCTGTTGATGGAGTGACACCCTTCACAGAGGGGAGAGGAGAGAGAGTCTGAATGTTAAGGACGAAACCACCTTGGAAGAAAAATTACAATATTTGAACATTCTAATCCTTTTGACAGATCTCATCAAATGTGAAGGTCATTCCCATAAATTTCCATATGCATTCACAAATTTTTTCACAAATGTACTCCTGTCTTCTTCCGTGTTTTGGATTTGGAGCATGACTATTAAAACACTCTAATAAAGGAATATAAATGCAATTTTATAGGGCAAAAAAGGCTCCTAGAAAAAAATCAGAACACTCCCCTACCTCTAGTGCCGCAGATTCCTGTTTTACAATTAATTATTTAAACAAAGTTTCAGGGGAGTTCGTACAGAAAAATACAACTGAACTCAGTAAAGCATCCAAAAGTGAGGCTGGATGTTAACAATTGCATAGAAGAAATGCTTTTAAAAGCCACATTAATATTTTAGATTCGAAATAATGCTTGGCAATCTAATAAATGGATCTGTGCAAGTAAGAGAGAGGTTTGTCTGAGAGGAGTCCATGCTTCCTGACATCTAAAATGCCCCATATCAAATATCTAACTACGTGCCGCTAACAGGAATTCTGTTAATCCAGAAAATCCAAACAGTACACCCTAAAGGAAGGTGGAGCACTGAATTAATTTTATAATCTCAACATCTCTCATTGCTCAGAGAAAATGTTATTACTGAAGCACCAATTTTCGAATGACAGACTCCTAAAATGCTCCGCGCAGACTACAGATAAACTCCACACCACATCAAGCAGTCCATATTCAGATCCCCTTGCTGGTGGGTGAAGTGAGTGACGGCACCCACCTGCAGGGTGGTTTATGGGAGGTCCATGGGACCCCCTTTCACACCTCGAGAGGGCTGCCCACAGGGTGTGCACTGACAGTGTGCCACCTTTTTGTCGTGCACTGTCAGTTGGCCTCTCAAGGACATGTTTGCATCTGTGCCAGTGTTGGTAATATGGCACGGGTGCAGAGGCAAACAAAATCCCTCATTTGCATGGGGCCATGCCATCAGTATTACAGAAATTATAGAAAGGGTTTCACAAGAGTCTTTGGTCCATTCTGTAATACCAAAGTGACCTTGAGGTGCACAAAGCAGATGCAGAATTTCACCTCTTGGGCACTTTCTGTAATATGGCCCCTGGTTATGCTTCACCAGTACCTAGGTGTGATATAAGGCCAATTGCGAGGGAGCGCAGGTCGACTACAGAAACAAGGTTATTTACATACATAAATTTTAGCTTTTGACTTAGTCTCTGAAATGGAAGTCAAACATCCTCAGCAGGGCAAGGCAGCAGGCTGTGGCCAAGAAGAACTCCTCAAGGCCGGTAGCCATCAGACAAGGTCCCAGTGAAGACAATGTCTTTTGGCTAGAAAGATCTGAGCAGGAGAAATCAAAAATTTCCACCCCAGGAAGGTCCCTCACCAGCCGGATACTTTTCCCTCCGTCGCCAGGGGAAGATTTCTACATTCGGATGTAGTCACTTTTTTGGAGCTCGGATTCCTCCAGAGGAGGGCTCGACGAAGCCAGAAACTGTCTCTTCCATGACCTGCTGAAGCTGATTTGCTGCTGAAAACAAAAACTTTGAGCAGGAGCGCCTGAATCTTTGGGCCAGTAGCAACAAACCTGCATTGTATTGAATTGGCAGGTTTGTCTATCCTTCATACCTGAGGCATTTGTCTTGCTCTGGGAGCCAGTTTGCACCTCATTAAGGGACTATTTAGCTGCCAGGTGAATCGTGACAGTTGAATTTGGAGTGGTACCTTTGCTGATTGAGAGCACCATAACCAAGGGGACTCTGTATCCCATACTGCCCCTTAACAAGGAGGAGGGGCCATCTTTCCCCAGCCACCTCCCGCTGACCTGCTGATCACTGTGCTACAAAGTGCCTACACCTGTACTGCGGTGCGGGATGCTGTGAGCTGAATTGGGTGTTTCTTTGCTGATTGGGAGCACCGCCACCAAGGGGACTCTGTATCCCATACTGCCCCTCAACAAGGAGGAGGCGTCGTCTTCCCCTGCCGCCTCCTGCTGACCTGCTGATCACAGAGTTTTAAAGCCCCTACACCTGTACCACAGCGTGGGATGCTGTGAGCTGAATTGGGTGCTTCTTTGCTGATTGGGAGCACTGACACCGAGGTGACTCTCTATCCCATAATGCCCCTCAACAAGAAGGAGGGGTCATCTTTTCCTAGCCGTCTCTCGCTGGCCTGCGGATCACTGTGCTATAAAGTGCCTACACCTGTACCGCAGCGCGGGACGTGTCCAGGCAAAGCCTGAGCCAAGGGTTGGCCCATCTGTGCCCGTCCGTGGTTGGACAAGGCTGGGCTGGGCCACCCGCCTGGGTTGTGTGCCAATTATCATCATATCCATCATCAAGGTACAATAACAGTCTTTTGCCTTTCATTTTATGGGGCTAAGATCTATTTAACTTTTGTCTCACTTCCTTCAACATGGTTAAGAGAAAATTAGTTAAAAGCACTGAGGGGAACCTAACAGGGGACATAATCCTGTAAACGCAATCACTAATTACCTCACTGATGCAGTGGTCTTCATACAAAATTAATGCTGAAGAGAGATTGGCCACATCCTAACATGTAGTAAATGGATCAATTGATAAAGAAACCATGGAAAATCAACAAAAGCAAATTTGCCCTTGTATGGTCAACATTTAATATATGCCACTGCAAATTCATTCAAATCTATTGAAAATCCCTGTGTGTCATTTCAATATACTGAAATACAAGAAATCTCTGCTAGCCAGGACTTGTTATCACCTCCTGCAAAAAAAGACTGAACAACCCGAAAAAGAGTCTCACCTGGGATCTGTACGAAAGAAGAGAGTGAGAGCTACCAAGTAATGTATAGCTAATGACCACTCCATTGGTAATGGAACTCAGAACAATTGGGAGAAAACAACTAATAATAGAATGGAAGTGCTTTTAGACAAGCTACTTGTAAACTTTATTGCTTTGAAAGTAAAGTCTTTATACAGCCAAACATGATTAAGGATAAGATAGCTACTCTTGAAAGCATGGGTAATACATCAAACGGTATAGCTGGGAGAGAGGCTCCAATCCAAAATGAACTTCCCACCACTAGAGTATCAAATATGATTAA
This sequence comes from Calotriton arnoldi, assembly GCA_963921515.1. Classification (NCBI taxonomy): domain Eukaryota; kingdom Metazoa; phylum Chordata; class Amphibia; order Caudata; family Salamandridae; genus Calotriton; species Calotriton arnoldi. Next base: position 110,059 of record CAWUFW010013713.1, read on the forward strand.
AAGCAATATAAATTCAGTAACAGATCTGCCCACCATGATAGCACTAAATGTGAACAAAAGCAGTATAACTTCTGTATCAGATCTTCCTGATCACCCTCGAAAATAGTTAATCATCATGATTCAGGAATTGGCAATCATTTCAACCAGAGGGACACAATCAAACCATCAGCCACAATAAGACGGGAGATAGGGACTATTCACAATCCCATAAAACAGGACACTATATGCACTCCCGATCCAATAACATTTTATCTGCCCCCTGATGCCGTTCCCTACGTTATCGTTTTAAAGGGCGTTCCTAGACTAGAGCCAAATGATAAGGAAAGCTGACCTAGTTTAAAGAATAAGATGATTCATTGGATATCTGGTCGCGGGTGCAATGCTAACTTCCTGAAGCATGGAATTATCATGGTGAGAAGAACACACTGGGTAGGCCATGGAGAGAAGATAAATAAAGTTGATTGTATCACAGTGAATTTTCGAAATCCAGTAGTGGTAGAATCTTTACTCAATAATCAATTGAGACCTCAAATACAATCACAACTAGAGGAAGGATTATGGCAGTATCTATGGGCTATTTTTATAAACCACCAGAGCCCTTTTATAAATCACAGGGCCCTTATATACCACCCCACTGCGAGAATCACTTTCTATTCAGCATCATGAAAACAACCAATAGATTTGCCCCGCTTTGAAACATAGAGGATCAAGATTGATGGTGGGAAAAACATGGGGAAAGTGATCTAGATAAGTTGGAGTATTTTACAATACCACTAGTAAGGAAAAAGGAGAACACTACAAAATTAACATCCTTTCGCACGCTAACCATGAGACCCTGGAACATGGCTGGAGTGAAAAACAAACAAATATACTCCACAGATTTGTTCTTTTTTCAGGAGACATGGCTCCCTGAACCATTTGTAATAGATGGCTATACTGTGAATACAACCACAGCAACTCCATCAGTCAACAGCGGGCAAAGAGGGGTGGGCCATCTTGGTGTCTACCTAGCGTCGGTACACATCAAGAAGGTGTACACCAACTCTCCCTACTTTCAATTGTCACTGTTACAGTATAACACAAATTTATGGTTAGTTTTGATAAATTATTATAACACCTTTTGTAGCAATCGCCATGAGGTGGTAATAATCTTGATGATATGCTAGAAACATTTACTTAAGAGCTTGAAACAAATGTATCTGTATCTGGGCTGGTGATTTCAATATTAGCCCCTGTGCTTATTCATCCGCAGGAATCTGCGGTTTAGTTGATGTCAGACGCAATATACAGGCTCACTTTCCTCACAATAGATATGATCATTGTTTAAATGAGCTCCTATACAAATACAATTTAGAATTGCTGCAACAAAGTGATGTGAGTGGGAATAGCCTCCAACCAGCCTTCTATGGAAACAGAAGCAGTTCCCATATAGACCATATTCTCCTCTCCATAAATGGCGATAACCTCTTCTTCTCACTAATTGTAGAACTTACCAGTTTCAGTGACCATTTCCTCCTAAAGCTCAGCTTATTCCCAAAAAAAAAAAAAAAGCTCAGCTTATTCCTACCTGATAGGCAATGTAAAATTCCCCAGATGGCAGCTCATATTAATATTGCAAAGAAAAATGGGATAAGCTTAAAATGGACGGGATCAATCAAGTAACTCTTCTTGGTAAGATAGCAAAAAGTAACAAAGAAGAATTTCAAATTTGCACTTATCCAGGGACACATCTGACAAGATAGCAAATTCTTTCACAAACCAAAGGGCATCGTTTCTCTTCCATGCTAACAATGTCATTGTCCCATTTGACCTACTTCATTTTGTATATAGGATGTTTGTAATTGCTATCTATATGAGCGACCATGGGGCCTTAAAATGTACTTTTAAATTCAGTGAAAAGTTGTGGACCTGATGGAATGTAATGGACGGAGATGCCAATCTTGAGTATACTGGTCACCAAGCTCTGGTGAAAATGTTGTCTGTGTAGATAGTGAATTAGAAAATCGTAGGCCATAAATATAGTATATCCACCTGTATTTTTTAAAATGTTTGTTCAGCAATTCAAAGACTTTAAATCTAGTCTTCCTGTAGGGAGATGGAAAGCAAGGGTTGAACAAGTAGACAAAAGGAACAAAAAAATTGTAATAAGCCGAAATAAGCTTACCTGATAATAAAACACAAATACAACACCACATCAGAAAGGCTATTAATATAGAGAATCCAACTGTATTTTTTTTTTTTTTTAAATTGGTCAACAATTGAAGGTGTTTAAATCCAGTCTTTCTGTAGGGAGATGGAAAGAAATGGCTGAACAAGTAGACAAAAGAAACACAAATTTGTTATTAGCCAAAATAAGCTCACCAGATTATAAAGCACAACTCCAAGAGCAAATCAGAAAAAAAGATCTATTGTTTTTGAGGAAAGAATTGTGTAGGTGCTGGAAGGTTGTGAATCAGAAAAGAACATGCTATGGTGTACTATACTTGAACATCTAAAAAGAATTGTACTCGTAGATACTGTTTTGTAATAGCCTGCAAATCTAAGACCATGATCACTTACCCAAATGTAGCCAGATGAGAGCAAGCCTATATCTATAATGTAAAAGGGCTACATGCCTCACATCCCTCAGTTCAGATGACTGATTTGGTTAGAACTAACTGAATCGTTAGAAATAGGAGGCAATTTATCAGGGTCAAGGAAAATCAAAGGTCTCATAAAGGGAGCTAGAAACACAAATGCTCAAAGTACCAATTTTACCATCTTAAAGCAGAATGTCAATAGGATATTTCTACGCTGCCACTTTATTGAATGACTGATTACAGGGCAAATTACAAGGCCATGGAATTGAACACTTTTGTTTCAGCTATATAAAAAGGGCCTAACAATGACAATAAACACTTCTGTCAAATCGCTCTACATGATGATGCTGGAAATGTTTTTGCAAGAACAAGATTTGAACACTTGTAAGTTTGGGTTGCTGCACTGGAACAGGCAAGTGTCTGCACTCAGTTAGCCTGTTTAGGCAATTAAACAATGCTAACCATAATACTTTGTAAGTAAGAAAAGTAAAAAGGACAGCCTCTTCATGCAGCACTTGTGTTATATTCTACAGGTTTCTATTTGGTTGACAGACCAACACTATGGTGCAGTTGACTGTCCACAAGTTACATGAAGGGCTAATAATAATGATAATTGCTTTACACACATTCTTAAAAATTGTGTTTCTGGTTGGCAGAGGTATTCGCCCTGTCCAAGCAGGAACCACAATCCTACTCAGGGTAAGTCGCACACACCCTAAATTAACCTGTGCTCACTTTCTGGTAGCTTGGAACAGAGCAGTCAGGCTTAACTTAAGAGACAATGTGTAAAATATTTGTGCAACACTTCAAACAGTAAAACTGTGAAAACACCACACAAAATTAATCCACACCAGGTTAGAAAACTAGAGCCTAATTTAATAAATAAACCAAGATCAAAATGACCTAAATCCAATAAGTAGAACTCGAGATATGAATTTTTACAGAATAAACTATAAAATAGATCTGAAAAACAATAAGCGCCCATTTGGGATATCCGGTCGCACTGGACCGGACCAAAGTCAAACGTTCAGGCTGAACGCGATGGAGCGCAAGCTGGAAACAGGGACCCACTTGGGCCTGCTGAACCAAAGTGCCTTGATCCTGGTTTGCGTCGACATCGAAGAAGATGCGAGGTGCAGCCTTAGTGATGTGTCAGTTCCAATCCACACAACGATGAGGATGCGCCGGTTTAGATCCACACAAAGACGAAAATGCTCTGATTGTGATCCCAGCAATGGCAAAGATGCACTGGTTCTGATGAAGATGCGTGAGTTGGCACTTAGGTCTCACTTCCAAGGGTCCAGGACTGGGGTGGCACCACTTGGCAAGGCAGACTCACAGATGGCAGAGCCCAGGTACAGATGCAGTTGAGTTGAAAGTGTTTTATGTCCCTGATACTTCAATCAGGAGGCAAGGCAGCAAGCCCTCGGAGTCACTCTGGGTTCAAAAATGCAAGTCCAGTCGTTCTCACACAGGCATGGGAACAGCAGTTAGGAGGGTGGCACAGCAAAACAGGAGTTCAGCAAAGCAGCAGTGCAGCAGAGTGGCAGTCCTTTAGCAGCACAGCAGTTCTTCTTCCTGGCAGAGTCTTTCCAGGTCCAGAAGTGTACTAAAGTGGTGGTGTCAGAGGTCCAGTACCTATACTCAGTTGTGCCTGTGAAGTGAGGGAGACTTCAAAGAAAGGTCTTTGAGGTGCACAGAGGTCCTTCTTTTCTGCCCTGGCTCCTGCGCACTACAGGGGAGTATGCAGCCCTCTGTGTCCTGTCCCCTTTGTGTGGGGACAGGACACAGAGTATTAAGGTGTAAGTGTGAGGCTGTGTCTGGCTCATCCCTCCCATCCTGCCCAGGATGGCCCATCGGGATGTAGATGGCACATCATTCACACCTAAGCTCCCTTTGTATGTGGCTGTTTAGAGGGAATGCACAAAGTCCAGCTGTCACCCACCCCAGACGTGTATTCAGAGACAGACAGCAGGCACAGAATGGCTAAAGTAAGAAAAGGCCAACTTTTTAAAGTGGCATTTTTAGACTTGCAATTCAAAATCCAACTTCGCCATCAGTTGTGATTTTAAGTTGTGCATTCAGAGACACCAACTTGAAAATCTATCTCTTCACAATTGGGAATTACACATAAAAGATTTAATAAGGTAATCCCAATTTTATCCTAAGGGGGAGATAGTCCTTGCAGTAGTGAAACATTAATTTGGGAGTTTGTTTACTACCAGGGCATGTACAACTTAAAAGTACATGTAATGCTTTTTAAATACAATGCATCCTGCCCTCTGGGTTACCCAGGTCCTACCATAGGGTGGCATATGTATAAAAAGGAAAGGTTTAGGCCTGGCAAAAGGTTTATCTCGCCAGGTCGGAATGGCAGTGAAACTGCAGATACAGGCTCTGCAATGGCAGGCCTGAGCCATGGCTAGGTGGCTATGTAGGCGGTTGGCACAATGTGTCCTGCAGGCCCTCTAGTAGCATTTAATTTACAGGCTCTGGGCACATGTAGTGCACTTTATTGGGGACTTATAAGTAAATTAAATATGCCAATTGGGGAAGAGTCAATTTTACCATGTTTAGAGGAAAGAGCATATGTACTTTAGCACTGGTTAGCAGTGGTAAAGTCAAGAGTTCTAAGGCCAGCAAAAACGAGGTCAGAAAAAAAGGTGGAGGAAGGCAAAAGGTTTGGGGTGACCCTGCAGAAAGGGCCATTTTTCAACATACGGGCACATGGTGTCAAGTCCACATGGGTTCAGACTGGGTCAAACAAACTGAACATGGATGGATAATGGTTTAAAGCAGAGTTGCTTTTTGCAACACTTGCTTTAATCTTTATGCATCCATATCCTTCCAGTAATAGTACTAAGAGTAAGAAAATGCCCTTCTCTTTAATCTGCATCATGAAGTCTATACAGAACGGCCATACATTGCTCAGGGTAAGAACTTTTTTAAGTGGGTGTAAGAACTGAGTTGTAGTTTTGGTAAACAGTCCTGCACCCACATAAAAAGCAAAATATATTAGAACTCGTCTGGTCAAAACAGAATGCAATCATATTTTACAATTTTGATTGATCACTATTTGAGAACATACTTTCTTTACCTATGTACACAAGTCTGTCTATTAAATGCAAATCAGGGCAAGTGGTAAGGAGTCAACTGATCTGATAAAACCTGTATATATTGCAATTATTACATGCAATGTCTTAATCATATTTTATTGGTCTTACCAAAGTTACATCACATACGATTCCATTGTTCAAAAAAGAAATTCTTGCGCTATGATATAATTAGCTCTCAAGAACTTTTACAGTTTGTTTGTGTATCATTGACAATAATGATTGTGTGGAGGGTATAGAAATTCTTCAAACAATTTTTCAAATATATCATCATCATCATATTCCTTTATTTTGGCTCATATAAGGCCATAAAAGGCATCAAACATACATTCATATAAAAACAATATATACATTCAAATTACAAGTATGATATTAAAAGAGGGTTTTCACAATTAAAAGGTTAAAAAGTTAAAAAGGCAATCTTCAAATTCTGGACATTGGTATAATAAAATCTGTGAGCCTGTCACAAAGCAGTAATCATCAACTCTGAGCAAGAGCTTTTGACCTGATAAACCATATTGCCGATAAGAATTTGCCAATTGAGAACACAACGGGTAACTGGTATTTGTTTTACATACCTTCAAGGACAAATGACGACCCATTAAGCCCATAATTTTACAGAGGGGTTTAATCCAGCAGGATTGTTGTCTTTTATAGGCCATTCAGAAAAATATGACATGCTCAATGGTCTCCACTGCCTTGGACCCTATCGGGCAGGTATTAGACATATCATTCTTGTTGTTCCATGAGCAAGTAAAGGCTGCTAACAGTAAAATCCCCAATCTAAGCTTGACATAAAGTTTGCGTGAAACAGGTTTGGGCACCCTATCTTGAGAAAAGTCAAAATCAAATGAACATTTAAGTGATAAGAAAGAATCAGTCAAGCTGCCAGAGGCAACACTTGAAATCTTCTCACCCAAAACAAAGTTCCAATAAGATGATTTTAATGTTCCTTGTGCATCACGTGGGAGCTCTATAGGCTGTAGTCAAAAGTCTCCCAGGCCTAGTTTGAATACCCAGCTTTTTATGTGGATACACCAAGGAATCCTGTCAGCATGGGCACCATCCAGTAGACCCCAGATCCATTCCCTATAGGGCTCTAGATCCTCAGTCGGCCACAATCTTATCCAGTATTGTACAGGCCTTAAGGCCGCTATGTCAGTGATGGATCTGAGGTTTACATCCATGCAGATAGGAAGAGTTAGGGCACTTAGGGGAATTTTTAATAATGAATTTACGAATGTATTCTCTGCTTTTTCCAGAGTGTCCAAATTGCAGTGCCCCCAGATATCTGCTTCATAAAGGGCAGCCCCACAAGCGTGGGTCATTATAAATTTCCAAAGGGGGAGAAATAGGGAAAGAGGATGCCCAAGTAGCAAATCTTATGATAGACCCACCTCTTTGCTCTAGGATCATAATGCTCTTCTTCATCTGGGTTACCCATCTATGCAACTCTTCTAATCTGATCCCAAAGTAATCAGACTCAAGAACCCTCTCTAGCACCTCACCTACTAGAGATATATTACTTTTTATTTTCTTCTTTTGGTCTCCATACACCATGTAATTCATTTTGTTGTTATTGATTTCTAATCCATAATCTTTACAGAAGAGAGAGAACTTCTCTGAAAAGATGAATAGACCTGTGGGACTTTTCGATAACAACAAGGTGTCATCTTCAAAATTTAAACAAAATACTTTCAAGTTCTTGATCTTCGGGGAGTCATTTTCGCAATTGAAGTTGGTGACGATCGGAATCAGTATGGGATTGACTTGCTAGCTGGTCTTCAAATATGCCCTTTGAGCAATAAGTTGCAATGCAGAGGTTGTCTACTCATTGGTGCAGGGTGTGTCTGGCGCCTGTCTGTCCCATGTTGCCTTGTTCATTTCCACCTTTGCAAGAAACTTTACAAATCAGCAGTTCAATTGCGGGTCTCCTGGAGCAAATTAGGCCAGCACAGCCTGCCTCAGCGTGTCAGTGACTGTGGATGTGACCCCCTCCCAGATGTCAGTCAGTTAGGGCCAGACAGGACCAAAGCATATGGAACACCTCTGTCCCTACTTCCCCACATCTTAGACATGCAGCACTCATTGTAAGGAAGAACCATTCACTCTACCTTAGGGAAAGGTATGCTCTGTGGAGAATATAGAAGTTAATCCATTTGAATCAGAAATTTCTAGATATTCTGGGAGACTGCTCCATTATTTTTGACTGAATAGGCCTCTGGAATTGGCACCCCCAGATCTTCCTCCCATCTGACTCGAAGCCCGTTCAATGGCATCAACATATCTGCTCTAATTGCTCTGTATAAGCAGGTGACGCATTGAAGGTGCCAGAGTTTGTGACCAAAAGTTGACAATTCCTGTTATTCGGAGGCTCGGTCATGCTCAACCCCCAATGTTTTATGATCACTGCTCTCACCACGTTGTGAAGCAAGAAGAGCCCCTGTTGGAGATTGAATTCCTGACTAAGTTCCATAAACGAAAGTAATTCTTCCTCTTGAAATAGATCTCACACTCTACCTATGCCAGCAGCCACCCAGTCCGACAACCCTCACCAGTATCCCACATGCAGTAATAGCTGTACGACACCTAAGGGCAGATCAGGCGAGTATGGGAACTGTGTCCTCATTTTATGCAAGCATCTAACCCAGCAGTGCTCTATTACCTGAAGCTTGCTCGTACCCCCAAGGCGAGGACCTCGGTCAGCCAAGAGTACCCGGTATAATTGCTGAAGTTCCGGCACAAACAGGCCAACCTTCTGCTCTGTAGTCAGCCTACCAGCCATCTCCTGAGTGAACCACTGTAAATGCCCCACTATACAATATGATTCAAAGTCAGGGACTGTTAGCCCTTCTTCCCCTACAGGTCATTGTAAGGTTGGCAGCGCCACCATCCGCCTGCTCGAACCCCCGATAAAGGTGATGATCAGTGAATCCAGGTCTTTAAACATAGCGTGTGGGATCCACATGGGCAGGACCATAAAAAAGTACAATAACCAAGGGAGTGCCACCATCTTAAGAATAACTATTTGCCCTGCCACAGACAGTGGGAGTGTCTTCCTAAACTTGGCGCATGCCCGAAGGGATTTGATAGCCGTCCCTACATTCCCCTCCAACATGTCAGTCACATGATGGAATATTTGCAGGCATCGGTGTTACCAATTCAATCCACAAAGTATCATCAGAGGTGAACGATCTACAGTCACCGGGAACAGCCGCAATTTCTGCCAATTCACTCCTAAACTGGAGAACAATCCAAAACGATCTAGCAACTTCATACCCCCACAAACTCTACTTCAGCATCCAGCATCTAGTCCCTGGTAATGGGTGCCAGTCCTTGCACTACACGCCAACGGCTCCATCGCTAATGCGAAAAGCAATGGCGATAAGGGGCAACCCTGCCTGGTGCCCCAGCCCACTGCGTACCTTTCAGAAATTACCTGACCAGTTTTTACGTGGGCCCTGGGGTCAGCATACAGTAATCTGGTCCAGCCTATAAAGCCCCTCCCCAACCCCATATTCTCCATTATTATATGGAGAAAGTCCCATTCCAGGCTATCAAATAGTTTCTCTATGTCTATTGCAAATATCATCACTTTAGCCTGGCCAAAGGAGTCGGCCAACATCAGAGTCACCAGCTAGCATATGTTAAGCATTGTGTCGCGGTCCGGGATGAATACCGCTTGGTCTCGATGTACCAACTTAGTCATGCAGGGGAGTAGTCTAGTTGCTAAGAGCTGGCTGAGGATCTTTTAATCCATATTAAGAATCAACAGTGGTCGATACGCTTTATAATCATGCGGTGGCCTGCCCGGTTTAATTAACAGCACCACCAATGCTTCATGAGTTGAGGCCGGCAGATGCCACCCATCTCTGATCGCCCTGTACAGTTCCACCAACCTAGGGTCAGAGAACTCTGTATATGTGATATAGAATTCAACAGGGAGCCCGTCTGTGCCAGGTGTTTTTCCCCAAGCCATACCCTTCAGAGCTTCCCTTACCTCTTGCAGAGTGATGTCTCCTCCAGGTGTTTGGCCCCCCTCGCATGAGTGCGAAGCCAGGAAATCATCTGTGATGCTTGTCAGCTATGTGGTGGTGCTCGCGAATAAGCAGGAGTAATACTCCCTGAAGTGATCATTAATGGCAGACTATCTGTACAGCCATTCTCTGAGGTCCCTTTCAACCTCCACTATTATAGGCCCCTGCTTAGTCTGTTTAGTGAGCCAAGCAAGGAGCGAGTCAGTTTTATCGTTCTCCATGTGCACCCTGAGCATGTACTCTATATAGTCAAAGCATCGAAGCTTCGCTACCTGACCCGCTAAGAGCTGCTTGGCATTCAACAGGTCCTGTTGCAGTTCCGGGCGGTTCGGCATATGCCTTTCTGCTTCTCTCAATAATGTTTCGAGGGTAACCACCCCATTTAGTAAAGTGCTCCCAGCACCCACCATTTCTGCAGTATACCGTCCCCTAATCACCGTCCCACTCTACCTAGGAGTGGACACCATCCCAGTATTATCCTCAAAATATTGCCTGATGCTATCTCCAATCATGGACCGGAAGCTAGGGCCCTCCAAGGATTCCAGCTTCAATCTTCACATGGGGATACATGGTCTAGTCTGTTCCCAATTCAAGTGTAGAAGCAGCGGATTATGATCTGATATGGTCCATGCTGAGTATTCAGTATCATGGACCAAACCATGCACGTCTGGGGAACAGAGGAAGGGATCTAGCCTCACATGGAGCTCAAGGATGGAAAAGAAGGAGTAATCCCTGCACGTCGAATGTGTGCGCGCCAGGAGTCTATCAGCCCCCATTTGGAATGGCCCCTGACTGTCCTGCTACCTGGAGAGTCTCTTAGTGGAGGATGAGACCTATCTAGTGCAGAGTAAGCCACACAATTGTATTAAATAATTTTTACCTCTTAGACATGATATTCATCCCCCGTATATTCCAGGACAGGAACCTATACCTCATGGAGGTCTCTATTGACAGTACTCTCTGACCACTCTTCGTATCTCCTTGCTAGCTCCGGTTGTGCTGCATGAACCCAGCTGCCTAGGCCAGGACTGTTGCAATAGCCCTACTAGGGCACAGCTCACATAACCATAACATTCAAACAACAATCACCCCAAAGCCCCATCCCCAGGATAAGTAGGCAACATCCCCATCCAAACCTGCATTTCAACTTCAACCACTCACGTGTGTACCCACATACAACTCGTTCATTAAGAGGTGTGCTTGTTCGACCTTTCCGAGCCAGGTAGCTTGCCATCCAGCAACATACAGCCATCATCAGCAGACCACCTAGGGGAGTTTGCCACTCTCTGAAAAAGCCATGGGGCATGTGGATAGTGTCTCCCTCGTAGTGCCTGGTGTTGCAACTTCAAAGAGCACACAGGCTACAGCAGTTTATCAGCCATTTTGGGTGTCACCACTGGCAGCCTAGCCTCAGAGCTCGCCGATGATAGAGACCTACCATCAGAGTCCGAGACTATAGTCTCTGCCTCTCCCAGCGTGGGGGGCTCGCCTCAGCCCCGCTCATTGTGGCTACCACTTCTACCGCACGTAACTGTTTGTGGAGGACCTCTGTCTTTGAGGGGGACACTTTACTGTATCTCCTTGTTCTGCGCCATTGCTTAATTCTCTTCAATTTCCTTCTTGTGGGCGCTTGGTTGTTTTCAGATGATGGGTTCTAATTGAGCCATTCTCAGACCTCCTGCGGTGTCCGGAAAAACTGCACCCCGGTCGTCATCGTCACTCACAGTCTGGTAGAGAACATCATAGCATATTGGCAATTGCAGGAAGTGCTTCTTTGCTTCCAGAAAAGTGGCTTGCTAGTTTTGGACCTCCATGGCGAAGTCTGGAAACAGCATGATCCTGCTGTTCCCCACCCGCAAATTGATCCAGGTTCTGACTTATTGTAGGATGTGGTCTCTTTCTTTAAAATGTAACAGTCTGGCCACCACAGGTTGAGGTGGTGCCCCCGAAGTTGGAGGCTGCCGCAGAATCCTGTGTGCTCTCTCAAGCAAAGAAGGGCGAGAGACCCTCTGGTGCAACCTCATCCTTTAGCCAGCATTCTAGGAAGGGCAGAATGTTATCTCCCTCTGTGCATTCAGGCAGGCCAATCACTCTTATGTTAGTTCTACAAGACCAATTTTCAGCATCTTCTGCCCTAAATTCCAGTGTCTTAACCCTATTTTCCGTAGCAGTGAAGCGCTTCTTCAGCATCGCCTCCACCGGCGTAACCTTCACCAATCTCCTTTTGGCTATCGTAAGTGCCAGGCGCCTATGGTCATCTTTTGGGATTCCCAGATCTGGCACAAGCATGCCACTTTTGGATTCTAGCACCTCTCTACAGAGTGTTATTGCCAGGGTGTCCCCTGGCAGTGGAGCAGGAGGCCCCTCACAGCACTGGGAGGCCCAGGGGTAATGTCTCCAGGGGTGGCCCAGCCGTGTCCAACTCCTTTTTCCTGGTGACCTTGCCCATGATTATTGTTGGTTAAGTGCCTCTCCTAGGTCCAAGACCCCCTGTGTAAGCCCTCACAGCTGGGCGGTAAGTCTCCCAGCAGTGTACCAGTGCCGCTCAGCTCCTCCAAGGCATATCACCGGGTGAGCGCACCTCAGGGTGTGCTACCCCTGTCTCCGCCTTTATACCAGCCAACTATCTCTGTATGGGGGGGAGGCTAAGGCACTCCCAGACCCAGGGGAGGGCACCCTCCATTGCCTCTATCTGGCACACAACTGGTCCTACTGTTCAAGCAGGTGGGCAGCAGCGTTCAAGACGTCCCAGTTACGCAGGGCCAATGGAGTTCAAATGGTGCATGTGGAGGTTTTGTCAGTGGTCTTGGATCTCCCCTTGGGCCCGCTCTTTCCATGAGTCTCCAGCTACCCCGCTTCTCATCTAAGGACAAATGCTTATAAACTCTCCTTGCAGGCAGAGCTTTTGGCGTTCAGGCTACATGGGGCTTAAAGTAATGGGTTTTGAACAGCAAAGTAGGTTGTTGAGAGGTGCATGCTCCAACGAAGGCTGATTGAGGCCTAGTCAGTCCTTGTACTGCACCTTCTAGGTCTAGGGGAAATTAGGTATAAGATCCTCACAGCAATACAAGAGCATGTATAGAACTGTCCAATAGAGCACACTTCCCAAGCACCAAAGAGGGAAAATCCTTGTAGGCTTGTGTGCGACTCCCTGGTGCAGCCCAACATCCGGGGAGGAGCGCTGAGAAAACAAGAGAGAATATAGAAAAGAAAGTAATCATAGAATAGGGATCCCTCATGCAGAGAAAATTTCTAAAACTGTCTAAGTGGGTATTGTGAGAAGTTGGCCTGGTATATGCTGTTCACTAGTTAAAGTGGACACCTTGCACCAGTACAATTCGACTCTTATGGTAGGTAGGTTTAAGACAACCTTTATAGAAAGCTATCCTAGTGGTAGCTGTGGAGAGCAGCCTTCAGGCTAAGTCTTGGAGGAATGTAAAGCAGCTTGTTTTACCACACAATCTCTTGAATCACCAAATGAAAAGACACCACACAGGTATATATATCAAATATATATGTATTTATTACTAAACAACTCTCTACTAATCTCTTTATGAGATTAGAAGTCAGGAACATATGCACAAATCAACGTTTCACAATAAATTAAGCACAATATGGCTGGGGCCCTAGGGGCGTACCAGACCATATACTAAGAAAGAGACTTAAGAACAACGACTTGCAAAGAGAAAAGGCCCAGGGCCTTCAGAAGTGTTGGGGCCTCACGAAACCACCCAAGGCAGGTAAGTAAAGGACCCACAGGGGACGCGTGCAGTGCGTGAACACAGGCGCGGATCACCGTAGACTTCAATGGGGCAAGTCGCGGTTAGAAATTAAGAGGTTAAGGGCACTTCGGGAGTAGCTACAAGCAAGTCACTTACAGGGTAAGTAGTTCTAGGGCCAACACTCACAGGAGCACCATAGTGCTGGAGTTACCTCACCCAGGGAAGCCGTGTGCATAGGTGTCCTTTGGTGTCGGGTCGCGGCGTCGTTTTCAATGGGAGCCAATGAAGACTTGCTGCTTGTGAAGTCCGAAGAAGTGTCCGGTGGAATCCAAGCCTGGATTTGGAAGAAGGAAGACCTGAAAGCAGAGGGGACAGTGTTCAAAGTCACTGGGCAGTGACTCGGGGCAAGGAAGATGAATGCCCACCGTCATCGGAAGATTCAGGTCGTTCACGGGTGTCTTGACTCTTCGGCCATGAGGTCTAGGAGGCGTCGACGACAACCAGGAGCTGGATTCGGCGTGTCCCACAAAGTCTGCAGCTGACTGCGGTGTCGGCAAACCAATTGGAGCCAACAAGCCTTGGTAGCAGCAAGTCTTGTGGAAAGTGTAAAAAGTCAATGGTGCAGACCAGCAAGGTCTGGGGAACTCACCCAGCAAGAGTAAGTCAGGGCAGGCCTGGAGCAACCAGGGGAGTCCTTTGGTTCTTTAGAAAAGTCTTATGATGACCCACAAGCCGGCTGGCAAGGGATCGCAAAGACGCCTTGGGGGGATTCCTTCAACTGGGGCCCACGGTCACTCGGGACAGGGTAGGCCTCTGATCTTTGGAGGGTTTCTTGCTAGAGGGTGGGACCACACGTGGTCCAAAGCACAAGTTCGTAGAACGTCGTGAAGGGGTTGCACTTGACAATAGTGCATGGTACCCAGGGACTGTGGTTCCTCGTCACTCGTGGGGTCCACTGGCCTCAGCTTCGCTGGGGACTCACGATGGCCTTTGTGAAGTTAGGAAATTCTCGTATTGGGCTGCAGGGACCTCGGGCTCCGGCGGGAGCGGCGTAGTTTGCTACCGTCGTTGTAGATTTTGGTGCCTGCCAAGCAGGGGAGTCACTCCTTGACTCCAAGGGAGATTCTTCAGTCTTCCAGAGGTAGTGGAACATCGAAGGTCCAGGATTCTTCTTCAGAGCGTCGTCCAGGGGTATCTAGTTTGCAATGCACAGGTTCCCCCTCTTATACTAAAAGAAAGGGAGGGACTAGCTCTATGACCCCACCTATGGGAGGGTCAGGGGAGTGGGTGGCTACACCCACTTCCCTTTGTCCAGTTTCGTGCCAGAGCAGGGGCAGGTAGCCCCTGAGCTGGTTTGAACTGACATATGCACAGAGGAGCCTTCTGCTCCCCCAGTCCAGGACTTCAAAGCACTCTAGGAGTGCACCCACCCAGCCCCAATACACTAAACCCTGTCTGGAAGGTGGTCACACCCTCCTGTGACAGGATACCTATTGTTGGGCTTCCTCCACTGCGAGTTTCGGTCATCAGCAGGAGGGCAGCCCAGTGTCTGTGACTGGTGGCATCCATTTTGTGATGCCAGGGCTCTTCAGGATTCTACCGCGTTTCCACAGTAGGTACATGTCTATCCCTCTAGAAGGGTGGAATGCTACCCCCGCCGCCAGAACTGGCGGGGGGTAGTATTCCAAGATGTTTGACACCAAACACAACATGTTTCCGTGCAGCCATCCCAAAGTTAGCATTTAACGCGAGGTTATAATGCGCTTAAGAGTATATGGTCAGGCTGCACTACAAACAGCATCAGAGAAGGGTCTCCGAATGATGCAGAGGGGCTCTGCTCATGCAGGGGCACCCCCTCACATAGGAACCAAGCACTCTGCCTTCAGGATTGATAAGGCCTGCCATAGGAGTGACTTATAGGTTTATATGTGTGTATCTAGGTAGTGATATAGGTAGCCAATATCACAGTAAGGGGTGCATGCACCACCTTACCCAGGCTGCAGTTGCAGGCCTATGGTGTCAGATTTAGTCTGCTTCCCAGGGGTGGCATAATACATGCTTCAGCCCCTGGTAGGCCTGTGAAGTACCTATGCCCTTGGCACCTAAGGTACCATATACTAGGGACTCATAAGGTACCACAGTATCCAATCACTAGTGCACCTAGAGTGCACTCCAAGTCGTTTAGAGAGAACAGAGAGGCTGGGGCCCTGATTGGCAGGGTCCCAGCCTGACTATAGCCAGAAACCAGTGTAAACATCAGAAAAAAAGTGGGGGCAACATAAGAGGCAGATCCTACTCTCCTACACAACCCCCCCGCCCAAACCCAGGGACACTAACCTAACCTTGACCAGTTGAGTCTTCGTGCTCTAAGTGGAAATACCTTGAGAGTCCATCTGCATTGGCATGTTGGGTCCCAGGCCTATGTTCCACTGTATAGTCCATCCCCTGTAGGGAAATGGACCACCTCAAAAGTTTTGGGTTTTCACCTTTCATCTGTTTAAGCCATAGGAGGGGCTTGTGGTCAGTCTGAACTATGAAGTGAGTGCCAAACAAGTATGGCCTCAGCTTCTTCAGGGCCCACACCACAGCAAAGGCATCCCTCTCTATAGCTGACCAACGTTTCTCTCTAGGGGTCAGCCTTCTGCTAATAAAAGCTACTGGCTGGTCTTGACCTTCATCATTCAGTTGGGACAGTACAGCTCCCACACCCAGCTCAGAAGCATCTGTTTGGACAATGAACTTTTTGGTGTAGTCTGGACTCTGTAAGATGGGGGCAGTGCACATGGCCTGCTTTAGGTCTTCAAATGCCTGCTGACAGCTAGCTGTCCACTGAACCTTTTTGGCATTTTCTTTGAGGTCAGATCATTCAAGGGGGTCACTATAGATCCATATCCCTTGACAAACCTCCTATAGTACCCAGTCAGGCCTAAGAAGGCTCTCACCTGTGTCTGGGTGGTAGGAGCAACCCATTCCATTATGGTTTGGATTTTACTCTGTAAAGGCTGAACCTGGCCTCCACCCACAAGGTGGCCTAGGTATACAACCTGACTCTGCCCTATCTGGCACTTAGTGGCCTTGATAGTGAGGCCTGATTTCTGCAGAGCCTCCAAAACATTTCTGAGGTGGACCAGGTGATCCTGCCAGGAGGAACTAAAGACAGCAATATCATCTAGATAAGCTGAGCAATAAGTTTCCATCCCTGCCAGAACTTTATTCACCAACCTCTGAAAAGTGGCAGGTGCATTTTTCAATCCAAAGGGCATCGCCACAAAGTGGTAGTGCCCACCAGGGGTCGAAAATGCTGTTTTGGCTTTTGCATCATCAGCTAACCTGATCTGCCAGTAGCCAGCTGTTAGGTCAAATGTACTTAGATACTTGGCTGAGGCCAAAGTATCAATCAGCTCATCTGCCCTTGGTATGGGATAGGCATCAGTCCTGGTGACTGCATTGAGGCCTCTGTAGTCTACACAAAACCTCATTTCTTTCTTACCACCCTGGGTATGAGGCTTGGGCACTAGGACTACTGGGCTAGCCCAAGGGCTATCTGAAGGCTCAATCACACCTAACTCCAACATTTTCTGGACTTCAGTCCTGATACAGTCCCTGACATGGTCAGGTTGCCTGTAGATTTTACTCTTGACAGGCAGACTGTCCCCAGTGTCCACCTCATGGGTGCACCAGGTAGTCTGACTAGGGGTCAGGCTAAACATATGTCTGTACTGTTGCAGAACCTGTCTGCACTCAGTTTGCTGATGGTCAGTGAGGCTGCTTGCCAAAGCAACACCATCTACTGACCCATCATCAGGGTTCTGTGAGAGCAGGTCAGGGAGAGGGTCACTCTCCTCCTCCTGGTCCTCATCAGTTGCCATGAGCAAGCCCATGTCAGCCCTGTCAACATATGGCTTTAATCTGTTGACATGGAGTACCCTCAGGGGCTCCTGGGAGTTCCAAGATTCACCAGATAGGTGACTTCTCCCTTTTGCTCAACAATTGTATGGGGGCCACTCCACTTGTCCTGGAGGGCTGCTGGGGCCACAGGCTCCAACACCCACACTTTCTGTCCTTGCTGGTACACAGTCAGCACAGCCTTTTGGTCATGCCAAGCTTTTTGTAATTCTTGGCTGACCTCCAGGTTTTTGGTTGCCTTTATCATGTATTCGGCCATCCTGGAGTGGAGACCAAGTACATAGTCCATCACATCTTGTTTGGGGGGCTTGAGAGGTAACTCCCAGCCCTCTTTTACCAAACATAATGGACCTCTTACAGGATGCCCAAACAGAAGCTCAAATGGGCTGTAACCAACCCCCTTCTGTGGAACCTCTCTGTATGCAAACAACAGGCAGGGAAGAAGAAGGTCCCATTTCCGCCTAAGCTTCTCTGGGAGTCCTTTAATCATTCCCTTCAGGGTTTTGTTGAAACGTTCAACCAACCCATTGCATTGTGGGTGATAGGGGGAGGTGAATTTATAAGTTACACCACACTCCTTCCACATTGCTTTCAAATATCCTGACAAGAAGTTTGTACCTCTGTCAGAGATGACCTCCTTTGGGAAACCCACTCTGGAGAAAACTCCAATGAGGGATCTTGCCACCACAGGGGCTGTGGTGGTCCTCAGGGGAATTGCCTCTGGGTACCTGGTGGCATGATCCACTACCACCAGGATAAATCTGTGCCCAGATGCAGTTTGAGGGTCAAGGGGACCAACAATGTCAATCCCTACCCTTTCAAAGGGTACCCCCACCACAGGTAGTGGTATCAGGGCGGCCTTTGTAGTGCCACCTTCCTTGCCACTGGCTTGGCATGTGACACAGGAGCGACAAAACTCCTTTGTGTCCTCTGACATATGTGGCCAATGAAAATGTGGAACAAGCCTGTCCCAGGTCTTGTTTTGGCCCAAGTGACCTGCTAAAGGGATATCATGTGCTAGGGTCAAGAGGAACCCCTAAACTTCTGAGGTATTACCAACCTCCTGGTGGCTCCAGGGGCTGGATCCCTACCCTCAGAATATAGGAGTCCCTCATCCCAATAAACTTTATGGGACCCACTAGCACTCCCAGCAGCCTCAGCAGCAGCCTGCTGTCTGAGGGGTTCAAGAGAGGGGCAGCACTGTTGCTCCTTACTCAGATCCTCCCTAGAAGGGCCCCCTGCCCCCAAGAACTCAACCTGATCAGGCTCAAGTTCCTCTGGGGCAGTTCCTTCTTCAGGGTCTGCTCCTCCTCCCTTAAGAGGGGAATCAATGATCTGAGACAGAGGGGAAGGCACTGCCTTAACCCTACTGCTCCTCTTCTTGGGAAGCATCTGGTCCATAGTTTCAGGATCCAGAGCTGGTTCAGTGTCATGCATTTTGGCCTGTGACCTGGTCACAGCAAATACCTCTGCAGGGATGCCTAACATCTTAGCATGAGTCCATAACTCTACTTCAGATCAGGCTGAAGTTTCTAGATCATTGCCCAATAGACATTCTACAGGGAGGTCTGCACTGACTACAACATTCTTGAGGCCAGTTACCCCTCCGCAGGAGAAATTCACAACTGCCAGACTATGGTTGGTCCTGACATTGCTTGCATTGATCACCTGGTACATTTCGCCCAGGATGATCTGTCCAGGGTCCACAAGATCCTCTGCCACCATGGTGACACTAGCACCTGTGTCCCTAAATGCCAAAGCCTGTTTGCCATTTATTACAGGCTGCTGTTTGTATTTGCCCAGATTACTGGGGCTCACAAGGAAGGACATGTCCATGTCTCCATCACAAATCAGCATTGCCTGAGTGGGTACTCTGACTAGGCCAGAGTCCACTTCAGAACCCAGGGTCAACCCTACTACACCCTTATTCTGAGTACCACCTCCACCAGTAGCTGAACTAGGGGGAACAGTTGCCTTAGGGGCAGGAGTGGTGGTGGTTTGGTCTTTGGACTTGTTACAATCAGAAGTCCAGTGTCCTTTCTGTTTACAGAATTTGCACCAGGGCTTCTTTTGGCCTTTTCCCTTGTTGGATTGTGACTCCCCACCAGATGCAGATTTTTGGGGCCCTTGTGAAGACTTCTGGTCTTTTGACTTATCCCCACCTTTCTCAGGGCCCTTAGAATCCTGCTTCTTTGTGTCACCCCCTTGGTTCTGGGTTTTCTGCCTCACCCTGGTTCTGACCCACCTGTCTGCCTTCTTTCCCAATTCTTGGGGAGAGGTCAGATCTGAGTCCACCAGGTATTGATGCAACAACTGGTTCTGGCAATTATTAAGGATCTGTTCTCTCATCATTAGATTATACAATCCCTTGAAATCAGTAACCCTACTGCCAACCAGCCAACCCTCCAGAGCCGTGGTTGCACAATCTACAAAGTCAGTCCAGTCCTGAGTCTGTGCCTTCTGGGTGTCTCTGAACTTCAACCTGTACTGCTCAGTGGTTAAGCCAAACCCATCTATCAGTGCACTCTTCAGGACTTCATAGTCATCAGCATCCTCTTCTCTAACAGTGAGGAGCTTGTCTCTACCTTTATCTGAAAAGGAGAGCCACAAGATTGCTGCCCACTGCTTTTGGGGGACCTGTTGTACTCTACAGGCCCTTTCCATAGCAGTTACCCATTTATGGATATCATCCCCACTCTGGTAGGGAGGAACAACCTTGCTCAGGTTCCTATGGTCTGGAATATATTCTCTGCCTCTAGGGACACTGTTGCTGCCACCAGGGGGTTCTAACCCCTCTTTTCTAGTAGCTCTCTGGAGCTCCAGGGTTCCCTTGTCTAATGCCAACTGCTTGGTTTTGAGGGCAAACCTTGCTTCCTCATACTGCAGCAGTTTGTACATTCTGTCAGAGGAGGTCTCTCTTCTTGGGTAGTAGGAGTTCCTCTGGTAGACAGATTCTCTGCCAGAGTGATAGGAGTGTTCAGATTCCCTAGAAAGGGACCTGTGCCTCTCCTCCACTATGTCAGTTCTCTTAGGGAGAATTCCTCTGTCCTTTTCAGGCCCCTGGGGACCTGTCCCTTCAATCGCAGAGTCTTGGTCATTCTGATTTTCATCATCTGACCCAGACACTGTAATTGACCCACCCACTGATTCAGACCCATTAGCTCCTAGAGCTAATCTAAGATCATCTGCTGTCAGCAGATCTATCAGGTGTAGCGTGGAGGGACTCTGTCCTAGCTTCAGGTGCCTTGCAGCACACATGGTTCTCAGCTCAGAGAAAGCCATGTCCTTATACTGAGGCTGAGTGGATCCACTGGGTCCACCCTTTAAGGACATTCTAGTGTTGTGCAGTGTTGTACTACCTACACTAGTTTGTGGCCTACTGATACTAGCTTGAGCTGAAGAAAGGGTGTGCTATCCCTTGGCACACAGCTCTAAGTTCAGTAGAACTTATTGATACTAAGCTTGACTTTATATGTACCTTAAGTACCTATAGTGGTTTTCAGTTAGTAATTCAAATAGAGATTTTCTGGTAAAACAATAGCAAGCTGGAATCCCACACGCTGCCACCAATGTGAGAAGTTGGCCTGGTATATGCTGTTCACTAGTTAAAGTGGACACCTTGCACCAGTACAATTCGACTCTTATGGTAGGTAGGTTTAAGACAACCTTTATAGAAAGCTATCCTAGTGGTAGCTGTGGAGAGCAGCCTTCAGGCTAAGTCTTGGAGGAATGTAAAGCAGCTTGTTTTACCACACAATCTCTTGAATCACCAAATGAAAAGACACCACACAGGTATATATATCAAATATATATGTATTTATTACTAAACAACTCTCTACTAATCTCTTTATGAGATTAGAAGTCAGGAACATATGCACAAATCAACCTTTCACAATAAATTAAGCACAATATGGCTGGGGCCCTAGGGGCGTACCAGACCATATACTAAGAAAGAGACTTAAGAACAACGACTTGCAAAGAGACAAGGCCCAGGGCCTTCAGAAGTGTTGGGGCCTCACGAAACCACCAAAGGCAGGTAAGTAAAGGACCCACGGGGGACGCGTGCAGTGCGTGAACACAGGCGCGGATCGCCGTAGACTTCAATGGGGCAAGTCGCTGTTAGAAATTAAGAGGTTAAGGGCACTTCGGGAGTAGCTACAAGCAAGTCACTTACAGGGTAAGTAGTTCTAGGGCCAACACCCACAGGAGCACCGTAGTGCTGGAGTTACCTCACCCAGGGAAGCCGGGTGCATAGGTGTCCTTTGGTGTCGGGTCGCGGCGTCGTTTTCAATGGGAGCCAATGAAGACTTGCTGCTTGTGAAGTCCGAAGAAGAGTCCGGTGGAATCCAAGCCTGGATTCGGAAGAAGGAAGACCTGAAAGCAGAGGGGACAGTGTTCAAAGTCACTGGGCAGTGACTCGGGGCAAGGAAGATGAATGCCCACCGTCGTCGGAAGATTCAGGTCATTCACGGGTGTCTTGACTCTTCGGCCACAAGGTCCAGGAGGTGTCAACGATGACCAGGAGCTGGATTCGGCGTGTCCAATAAAGTCTGCAGCTGACTGCGGTGTTGGTAACCTGATTGGAGCCAACAAGCCTTGGTAGCAGCAAGTCTTGTGGAAAGTGTAAAAAGTCAATGGTGCAGACCAGCAAGGTCTGGGGAACTCACCCAGCAAGGGTAAGTCAGGGCAGGCCTGGAGCAACCAGGGTAGCCCTTTGGTTCTTTAGAAAAGTCTTCTGAGGACCCACAAGCTGGCTGGCAAGGGATCGCAAAGATGCCTCGGGGGGATTCCTTCAACAGGGGCCCACGGTCACTCATGACAGGGTAGGCCTCTGATCTTCGGAAGGATTCCTGCTAGAGGCTGGGACCACACGTGGTCCAAAGCACAAGTTCGTAGAATGTCGTGAAGGGGTTGCACTTGACAATAGTGCACGGTACCCAGGGACTGCGGTTCCTCATCACTCGTGGGGTCCACTGGCCTCAGCTTCACTGGGGACTCACGATGGCCTTTGAGAAGTCAGGAAATCCTTGTCTTGGGCTGCAGGGACCTCGGGCTCCGGCGGGAGCGGCGTAGTTTGAGATCGTCGTTGTAGTTTTTGGTGCCTGCCAAGCAGGGGAGTCACTCCTTGACTCCAAGGGAGATTCTTCAGTCTTCCAGAGGTAGTGGAACGTCGAAGGTCCAGGATTCTTCTTCAGAGCGTCATCCAGGGGTATCTAGTTTGCAATGCACAGGTTCCCCCTCTTATACTAAAAGAAAGGGAGGGACTAGCTCTATGACCCCACCTATGGGAGGGTCAGGGGAGTGGGTGGCTACACCCACTTCCCTTTGTCCAGTTTCGTGCCAGAGCAGGGGCAGGTAGCCCCTGAGCTGGTTTGAACTGGCATATGCACAGAGGAGCCTTCTGCTCCCCCAGTGCAGGACTTCAAAGCACTCTAGGAGTGCACCCACCCAGCCCCAGTACACTAAACCCTGTCTGGAAGGTGGTCACACCCTCCTGTGACAGGATACCTATTGTTGGGCTTCCTCCACTGCGAGTTTCGGTCATCAGCAGGAGGGCAGTCCAGTGTCTGTGACTGGTGGCATCCATTTTGTGATGCCAGGGCTCTTCAGGATTCTACCGCGTTTCCACAGTAGGTACATGTCTATCCCTCTGGAAGGGTGGAATGCTACTCCCGCCGCCAGAACTGGCGGGGGGTAGTATTCCAAGATGTTTGACACCAAACACGACATGTTTCCGTGCAGCCATCCCAAAGTTAGCATTTAACGTGAGGTTATAATGCGCTTAAGAGTATATGGTCAGGCTGCACTACAAACAGCATCAGAGAAGGGTCTCCGAATGCTGCAGAGGGGCTCTGCTCATGCAGGGCACCCCCTCACATAGGAACCAAGCACTCTGCCTTCAGGATTGATAAGGCCTGCCATAGGAGTGACTTATAGGTTTATATGTGTGTATTCTAGGTAGTGATATAGGTAGCCTATATCACAGTAAGGGATGCATGCACCACCTTACCCAGGCTGCAGTAGCAGGCCTGTGGTGTCAGATTTAGTCTGCTTCCCAGGGGTGGCATAATACATGCTTCAGCCCCTGGTAGGCCTGTGAAGTACCTATGCCCTTGGCACCTAAGGTACCATATACTAGGGACTCATAAGGTACCACAGTATCCAATCACTAGTGCACCTAGAGTGCACTCCAAGTCGTTTAGAGAGAACAGAGAGGCTGGGGCCCTGATTGGCAGGGTCCCAGCCTGACTATATCCAGAAACCAGTGTAAACATCAGAAAAAAAGTGGGGGCTACATAAGAGGCAGATCCTACTCTCCTACAGGTATCCTCTGTCTTTATTATGGATCCCACTTGGAGGGATTAAAAAAGATTTAAATAAGGGTATATGGGAAAGTAACGCCACCATTACCCTGTCTGCCATATCAACATGTTTCTGCCATGGGTTGCCGCCCATTAGGGTCGATGGCATTCATCAGGATACAGATCCCTAAAGAAGGTTCTAGATACGTACCCTCCTAGTCTTGTCACCATATGGTAGGGAACTCATAAGTGGCTATACTTGCCCTTTTCATAGACACACACCATCTGTGTACCCGAGTTTCATCAATGATGATCCTAACTAGGGGACAGAGTGGGGACTCTGTCCTGTAGTCACACTCACTTGAAGGTACGGGTGTCTCCTAATCTGCCAATCTTGTCCCTCTTGGTGGGAGAACGAGGGAAGGCTCAATCGCTCTTCCCCTCATTTTTGTGGATTTAGTACTAACATTAGTAGACAGGGTTTAGCACCAAAAATTAATGCTGCTGTAAAGCAGGTGTTAAAAGGTGAAATGTTTTCATTTCTTCTTTATTTTATGACTTTGCATGCTTGCTGCACTGTGCAACACACAAACAAAGTAGGAAAAGATCTGAAATGTGTCTAGGCATAGTAATTTGTACTGGAAGGGTACCCTTCCTGTACAAAACCTGTGCTAGACTCAGGCATGGCGCTAAGGTGTGCGCCTGGCGCACTGCAGCTGAAATCAGCACTGGCGCTAGGGAGAGGAGAGTGCCATATCTCTGTGAATATGGCACTCTCCTGCTCTCTCCAAGTAATGCAACGCAGCCTCTTAGGGGGCTGCACTGCTCTCCATGACAGTTTTCAGAATCTTGGCCGTGGTCTCTTACACATTGTGCAAGGATGACTCTGGCTATTGTGCCAGTCTGGATGGATCCTTGGGAGACTTACATAGAAAGCATTACAGCACTTCAGTCTCAAATTATTTACGGCACCCAACACAATGCCTCTTTTTCAAACAGAAGGGGGAGCATACATTGAAGAAAATTAATTTGGGTTTAGCAATTTAATACAGTACGAACCTGCAGATTGAATGATGCATGAGAACGAAAAAGTATGCCTTATTTTTCACCTTTAAAAGTGGATCCATATTTCAGTCAATGGTGTTCAGAATCAAATAGGGCCTTCCCATCCCATAGAATACTCTTACTTCTGTTTTAGAGCAATTTAATTGCATTTAGTTGGCATTTATCTTTATCTGTCTGTCCCTAAGTACCTGCTTTAGATCTACTTCAGATTTGGGATAATTAGAAAACCGGATAGACATATTACCTTTTTCTATATACTATGGTACTAAAATATATTGGTCATGGACAAGATCAGTCAATAGAGGCAGGTAGACGTTTAAGACGGTATTGGACAATGACAATTCATGGGGCAATAAAAAAGCTGGGGTACTGATTTCAGAATATTATCGCCCATCCGAAATGTATGAGATCTTTGCCTTAAAAAAAGAGTAGAACCATCTAACTGTCACTTTAGAAGCCCTTAGCGCAGTTGGGGGCATATCATCAAGGCCGATAATTTCTTTGCACTATCAGCAAGGACACGCTAACGCGTGTTTCCATGCCTCAACACCATTTACCTTAACGCCCAGCTTTGCATCTCTAATGAGATGCAAAGTGGGCGTACCTGACCAAAATAACGTGAGAAATGTCGCTAACCGACATTTCTCCAATTATCAAGCTGCACGCTAACCTGCATAGCGATAAGAAAAGTAGCGCTAACCGCGGTTATCGCTACTTTCCTTACGCCTGCTTTCAATCTGATTTAGCCATTATATCCAATGGAAGGTGGATATTATGGCTAAGTCTGCCCTGCCCTATCAACAAGCTATCGCGTATGTATGTGCGATCATCGCTGGATTTCCAGCGATAATCGCACATTTTGCAGCTAGCGCTTGGATTTTTATCGCATTGGAGATAAGCGTTGCTGATAGCACGCTATCTCTGCGATAAAATCCAGCGATAGCCGGCGATAATTATCGCCGGCTGTTGCTGATATGCCCCTTGGTTATTATTTTAAAAGAACTGTCGGGCATATTATCAAGAACGGCGTTAAAATTATTGCCGGTTTAGCGGCAGAAAACCGCCGCTAAAGCGGCGATAATGGGCTTGATAATATGCCCTGGAGAATTCCAATAGAAGCCCATGTTCACACCAGAACATGGACTTCTATTGGAATTCTCAAAGGCTTATTATCAAGCCCATTATCCCCGCTTTAGCGGCAGTTTTCTGCCGCTAAACCGGCGATAATTTTTAACGCCGTTCTTGATAATATGCCCCTAAGTGCTCATAACACCAGTTTTATCAAAGTGAGGCTGGCTCCTTATCAATATTTCAAAGTTTAGCAGCCAAGAAACAATGCAAAACCCTCTTGGTACTATTTTGTGGTCTTAGTCTAGATCGTATTGAGGCTAATATAGAGTTGTAATACAAGAAATGTTGTAGTTGTTTACATTTTCTTTGTTTTTTACAAAACAGTGCAGATTGGCATTTGTACAGAAACTTGCTGGATTAGTTGAAGAAAGATTAGGCTTCTTGATGAGGGGGCCATCATCTCCTCTTTTGCAGCACTGGGAACACATGATTCCTGGATTCATAACCTGAATATTTGTCAGTTAATAAATAAAAAGATGATCTCATTGTTTTAGGCATGCACACGATCTTTTAGGAAGTCAGTAGCTTATAAATTGTTAAGCCCTACATTGACTTCACCTAGGTCAAAGTTTTGAAGCTGAAATACATCCATGTAATTAGAAGTCATTACTCTGAAGAAACAAAAAGAATCTGGTAATTTATCAGTCATGCCATAGTTTAACAAATGTTGAGGATTTTTTCTGTGAAGTAGCCTGTCACACCTATTTGTGGATGGACTGAGGCTAGTGTTGCTTGTTTGTTAGCAGCCACATTGATTTTATGGTCCCATTAAGTTTAAATTGGTGAAAATAATGGCTTTCATCTATATGTTTTGGTGAGGTCTGTATTCCTCTTTGATAAAATGCTTCATGATTCTAGATCACTTAGGTTCCAAACATTTGGCTATGGATGAATGCCCGTCAGCCGTTCCAATGTGGGGTCCTGATGGCGGTAGCTCCTGCCCCTATCCCGCCATCGTTGCCAAAAAGTGCTGTAGTGGTTGATCAAAAGGAGGTGACAAACAGTGGGGCTTCAGCTAAACAGTAAGGGCCTCATTTATGAGACTCCTTGCGCCTCCGGAACGTCACTTTTTTTGACGTTCCGTGGCGCAGAAGCCTGCATGATATTTATCAGGCAGCACTAAGCCACTTTTTTGGCTTAATGCTGCCTGATAAATATCGTTCCCTTTAACGCAGTGTTCTGCGTTAAAGGGGCGTGCAATGGGTGTTACTGGGGGCATTCCCAGCAACATCCATTGCCTTTTGACACTGCCCCAGATTTACGAGAAATCGTAAATCTGAGGCAGCGCCAAAAGCTTACGCCTCCCCAGGGGAGGCGTAAGAAAGGCACAAGGAGGAGAAATATCTTTATTTCTCCTTGTTTTTCCTTTTTCTATGCGTGCAGCACACATAGAAAGAGGAAGAAGCCTCATGTGATTATTTTTGTACAGAAAGGTTTCCCTTCCTGTACAAAAATAATAATCCCCGCAACGCAGGCACCCTTGCACCATGGTGCAAAGGTGCCTGTGTTGGCGCACGGCAGCCCATTGTGCGCCGGTGCAGGGGAAAGGACAGGAATGCGCCGTATCTGATAGATACGGCGCATTCCTGCCCTTTTCTTTTGCCGTAGGGCAGCGCAGCAGGAAGGCTTGCTGCGCTGCCCTACGGCAAAACCTCATAAATGAGGCCCTAAGTTTATTTATTCTTAAGGAGCTACCACAGGTGGTAAACAACCGTCACCCCGCATCCGTAACCCCGCATACTGCTACAACGCATACCATTACCCCGCAAGTCGTTACAACGACTTGCGGAGGGGGGAGAAGGTGTTGGATTTAAAATCCAACACCTTCCCTACAGTCTGCACAGACTGGAGTTGGAATAGTAAATTTTACTATTCCAACATCCAGCGCCCCCCCTCCGCAAGTCGTTGTTACGACTTGTGGGGTAATGGTATGCGTTGTTACAACGCGGTCATTGTAACGTCCGCGTTGTAACAACATGCGGGGTAATGGTATGTGGGAAAAAGAGGCATATTCACCACAGGTACGTTCTGTCACGCTGACAGCTCCGAGCAACTGACAGAGAGCGTGACGGTTTTTGTATTACACAGAAACGTTCCATTGTAAACATTCTCCCCACCTAACTAATCATTACATTCTTATGTTTGAGGATCTTAAATTCATATGTTAACCAAGGTGCTTTATGTGAATACCCCCTGAATGTACACTATGGGGAAACATTTTACATGAAAGAATTCTTGCTTAGCGAAAAGATGTCAAAATCCTCCCTAGGTGAGAGATTATTTTTTGTCAATCAGTTAAATAATGTTCCAGAGGGTCCATTTTCAGTTCCTCCCTGATTATAGGATATGCCATTGCCATGGCACATCCTACAATCATTAGGATGTGTCATCAATATTAGTGCTAAAACATTTAGCCCTGATATGAAATGAGATGAAAGAATGACCAGATTCATGCACATGTTTTAAAGTTTTATAATGTGTCCTTTTATGTCGTCAGGGCAGGACATGAAGTACTTTCTTAATTTTTGCAACTTTTAATTTCATATTTAAACTGCTGAGGGTGCCATTATGAGTGCCTTATTGGGATTACAAGTAATACAGGAATCAGGCACATTCCATGTTTTTCATCCAGATACTGCACATGCTGAAAGTAGGTTAAATGTCCAGGTGTCAATCTGCATCAAAATGGAAGAAAACATGCAGGAATCATTGCAGAAACAGGGATTCATGCATGTTATTTCCCATTAACTCACATTTAGGAATAGTTCCACCTGCCCTCTGGAATTATCAATACTTATGGTATCAGTATTGAAGAGGGGGCAATTTAGGCCATAAACCTGCCCACTTTTAAATGTGTCCATGTTGGTCTTAGTGTTATCATGGTTTCAACTGTTCGCCTACTTGTGGGCTTTCAATCAGAAATTACTTCTAGTTTGACTTTTCATTTATCATGTGTATACTATGCTTGTGTAAGGGGGTAAGTGTGGGAGCATGATGCACATTTTTATCTATCATTGCTCTGTGACTTTATAATATTTTTTATTGTGGTACCGTTGCTTTTGCTATTGCTTCCAGCGAATGCTATGTTCCTACGTTGGAACCTGTGATCTGAGGTTTTGGTTTTGTGTAAGTCATCATCATTATTGGTGCTTTTGATGATGGGAGAGGTCATGTTGGTAAGATAATGCCCTTCTGTGGTGTGTTGTGTTTCAACATGTTGTTCAGTAATGATAAACGTTCATCAATGCAACCATAGTGTTCAAAACTATGAAAAAATACAAAGACAGCAGATAAAAAGGATTAACAAGGAAAGAAGTGAGGATTTGGAAAAGGGATTAATCAGAAACAGAAAACATAAAGGAGTGGCAAAGAAAATTAAAGTGGGAATATTACAGGGAGCAAGGTGAAGTGACAGGGACACAGCTTTAATTTACAACGTGCCACAAGCAGTAAGATAGAATTTGTCTCTATTCAGTTGCTATATAATATAGGGGCATATTCTCAAGGATCTATCGCCGAGTTATCGGCACTTTATCGCAGCCAAAGTCGCGATAAATTCATCGCCCCATTCACAAGCTGGCGCTAACAGCCCATAACACCAGTTTACCTGCGAAAGCAGTCGCAAAAAATATCGCCACAGATGACCCCGGCAACTAACGCTAATGATATGCAGAGTAGGCGTTCCCGTGCAAAAATCTGCGACAACACCACTCCACAACATTCTCAACGACCAGCCAGATCGGCGATAAGATCACAAAACATGTGATAAGGCGCGTTAGCAGCAGGAAATTAACACCTGCTCTTACCTGGTGTAAAGTCGGACGACAACCGGCACCAGACAAGGGAGCACAGCCCATAGCCACACAAGAAGAGCAACAGATGCCCTGGAGCAACCGATCATGCAGCCCGGAGCCCCAATAGGCCAACAACACCCACCGCCACCACCACCACCACCCCCTCCGGGGCCCCACCCCGGGCACCCCCCACACCCCCCCCTTTGGACAAAGATATTGCACATCAACTCCACGAAATGATGAACCAACCAAATCACCTGAAGTCGCACAATCACAACACCTAACATACATGTGTGGTCAGAAAAAGGGAAATCATACATTCATATCATAATATCCAAATAATACGTTTATTACAGAATAAACCAAAAACAACAATTCTGAAGAGGCATGGCGGGTCTTCTCAGGACATTCTGTAAGTCACAGCCTGCAAAACAGAAATCTGTATAAGAAGGTGTGCCATGCGCCCATCAAAGTACAGAGAGAGAGAGCGAAAGAGAGAGAGAGAGAGGGAGAGAGAGAGAGAGAAAGAGAGAGGGAGAGAGAAAGAGAGGGAGAGAGAAAGAGAGAGAGAGAGAGGGAGAGAGGGAGAGAGAAAGAGAGGGTGAGAGAGTGCCGACACTGCGGACCTAGGCCTCACTGCTAACCTGCTGCCACCCCGGTGTGTCTCCAACCATGTGCCGGTATACACTGCAGTCCCCCAGGTCCCTTATCTGAAACAGTGTCCAGAGACATGAATGGCAGAGTCTATACAGTTGCACACGCCATCATCGCTTGCCCGCCCCTGCGCACACAGGCTGCTGCACCCCAGCCCCGCCCCCGCCCATCGGTGATTGCCCGCCCCTGTGCAACCAGTCCTCACTGCTCACCTTCCGCCACCGGCGTGTCTCCAAGAGGGTCCACCACATTCCGGTGGGATCTCCAAGCCCTGGGCCCGTGACCATGGCAACCTCCACATCATGCAGCCCCGCGGGCCACCAGGTCACACACCTGACTCTGGGTCTTGATTTGGCAATGGCAGAGACCACATCAGTGCACATGGCATCATCGCAGGCTGCACACCCGCTCAGCGCTTGAGGTGCCACTAACTCTGTGAACCGCGAGGCAACGCCACGTGGCGGGAGGCCCGCACTGCCTGCTGGCTCAGGCCTACACTGCGGTCCAGCAGGGCTCACACTGATCCTTGCCAGTCCGGACCGCCAGGACGGCTCATCATCACAGGCTGCACACCCGCTCAGCACTTTTGGTGCCCCTATCTCACTGCACCGCAAGACACCGTCCCGTGGTGGTGTGCCTGTGCCTGCCACAGTGTATCCGGTGCCACCAAGTCTGTGCACCGCTAGCCATGGACCCTTAATTATTGAGTTCCGTGGTGCGGACACCATCATGTCACCCCTGGCACTGAGCAATGTGAGGTGGCAGGGACCTAGGCCCTCATGCATACATG
Organism: Calotriton arnoldi; assembly: GCA_963921515.1. Classification (NCBI taxonomy): domain Eukaryota; kingdom Metazoa; phylum Chordata; class Amphibia; order Caudata; family Salamandridae; genus Calotriton; species Calotriton arnoldi. The sequence goes on from CAWUFW010013713.1 coordinate 141,152, forward strand.
AGAACTACACAGAGACACCCAGTTAGAGAGTGGAAATGGCGTCCAGCACGTGCGCCAGGCCCTTTTTATTGGCTGGGTCACATGTCCTGTGATGCCTGTGCTGGATGGGTGTGTTGTGGGTGTACACCAGCCATGAGGGAGTGGCTGTGGCATGCTGACAACTAGACCTGTGAGCTGCAGATCCCTACAGTGAAGACCTGGGACATGTGGCGTTGTCGTCCCCCCCTGTGTGCGTAAGTGGAGTGGACTGTCCTGATGTATGCCAGTCCAGCGTAAGGGTGTGAACAATGACCCCAGAGCTCTGGGCGTGGTTCCGCCCTGGGCTGGACAAGGAAGTGACTAATGGATGTGTCTCTGTTGTAGTGTCTGCGCCACCCGGACCGCAATTGGCAATCTGCCACCCTGTGACAAAAGTTCCACAACATGAGCAACATGGACGTAAGGGGGAATCACTGACCCTACATTCATCCATACTTCCACACTTGAAAGATCATAGACATGACACATCTGTGTAAATATGAATGTTTATTGCACATTCAGTGGAGTGTTGCAGCTGGAGCAGTACAGGGCCATGCCAACCCCACTTTACATTGTTGGCCTGTGGAGGGCCAGCCAGAGTCCTTCAGGGAATGACAAGTACATCGGAAGAGGAGGAGTTCAGTCCGCAGTCTGATAGCTGTGTCATTGGTGACCAAACAGAATATGGCAGTCCATGTTGAGGTCCAAGGTGAGTGTCGCAGAGTGCATCGGGGACAGTGGAAGGTGATGATGCAGAGGGCAGAACCAAGCAGAAACAGGCCACATGGCGGAGATGAATGCTACTGCGTCCTTCTGACCACGAAGGCAGATTCATCAGCATCTTCGTCCTCTGCTGTTGCATGTGCCTCACATGTGGGTGGTGGTGTTCTGTCTCCAGCACTGTGTGGCAGTGACACCTCAGGGCCCGGAGGTGGAATGTCTGCCGCACTGTGTGGCACTGACACATCAGGGGCCGGAGATGTGGATGGGGTGGTAGCAGCAGCATGCTTCAGCACCAGGCCTTGTGGCAGCAATGCCATGAGGAGGGTCTTTAGGGCATTGAGGGACCCAGCTACCTCTCGCTGGTGTGCAGCCGTGGCAGCCGCTCTTTCCGCCTGCATCCGCTCCATGTTCTCCATGATCCTCCGCATGTGTCCCAACTCCCGGGCGAGATCGCTGGAGGCACTCCGACTAGACAGTCGTTCTTGTCGCAGAGTCAGGACTCTAGCAATGTCAGCCATGGTCCGTTGGAGAGCATGGAGCGGACTGTGGGTGTCTGTTAGGGACTGTGAGTGGTCCCTGATGGGACTTAGACACCCATGTATGGCGTCTAGTTTGGCTGCCATGCGGTCAAACCCCACCTGCACCTGTTCAGCCAGCTTCTCCTGGCACCCCAACACACGGCGTTGGAAGGCCATGTGTTCGTCGTGGGGGTCCTGGGAGGCAGCTGTGATGGTGGGTGCTGCCTGCTGTGTGTTCTGTGCAGGGGGTGGGTTCTCCTCGTGGCAGCTGGGCTGCCCTGCTCCTGGAAGTGGGCTGCGGAGGCTATCCACGAGCTGTTGGAGGGCGTCGGAGTCGAAGGTGTTGTGGTCCTCTTCGTCATCAGAGAAGAGAGGTTCGGACTGCTCCGCAGGAGGTGTTGGATTTCCCCCTGCAATGTGAAGGGGAGATGCAGTTTAACATTGTGTTCACATGTATGTTGACGCATTGTACATGTTTACATTCAGACTGCATGACAATGTACATTGTGACTGTTTCGGGGGAGCTGCCTAGTTGATGCGGGACAGTGGACATTCCGACTGCATCACGGATGTGTGTTTGTACTTGTACATTGTCAACTCACATTTCCCTGCAATGCCAAATGTGATTGGCCAGTTTCTACGCACATGCGGCACCAGTTGTGTCCTCTGTTCTGTTGTGGACGTGTTGCGGTTTGTACCACATCGTTGTCAATGTTGATGTGCTCTGCATGTAATGTGTGTGTGCTGCATTTTGGGGGAGTCACCCCTGCAGCTCTGATTTAGCTGCCCCTTATCCCTTACATGCGCTGTGCCTCGGGCTTCTGTGCTTATGCGGTGCTGAGATGTTGCATACCTGTGTGCATTGGTCTCTTGGTGTGAGTTGTGGGTCTGGGGCATGGTTTGTCCGCAGATGTGCTATGCTTAATTGTGCATGTGTGCCATTGTGCCCATCTCCCCCATCCCCCCAGTCCCTGGTCATTACTCACCCTGTTGCTGTTGTGTCCGATTCATGTTGAGCAGTGTCCGGTCCCCCAACTCCTGCCACAGTCTCCCCACTGATGACTGCGGACACCATTTCCTCCATCTCGTCCAGCTCCTCCTGTGGCGCTGGACTCCCACCTCCAGTCTGCATTGCTGCCTTCCGGTTGTTTGCGAGTTTCTGCTTGGTTTTGCGCTTCACATCATTCCAGCGCCTCTTGACCTCATCCATTGTCCTCCTCAGCACTCCGACTGCATTCACCTTGTCCACGATGGTCTGCCATATTCCATTTTTAGTTGCCAGTGACACAGTGGAGGTGACGAACAGTGGTTGATGGTGTTCTATCATCTCCGTTATCAGGATCCTGTTTTCCTGCGGACTGAACCGCTTCTTCCTACTCTTCTTCTCCTTGCCCTTCCCTGACCCAGAGGTCAAAGGCTGGTCCTCCGGGGGGCTTGTGGGGTTCTGGTTGTCCTCTGTACTTGCTCCAGATGCCTCCATTGTGCTTCGCTGCTGTTTGGCTTTTGTTTGTATGTTTTTTTTCTACTTCTATAGTACATTTTCCCGCATGACGCGTGGGAATTGCAGGCCTGTGGCTGGTTTTCTCAGATTTTTGTATCGCGATTGGCGGCATCGCTACTAGTTTCGCGTTGGGGTTTCGCGTTTTTGCGGCGTCGCGTTGATTTTAACGCGTTCATTTGACGCGTTATCGTGTGACTATCACATGGTACCGCCGTGTTTGGAATACCACGTTAACACGGCGTTATTTTCCCGCGATGGACTGCGATGTGAAGTGTTGCGTTAAGCTGAATTTGCGGTAGTTATCACACGTTCTTGAGAATATGCCCCATAGTGTATTGATGTTACCCATGAATTTTCACACTACAAACATTCTTTAATTTTGTTATTTGTAATATTTAGCTATCATTCAAAATGCAAAACAATCTGAGGTATTAAGAGAAAGTAACTGAAAAACAAATAACTAAAATGAAAAGAAAATGAAGTTTAATTGCAAAATCATCTGAGACATCTGTTTTATGTGCATGCTCACTGCATTGCTTTCTACTCTTTGGTTTAGCGCTTACAAACGCAATGCTATGGGCAACTCTTTCTAATCATTGTTGTACTAATGACAGGATTTCTTTCAATAAAATGAATGATGGTACAGTTAAGGTTCCATGGGGTTTTTGTGAGGAAATCAATACTCTTCCTATAGTCTGCCACCTCTAGGACTGTATTAAATACATCATCCAATTCATTTTAAACAACACAAAGTTTGAATGCAATAAAAGAGGTGTCATTTGCCATTCTATTATTGGATTGATAGTGCCTAAACCTATCTGAATGCTACAGTAACCTTCCTTCTTACTCGGGGCAAGTGTCTTCTTCTGCTATCCACATTCCGAACTTTTTTTGTCATAATGCATTATAATATACAGAAGCCTCCAATATCGGTATAAAAACCCGTCTCTAATTTCCCTATTCGTGTTGTGAGGTATATAGTCACCCGTAATAAAAACATGACTTAGCTGCTCACCTGTAATAACTTATTACAGTTGATTTGTGATGCCATAAGGCCTGCTGCAAGAGCCAGCTGCCAAGGCGAAAGGCAGGTCACTTAGCTTCAATGCAACTCTGAGAACTGGCTTGTCATTCATATGGTCAGTTTTTTTTTAATGGAAAACGATCAGCTGATAAAGGAAGATTGTTTACATTTTACAGTTGGTTCAGTACAGGAAAGAAAGAATTTCTGCACATTACTACTCATGTAGAGCTACAACCCTTTTTTAATCTGACTCACATTAAACCGATTCCAATATTTTTCTTCCAGCAAATCACTACCCTGTTTTTAGTGTGTTTAATTTCACACTACATACTCCATATTTATTCTTTTTGTTTGAAAGCACATTATCACTTTCATATGAAGGTGCAAGACTCCCTAAGGATTTAAGTAGTTTGTGTGAATATTAATTGCGTACCTTGAAATATAAGGAATAAAATGCCCTCTGCCATACTTTTATAGGATATTGCAAGTGACCTCGGAGTTCCATGACCTTGTAAAGGAACTTGGACTTCTGAGTTGATCCTCTGTGTTTTCGAGGATCTCATTGGTGATTTGAAATACAATTATAATGTATGGTAAGGAACACTTTGTCCCATATGTAATTGAATTTTTTGTTTTAAACTGCATTGTGGAGGTCTTGTTGTTAAAAACGAAACCATGCCTACGTTACAACTAAAGCATCCTTAATTGATTTTAGAAAAAATATTGAAAAGCAAATGGGTGGGGAAATATTATTGTGCGCCACTTAAAACATTGAGGCCTATTCAAAAGTGAATTTATGAGTAAATGTAGCACTTGTGAAATATTAGTTGACATACTCCTAAATAACTTTGTGAATTGGCCCCAAACATCTACAATGGAAATATTCAGGAGGCTATTCATGTACAATTATATAAATAGAAGAATTGTACTCTTTGCATTTTTACTTAAAGGGAGTTGGCCATTTTGGTGCCAATAAACAAAGGTTTGAACCTGTTTGTGGTTTGTAACGGAAATTCATTAGAGTACGGGTTACATGAACTGGCAATCAATGAGCTGGACTGCAAGAAACCTGGGATTGGGATTTTGCTTTAGACAAATGGAAAATCATTAAATTGGAGCCTATTTACAAAGGCACTTTGGAGTAAGTGAAGTTTATGAGTACAGGATGCAGTATTACCGAAGTATTTCTTAATGTAACGTGTATTTGTAAAGCACTCATTCACCTGTGGGCATCTTGGCACTAAATAACAGATGTTCATTGTTACCTCACTCAATGGTACTCCTTATATTACTTGCAGAAGGATGAAAGTCTGAGCGGGCCCACTGGGATTTGAACCTGTGACCCAACACAGGGTCATATAGGGGAAGCATTAGTCCACTAAGCCATCAGCCCCAGCCATGTACTACTGCATACCTATGTGAATTGACCCCAAAATATTTTAAATGGGAACACAAGGGAAATATTCACAGAATATTTGTATAAAATTAGTGCAAATAAAAAGTACTGTCCACTCTTTGCACTTTTACTAAGAGGAAGTTGGCTGATTCTGGGGTGATCACAAAGGCAATTTAGAGTATGTAAAAGAGTACTCCTGCAGTACTGCTTCCTTCACTCATAAATGGTTTTGTGAATCGGGCCCTAGGTTTTGTTGCATTTACCTGCACAATGTTCTTTTGTATAGTGGAACTACCTGGGGCCTGATTCACAAAGGTAAACATACACATTTGTGTATGTTTACTACTTTTCAGTATTGACAAACTACTTGTGGAGTTTTGCGTCTCTGCACTCCTTATACTCACATAGACCTGATTTACAAAGGTAAACTTACACTTTGCAGTATGTTTATTACTGTTTTGGTATTCACAAACTACAAGTGTAATTTTACTACTAATAATTCTATGACTGCGGAGACTACGCACTCATAAAATTACTAGTAGTAAAATTACACCAGTAGTTTGTGAATACAAAAAAAGTAGGTAAACTTACTACAAATTGTAAGCTTACCTTTGTGAATCAGGCCTAGTCTGATTCACAAAAAGCCCTTTTCGGTCGTAAAATTATATGTCGCAGCTACATGAAATGTAGACTAACATTTGAACATCGTAGAATGTTCTATTATATATGTAATGACTTGTAATGTGTGTGCATTGGGATTCTCAGTTTGCATGCCCGCTGGTACGCCGGATAAAAAATTACGTGGAATTTTATTTTAAATTGAATAAAGTACATTAATTTTACGTAAATAACTGACATATTGGCTCATGTAAATTATGTTGAAATGCAAAACAGAAACCTAACACCTACATCGGTGAGAAATTTGAATACAGATTGAATATGAAAGATTCTTCAAACATCCCAGGCACGAATATAATGGGAGAAAGCAAATGCAACAAGTAAAGAAAGCAGTTAAAGAAATGCACAATAAATCACACTATAAATGTGTTTTGAATTGGGAAACATTAAACCATTTAAATAGAGTTATTTGCAATGTAAATTCGAAATGAAAATGTTTAGGTAAATCACAATAATTGCTTCAGGATTACTTGCAGTATTGTATATTGTTGCTAGGGAGCAAGGAGATCAGAGCAAATGGAATATAGCACTGAAGTTTGAAATATTATTTTTCTATTGACCTTAATGAGCAAGTGAGATATTTGCATGAAATAGTGTGCTCACGGCTTGTTTTCCTGATTTCATATCTTTTTAGCATTAAATCCCATTTTGTGCTCAGATAAAAAAAATGCAAATTGCTTTCAATAGGAAAACTTATCATGTTTTCAAAATCAAACATTCCCTGTTAAAAGCACAGACTCATAACATGTGTACTTGTAAAGCGCACGATCACCCCAGAAACGGGGCATCTTGGCGCTGAATAACAGATGTTTATTGTTACCCAACTCAATGGTACTCATTTTATCAACCTCAAATGGATGAAAGGCTGAGTGGACCCGCCAGGATTCGAACCTGTGACCATGAGGTCGAACACAGGCCCCTGCAGTGGATGGATTAGTCCACTGAGGCACCAGACCCGATTCATAGAGGCTGCTTCAACATAAAGAACACACAAACACCCTTTCTCAAATGAAATGCTTTTCTGAAATTAACACACTAGCACCCACAATTTGCTATCAACTTGTCTCTAAGTAAACATTTACACTGAACTTAGGGCCTGATTATGATGACGGTGGGACCCCCACCGACAGCGCGCCGGTGGTGGTCCCACTGCCATCGTGATACTGTTTACCGTCCGCCACATTAGGATGGCGGGCAGATGTCTGGCGGTCGGAGAGACCGACCGCCATAGATCTGACAGCTCAAGGAGCCCGTCGGTCCGTCGGAGTGACTTGTATCCCTACAACAGTGGCGGTGCCTGCTCAGGCATCGCCATAGGGTTTTATAATGTCCCTTTCTGCCCACCATTTCATGGCAGTTAACCCACCATGAAAAGGTAGGCAGAAAGGGACATTGGGGGCTCGTAGTGGGCCCCCCTTCCCCCCTGGCCCTCCGACATGGGCCCTGGGGGGCACCTATGGTGCCCACCTACATATCCCTGCACTATGTGGCAGGCACCGCATGGTGCCTGCCACATAGTGCAGGGATATGTACAGAGTGTATCTTCTGCACTGCGGCGTGTGCTGCAGCCCGCAGCACACACCGCAATGCAAAAGATAGACTTTGCGACCACCTTGAAGGCAGTCGCATCTTGATTCCTGGTGCGGGACAGCCGACAACTAGTCGGGTGGTACCATTTCCGAAGAGATGGCGGTTGGACATATGTCCGACTGCCATCCTACTCAGGCCCTTAGGGCCTCATTATGATGGCATCCTTTCGGAAATGGGACCGCCCGACTGGCTGTCGGCAGTCCCGCCATAGGAATTAGGATGAGACCGCCTTCATTGCGGCATGTGCCGTCGGGCTGCAGCACACGCCGCTGCACAAAGGATACACTCTATACATATCCCTGCACTATGTGACAGGCCCATGTCAGAGGGCCAGGGGGGAAGGAGGGCCCACTACGGCGGGCGGAAAGGGACATTGTAATCCCTACGGTGGTGCCTGAGCAGGCACCGCCACTGTTGTAGGGATACAAGTCCCTCTGATGGCCCGCGGGCTCCTTGAGCCCATCGGATCCGGGGCGGTGAGTCTCTCCACCGCCATCATAATGATGCCCTTAATGCAGAATTAACACTAGAATGAAACAATCCCCTTTAGGTGAAGTCTAATTTAATTAAGTTTTCTCTTACCGCTTTGTCATCATGTTTTCTATGAATATAAAAATGAATTTATATTATTTTTCATTTTCAATTGACTACATAACCAGGTAAGATGATCAAATCTGTAATCACCGGTTTGCTCACTCTTCCTACATGGGGCTTTACTATCCATGTTACACCTAAACCTATATATTAGGGTTCTAATCTACTTTTTCATGTGCCTCCTTTCAAAAGAGCTTGCTGTGCTGAAAAGGCTTTCAGGATAACCATGCCTCAGATCTGAAATTCCCTTCTGCTGCCCTTTTGTCATACTAGTGATCATTTTGGACATTGCACTCAATTTTCACCATAAAGAATCCTTTCAGTTTACAAAGCACTTCCTAAGTATTCCAATGAATAAATCAATGAACTAGTTTCCACCAGAAAAGATCTCCCTAAATTGCTACTAGCACAGGGTTGATTAAAAGAACTGATTTCACATGTGCTTACTGCTCTAATGAAATATTGTTAGACCTGACATCATTGGTATGGTCTTTCCTCTAACGTTTTGCCTTCAACGCTGTTTTCTGAATTTGATTTTGTTGGCATTAGGACTGCTAACCTGTGCTAAAGTGCTTGTGTTCACTCCCTTAAACATGGTAAAATTGGCCTACACCCGATTGGCACATTTAATTTACTTGTAAGTCCATAGTAAAGTGGTACTGCATGATCCAAGGCCTGTAAATTAAATGGTACTAGTGGGCCAGCAGCATTCATTGAGCCACCCACTTAAGTAGCACTTTAAAACATGTCTCAGACCTGCCACTGCAACCTGTATTGCAGTTTTAAACTGCCGTAATGACCTATCAAAATAAACCTTTTTACAGGCCTAAACCTTCCTTTCTAACACATGTAAGTCACCACTAAAAGTAGACCCTAAAGGTCCCTCCTCAGCTAAATCCTGCAGCTGCGTCCCACTGGGGATTTTAGACTTTCAAGAAAGTGACTACATCTGACAGTAAATATTTTCACTGCAACTCTGTCCAGCAGCTCCCCGATGATGACTCCTCCACCTCAGACACCATCTGCTGCCTTTTCCCCCACCTTCTCAGGAACTTTTCTTCAAAATTTCTTTTAAGTCTTAAGGTAAGCTGAGACTGAGCTCAATGCACCTCGTGTATCTGACACATTCTCCATTGCGTTTGTCATTAACTTGTGATTTTGCCCCAGTCTTACGTGACCAGATTCCTGCAGATGGTGCTTTGATCTTTTAGGTGCTATTTCACACTAAAAACTTTAAACATTCATACCTACTGATTAGATTTCATTTATTTTGGTATAATTTTATTAATTAAAATGTACTCTATTTTTCTACACTGGTTTGGGATTTATCTTGTGTTGTGCTTTCACTTTATTATTATTTGTGTGTTGCAAAAATACTTTACACATTGCCTCTAAGTTAAGCCAACTGCTTTTGTGCCAAGCAACCAGAGGGTTAAGCACAGGTTACTTTTGTGACTTTTGTGTTTGATCTTGACAAGGATAGTGGTTGTTACTTGAGTAGGATTTTCACCCCTTCAACCAGTAACCTAATTTCTTACACACATTATTCCAATTAAAAACTATTACTTCTTATAATTTGTATCTGGAGATGGATATTTCTCAGACACATGAAGGAAGATTACATCTCACTCTAATGTTATTCATTTCAATGTTGATGTTAGCAAATTTAAAATAGAATAAGTCCAGCATCAAATGGACTTCCACACTATTATAAAATATTTTTTATTAAATATTGGTGAGTTTGTTCTGTCGAATCCTTCTGGGATTCTTTAAATTTACTTGCACCTCAAACCCAAATGTTTCTATATTTTTCAATGCATTTGTAGTCTAGTTATTTTTTAGGCTTAGACAAAGGGCCTTATTGTGAGTTTGGCGGTCCGTGAACTGCGGACCCGTGGTCCGAATACCGCAAGCTTGAAGGTCAGAACACCGTATTACGAGATCTGCGAATTGCATTTGGAAAGACTGTGGATGTACCGCCGACACCACTAGCACACCGCAGACCGCCAGGGTCGCAGTCAGGGAAAAGCAGCTTCGGTAGGGCGGTACAGAGGAGTGTAACCGCTGTCCATATTATGAGTTGGCTTTTGCACGAGCTGACCGCAGCGTTGGGACCACCAGCTTCAAGTTGGCATAAACTGAGGATTTGGGGTGCATACGCACCCCTTTCCTGTGATTTTGGTCATGGTTCAATTTGGATCCCTTTCTACAGGTCCCCCCTTCAAAGCAGTATCTTCACCCCAAGGATTATGACCCAGTTTGTGGCGATGTACAGGTGAGTCCTTTTTGTACCATATACCCATTGCCTGGACTGCCCACATATGGGACAGACTCCGGCAATCGGTAGGTGGTATTTTTCCACATATATCATGCATTTGTGTGCATCCAACACATATGCAGTCGAAATGCTCACACAGACATCGATGCATATGGGAAAGTAATCACCACTGCTGCAAAATCTCCACGGGCACCATGGTAAAACTCGCAATATGGTGGTCAGAAGACCACTGGCGCTGCGGTCTTCTGGCGGCCACGGTGCTCAGGCTGTCAGACCACCAAACTCATAACCGTACATTTATGGCTGAAAAATGTGTACATTTACGTATGCTAGGAATTCACAAAAGGATTCCTGGCAGGTGTAAATGGATTTACTATTATGGATTTCTCTGCCACAATTGTGGAGGAATCCACAGTAACAAACCCATGCAAGGGTAGGAAGTGGGCAGTACCTACTACCTATACCCAGAAATGGTTGGAAATTTACTTGAGCTAACTCCCCTTCAAGCATGGGGAGGTGAATATTTCACCCAAGATTTGGTGGTAGAGAAGTGGAAGTTTTTTCTGCACCAGAAAAAATAGCTTCCCTGCAGAGAAAAATAAAGAGGAATATGTTCATTTTCTCAGGGGTGCTACAGTCCACTTATGCTTAAATCTATGCTATGTTGACTTCCGGACAGGCGGAACCGGAGCCAGTAGGAGATGGTATATAACTTTTTCAGTAGCATGCTTGGAAACCTAAGCTTGGTCCAGCTTTGCAGACCTACTACTGGGAATGTTTGTGAATTCGCAAAATAGTGAATCAATACACATGTACTCCTATAAGTGCAGATTGACTGCATTATAAATATACATATACATAGTAGTCAGACAGAATGTCCATCTATCACAACTCTGCCAACAGGTTAATTAACATCACTTTTGAGAAGCCAGAGCCGAATTTTCAAAATGACACATAAAGGGGCCTATTTCACTTCTGACCGCCTAATTACAATCTAGGTGGTCGAAAGTGAAACCGGACGGTCATTCCGGCTGGATTCCGATGGGCTCAAGGAGTCCGTCAGCCAGTCGGAACTGGCACATAATCCCTATAGGACACCGTTTCTGCCGTTAGGATTACGATGTCAGCTTCCCACAGAATTTCCATGCAGGGCTTTACGACATGGAAAGCGATTTGGGGGCCCCTAGCAGGGCCCCCTTTTCCTTGCGGCCTCCGTTGGGAGATAATCCCTGCACAGTGTGGCAGGCACCGTGAGGTGCCTGCCATGCAGTGCAGGGATTAACAGAATCTCCCATAGGGAAATGGGAGTATGCGACCGCACCATGTGCGGTCGCATTGTAATTGCAGTGTCAGGACCGCCGACCGGAGGCCGGTTGGTCCCAAGACCGCGACGGTCTTGGTTGGACGCAACTCCGACCGACATCGTAATGAGTTCCTAAGTATTATGTTTCATCCAGCTTTGCTAAGGATGCCCGTACTATGCCCAGAGTAATGTCCATCTTGTTTGCAGTATGCAACAAACAGTATTCGCTAAACACAATGTATATTTCTGATGTGTGCACAGCAGGAGGCCCGTACATTAGGATAGCGCCAATAACTAGCAGTATTGAATAGCTTTGAAGTGAATAATTATACCACCCGGGTCACAGTGAATTCATCTCAAGTTTCTCTCTCCACAGTGTCACAGACTCTATTTGAGCATCTTACATGAAATGCTGATGAAATGCAGAATTCCTGCGGTTAGATTTACCACTTGACTCCACATCCATTACAGTACTTGAGGGGCTAAATTAATGTAACTAAGCCCATCACAGCACCATTTCAGTGCAAAATTGATCACATGCCATGAGGATTGCTGTGACTAAATGGTAACCCAGTGCAGAACCTAAAGAACGCTATACAGTATGCCATACTTTGAATATTGTCCTGTAGGTCAAATTAGAGATTTAAAAGCACAAGTTGTAAAGACTACACAGTGCGTGGAAAAGGAACACGCCATAAAAAGGTTAAGTCATTGAGATTTCAGCAATGAAACAACATAGTGATTTGAGCTTCGAGTACATCTCTGAGGAGCAGCTTTCATCTCATGTATGTCTAAAGGGATCTTTTACGTTTTTCATCAATTTGAATTTGTTTTAAAACAAATATTAAGTGAAACTGATTTTTAAGTTTGACATAGAATGGTATGGTGCCTGCCCCACACAGGGTGGACTTATTGTATTCTATACATACCCTAGACAGTGGTGTAACAATAGCCCCCACAGCCCCTCCGGTGCAGGGGTCGCTGAGCACCAGGGGCCCCCACAGGCACAGTGCACGGACAGAGGCCCCTGGCCTGAGAGCTCCTGACTGGGTCCGAAGAATGGGGGTCCTCCCTCCATAAACTTTGCAGGGAAACCCCCTCAAGTTTTGTTGGGTCACTGATTCTAGTGGGCTTTGGTTCAACCTCATTTGGACTTCGGCTCAGGAACGTTCGGCTGATGGCTTGATAGTTTGTCAATCACATCTTGGATCAGCACACAGTAGTATTTTAGTCTCATCTTCTTTCAATTAGCTGTTTACGTGTACTATTCCACCTCCACTGGTATTCATGCAGGGAGTACATCTGAAAAGTACTCTCTGTCATCATACATGTTAATCTTTATCAAATGCACTCATTGTATACACAGAGCAATCCCTTTTAGATCTTGGCTATAAACAGCCTTAGTTGCCTGTGGCAGACTTGTTTTTTCAAATATACCTAGATTGAGCTTTGGGTCAGCCCTTTGCTCATGACTGAATGGGTGTGTTGCCTATCTCAGTTGTGTATGCTAAATTTGATGGCTTTACTCCCTATTGTTGTATTTGTCCTGCCCAAGACCATTTTAGTTTCTCAGTGTTCTGATTGGATGAGTTGTGTCCTTCCACTGGGGATTATTTTTAATTCACTTTCAACACTCCTTTAGGGTGCAGGTTTCCTTGCTCTCCCTCCCTCTTTTTGCTGCCCCCCCCACTCTCTTTATTGCTCTCTCTTACGCTCAGCTGCACTGAGATCTGTTGGTTTTGCCTAAGTGGCATAGGTATGCCCAGACATGGGTCCGGTACTCTCTGTGTCACTAGAACTAAGCTGTAACCAGCTGATGAGCCCATAACTAGGGGGAAACCAGTCCTGGGTTGCTTGTGTTCCGGTTCAGGGTGGGCCTGGCCTGGTAGTGCAGGCTGGACTGTTCCCATGAGGAGAAGGGGCAAGAATGATTTGCATTTGGCTTGGTCCAAACTGAGGTGGCATTGTGAGCAAAAGAACAATGGGTTGGGATGCTTTCCCGTGCAATTGCCAGTGGTTAGACAAACTGAGAGCCTTCCCTCCATCATCTTTTGTGTGTTTCCTTAAATTTCACTGCCATGAGCCAGAAAGCCTGCCCTCTTCCCAAATCAAAATAAACCCATTTTCAGTCTCTCATGGCTTGCTTCTGCAACCTGTTCCAATTGCTACAATGTTTATCCACTTTAACTGCTTCCAGTAGAATAGCCATCATTAGTGAAGCAGGTACAATATCACTGGGGAACAAGAGTGAGAGGACTCAACTTTTGCTGTCAAATACTATCCAGCTGGGAGTATGGTGCCCCATTTCCCTGCTTGTGTTAGGGCCCCAGGTCCCTTGTTAGGTACAGCCTCCATTCCTATCGCTTGGTCCCTAAGCTCCTTTTTCTGAGTGCCCCTCAGCACCATCACCACGCCACCATAAATGAACTTTTTCTCTGGTACCGGATAATCCCTATGCTCCTCTATCACCATTTTGCCTCGTCACCTTGTTATCCTTTCCCATTGCTTTCAGTCAGTGCACTTGAGTATTATATCTTCTCTTTATCGTCTCTGAGCCTCTTATGCCTCTCCTCTCACATGCCTCTTTGTCATTGAGTGATGTGTGTTTGTTTCACTTCAAATGCTCAGTGTCTTATCTTCCTTACTCCACAGAGCATGAGGTGACAAACAGGCCCAATTCAAATATCTTGTATATGACGCATATTGGTTTATATCCAGTATAGTGGTTCATATAGCAACTATGGGGCATATTTACAAGGGGATTGAGCCACCGCAGCGTCACTTTTTATGATGTTCCGGTGTCGCAACACCCCCCACCATATTTACAAAGTGGCGCTAAGTCACTTTGCATGGCTACCGCTGCTTTGTAAATATGGTACCCTTTCACGCAGTTTTCTGCATGAAAGGGGCATTTAATGGTTGTTGCTGTGGGTGTTCCACCACAACACCCATTGCTTTTTTATGCTGCCCTAGATTTACAAGGATCTGTAAATCTGCAGCACACATAGAAAGAGTAAATGCCTTTAATGATTGTTTATGTACAGGATGGTGTCCCTTCCTGTACATAAACAGTCCTTAAATAGTGGCGATTTGCTACTTCCAAGTTTGCTGCTGAATGCAGCACACATAAAAGTAGTAAATCGCCATTATTGATTGTTTATCTGCAAGAAGGGCCACCTTCCTGCACATAAACAATTATTCACTGCAATGCAGGCCCCCTTGCACTATGGCGTAAGGGTGTCTGTGTTGGCACTAGGCAGCTATTTTTAGCGCTATCACAAGGGAACACACAGGGGTGCACCGCGTTGTAGTAAATACAGCGCATCCCTGCTTTTTTTAAATGATGCAGCGCGTTGCTGCAGAATTTGCCGCAGCGCCACGCCATTTCTTTGTACATATGCCCCTATGTTGGTTTAAATCTGAAGCCTTAGATTATGTCTATCTACATGCTGCACTGGTTTCACACATGTTTTATTGGTTTGCATACAGTATATGGTCTGATATATAGTGATATTAGTTTAAGAAATCAATATCTTGGTTAATGCAAACATAAACCAATAAAAAACATTGGTTTATGTTAGAAAGCATATGATTTAAGGTGTGTGTTTTTAAACACAATATATGAGTTTATGTTCCCAATATAGCGATTTATATCAACAGAACAGTGCTGTGTCTATTTAGTGCATTTGTGTATATAAATACTGGTGTGTGTATATAGTACAGTGGTGTACTTGCACACAAGTAAGTGGTTTGTAGTCAATCAATCAATCAATCAGGATTTATAAAGCATGACTAAGCACCCTATAGTGAATCCAGGCACTTTCAGGTCCCAGAGGCTTATTCGAACAACCAGTTCTTGATGGGAATTCGGAATTCCAGAAGTGAGGTGTTGGTCCGGAGTTGCGTGGGGAGGCTGTTCCAGGTCTTTACTGCAATGTGGAAGAAAGAGCGTCCCCCACTTCTGCTTCAGTAGATACAGGGAGTATGGGCAAGAAAAAGGGAGGCGGAGTGTAGTCTTCTCGACGGTTGGTGGAAGTTCAGGTAGCGGCTAATGTAGGTCGGTCCTTGGTTATGTAGAGCCTTGTTTGCATGGGTCAGCAGCTTGAATTGGCATCCCTTCTGTTCGGGGAGCCAGTGGAGTTGCCTGAGGTGGGATGTGATGTGGGTTCATCAGGGAAGGC
The DNA here is from genome assembly GCA_963921515.1 of Calotriton arnoldi. NCBI lineage: Eukaryota > Metazoa > Chordata > Amphibia > Caudata > Salamandridae > Calotriton > Calotriton arnoldi. The sequence continues at coordinate 156,956 of CAWUFW010013713.1, forward strand.
TGAGGATGAGTCTGGCCGTGGCGTTCTGTATGGTCTGAAGTCTCTGTAGGAGGTGTGCGGCGATTCCTACATAGAGGGTATTGCTGTAGTTCAGTCGGCTGATGATGAGGGCTTGTGTCACAGTGCGTCACGTGTATAGGGGTAGCCACTTGAAGATAGTATGTAGCATGCGCAGAGTGAGAAAGTAGGCTGAAGAGATGGTGTTGATCTGTTATTTCATGGTGAGCTTGTTGTCAATGATGATTCTAAAGTTTCTGGCATTGTCGGAGGACGTGGGTGCGGGTCTTAGGTCTGATTGCCACCAGGAGTCATTCCATGTGTTGGTGCTGTTGCTGAAGATCAGTATTTCTATCTTGACTGTGTTCAGCTGCAGACAGTTGTTCTTCATCCAGTCGGCGACACGTGTCATGCATCTGTGTAATCTGGTTCTGGTGATGGTGGGGTCATCGGTGAGTAAGAGGATGAGTTGAGAGTCATCTGCTTAGGAAATTATGTTGAGACCGTGGGATCTGACGATGTTGGCCAGTGGGGTCATATATGTGTTGAAGAGCGTGTGGCTGAGAGATGTGCTCTGGGGGACACCACAGATGTTCTCCTTGGGTTCAGAGGAAACAGGTGGGAGGTGGATCCTCAATATGCTTTTTGCCCTCATAATGAAGTGGTTCACATGCTTAACATTGTAGTTTGCATGCATGCTCTACCATTGTGCATGCATATCACACTAATCAAAATGTGAAACGTATTGGTTGGGACTATTAATATTTTAGTTTACACTGATAATGTACTGATTGTGTGCAAAGCACAGTGATGCACAATCAGATCTTACTGCTTTGTAAGAATAACACATGAGTGCAGGTGTTTAATGTATTTATTCATATTCATAGTCTATTGGCTCACAGTGTAATTTATTGGCTTGCATGTGTAATATATTTGATGAAATGTGCACCCGAATGGTTTAAAAGCATTATATGTTAATTTGCATTCCTAAGGTATTGGTTGACATGTATTGTTGCTTGGTTCAGATACATAGGGGGTGATTATGATGTCAGTCGAAAAGCCTCGGACCGCTAGTCAGAAGCTTTCTGACCGTGGTCTGAGGCTTACCGACTGACGCGGTCGGGTTGCGGTCTGACCGCCGAATTACGATGTCGGTAGTCGGAGCGTAAACCGGCCAGTCATTCCAATGCGGTTCCGACCGGCTCTCGGAGTCTTCCGGCCGTTCGGACTTGCACTGTAATCCCCTATGGACGGCGTTTCCGCCGTCGGGATTACGTTGTCGGTTTCTGACAGCCTTTCCGTGCTGGCCTTACCGACATGGAAAGGCTGCCGGAAAGCGGTTTTAGGGGCCCCTTGCAGGGCCCCCTTGCCTCAGCACCCTACAGTTGGTGGCCGAGGGGGTACCTAGGGTGACCCCCTGTAAATCACTGCACTGTGTGGCAGGCACCATGGGGTGCATGGTTTTACACACACCCCCATTTCTTTATGGGAGCACAAGCTCCCTTAGATAAATGGGAGTATGCGACTGAACAGTGTTCAGTCGCATCGTAATCAGGTGGTCGGAACCACCTACTGGAGGTCGGTCAGTCCCAAGTCCGTCACGGTGTCGGTCAGAGGAAACTCCAACCGACATCGTAATAGGCCCCATAATGTGTTGGTTCACATTTGTAATATGCTGGTTTATGTATAATATATTGGTTGTAACAACTTATTGCTTTGAAAGCACTAAATGCTAATTTGCATGTGTGATGCACGGGTTTCACAGTGCATGACTACTACTAGTTGACATACTTGAATGTATTATTCATATACATAATACATGCTTCATTTTTGCAAAGTACTGCTCTATATGTGTACTATTATCACACATAGGTTCACTGACAAAAGAATATATGACGTTACAACGCATGCAATTACAACGCATGCTTTTACAACGCAGTCTTTACATAGCAACTACCATTACATTGCATGATTTTACAACGCATGCCATTACAACGCATTTTTTTAAACTACCATTACAACACATTCCATTACAACGCATACCATTGCAATGCATAATACTTTTAGGGCAACAGTAGGGTAAGAGTTGGATAGTGTAGGGGTAATAATTAATAAGTGTTGGATAGTGTAGGGGTAAAATTACTATTCCCACTCCAGTGAGTGCAACAGTAGGGAAAGTGTTGGATAGTGTAGGGGTAAAAATAACTATTTCCATGTACCTCAAAACCCATACCCACCCTAATACTGAAAAAATCTCCATTATTTACCTTATAATGCGTTGTAATGGCATGAGTTGTAATGGTATGCGCTGTAATGGCATGCGTTGTAGTAACATGCGTTGTAATGACATGCATTGTAATGGCATGCGATGTAAAGGCAGTTGAGTTGTAACAGTTGCGTTGTAAAGGTAGGTCGTTGTAATGACTGTGTTGTAATGGATGTTTCCCCTGACAAAATAGCAACTACAAAAATATCCCCATACCAAAATATTGTGACCAAAATCTCGATGAAAAAAATATCCTCATCCTATACTTATAATGGTAAGTACAAAAATATTGAAAAAATATATAGTTGTCATTAATATCATTGTATTTAATATCATTTTTTAAATACATGTTAATTGAAAAATAAATATAGTATATAGTAACATTATTTTAACAAAAGTAAAATAGATTTAATATATAGTTCAACAAATATACCAAATAAACTTTTTTTAAAAGTCAAAGACACATATATATTAATATATATATATATATATATATATATATTATCTACTGGCGGTCGCCAGTAGATAGTTATAGTTACAACCTATTATCCATAGGAAATCCGCGACATTCTATTTGAAATAACTCTCTTGCCGGTTGACGTATCTTCGCGAAATTTTCAAACTTCGTGGGGCGCTCCGGTCCGCTCCTACCCTGAAAGTCTCGGGGTGATACGTCAAGCGGGGGCCGAGAAAAAGGGGGGTCCCAAAACGCGTTTTCCCCATGCATTTTCCCATAGGAAACTTTAGACACGGCTACAGCCCGAACTGCTGAACGGAATTACACCAAATTTGGCAAAGAGGTAGTTCTTGGTTCAGAAAGAACCCTTTTTGTTAAATGGTGTAAATCCGTTCAGTAGTTGCTGAGAAAATCAAAAAGTAAAAGTACATATATATCTATGGGCACGGAGGATTCGCGCACCCTGAGCGCACCCTGCGCGCACCGTCCCGATCACGAGCTGCATGTTAATTGGTTGTCAGCTGGCTGTCAACATTCCGATTCAGGAAATGTTGGCAGCTATTTTGTCCCTCGGTAGAACCGAGGGACAGAAACAAGTGCGCAAAGCGCACAAAGGGGGAGGGTAGAAACACCCTGACCCCCTAGGTTTGCTCAGGGGGTCCCACAAGGACCCCTGGTCAAAAAAAAAATTTTTTTTTTTAAAATCGGCAGGATGCGCTCAGGGTGCGCGAATCCTGCCGAAAAGAAAATCGAGCGCGGTCTCCGCGCTTCGATAGCTAACTGGCCTCCGGGTGGCCCAAGTCCCGGGGGCATGGTGGGGGGATAATTTAATGTGTGGGGGCCTCAAGGGCCCCCCAAGCCCCGGGGACCGCCACCCCCGGGGCTTTTTAAAAATGGTGCGGGAGGGCTCTGAGCCCTCCCGCAGCCCCGGGGACCACCACCTCCCGGGGCTTTTTAAAAAAAAATTATTAAACCTGTGTGGGGGCTCCAGCCCCCACACGCCCCGGGACCACCACCTCCCCGGGCACTAAACATTTTAATATGGGGGTCCGTTACGGACCTCCAGAGCCCCGGGGACCACCACCTCCCGGGGCTGTGTACTGAATGGGAGGGGGGCCGCGCGGCCCCCTCCTGGAGCCCTTGATGGCCCTGGGGACCACCACCCCCAGGGTCGGCTCCTGCAGTGTCCCGGGTGCCTACCCCCGGGACACTGCTGTTTGCAATGACAGGACGGAGCCTCGCGGCTCCCATCCTGTCATTGCAAACTGCTTTGGATATTGGAAGAGAGAGCAGGAAACCTGCTCTCTCTTCCAATATCCAAAGCCGATTGCTTTACACATGGGGAGCAGCATGTTAGCTGCCCCCATGTGTAAAAGCAATGCCGGCACCCTAGGGACGCGGGGAGCCGGCGGGACTGTGGGGGGATTGGGGACCCCCCACAGTCCCCAACGAGAGGCCAGGCCCCGGGGGATGGGGTCCCCGGGCAAGTAGTGGCCCGGGAGGGGGGCCACGCGGCCCCCTCCCCAAAAAAATAAATAAATAAAAAATAAAAAAAACGGAATGTCCGGCCCCGGGGGATGGGGTCCCCAGGGCCTTAAATGGCCAGAGGAGGGGGGCCACGCAGCCCCCCTCCAAAGAATATAAATAAAAACGAGGCCATGCCCCGGCGGATGGGGTCCCCGGGACCAATACAGGCCCAGGGAAGGGGGCCACGCGGCCCCTTCCCCGTTTTTTTTTTTAAATTACAAATTAAAAAAAAGGGGTAAGGCCCTGGGGGATGGGGTCCCCAGGGCATAAAAACAGGAAAAAGGAAGGGGGCCACACAGCTCCCCTTCAGGGGACAACATTTTTTTTTTAAACGATCGGCCCGCAGGCCCCGCCCCTTCCTTCACCACTCTGCAAACGCGCCCCCTGGCGCGTTTGCAGAGGGGGAACGAATTCCCCTTGAATACTGGGGGTCCCTGGGGGCCAACTAGCCCACCAGGAACCTCCAGTATGCGCCAGGGGGCTGCGTTGCAGAGAGGTGTAGAGAGGCCACACCCCTTTTTACACCTCTCTGCAACGCAGCTCTGTGGCGCTTTTTGGAGGTATATGGTGGGCTAGTTGGACTCCGGGGACCCTCAGGATTCAAGGGGACTTAATCCCCCAACTTAAAACGCGCCACGGGGCGCGTTTGCACAGTGGTGAAGGGAGGGGGCGGGGCTTCAGGTGACATGTGTGCAAACAGGCCCCGTGGCGCGTTTTAAGATGGGGAATTAAATCCCCTTCAATCCTGAGGGTCATCAGTGATGTCACTGACCATGTCATGAGTGATGTAATATGTGACGTCATCAGCAGTGCATTGCGGGGGCGCGAGTTATAGTTAGCTGAACTAACTATAACGGGGGAATTTCACGGGTTTTGTACGAGTGCAATGTCCAAGTAACTATAACTGTCCCTAAAACCTATGGTTTTTTCAGTGAATTTCAAAGGTTTTTTAAATGCTAATTTGTAACTATAACGTGTCTGAAACCTATGGTTTTTTCAGTGAATATATATATATATATATATATATATATATATATATATATATATATCAACGCTCCAAGTGCATCGTAGACGAATCACTCAAGGACGGGTGCTCTCATGCGGCGATGCATTCCGCTCCTATAATAGCTCCAAATTCCCCATATACGGGGAAAATAAGCACTCACGGGTGGCGTTATCAAAGGATCTTTTATTCTGTGAACAAACGCATTTCGGCGGTCTGCCTTCTTCGGTGTTACCAACACACCGCGGGCAGCCGTCTTTTAATCAATTACTTCAAAGGGTAAACATCAACAATGGACGCAATGGACCCCACAGAAAGCGTTCAAAATGTCGCGCCATCTTTTAACATGTAGCATATACATATTATTCTTACAGATGCTAATGCCTTACAAAGTAAACGTGTACACAATTGCACCCTTAATTCTTTCACAATCAAGAATTTCATTAGACGTTTACGATATACACAGTAAAATTATTAACGTGGAACTGATTAATACATTTTGGGCGTTTCTGAAATCTATCTCCGTGTTCCACGTTCTTCGCAATTTACTAAAATTATTTAATGCGCTTCTCGTGCATACTTAATTCAAATAGTGTACATCGTCCTTTGTTTAAAATCATCAAGCCGTGGATCGGCCAAGGTCCACTGCATAATTGTTACCTTTATTCTATCAATTCATTGACATGTCACAGGTAATTGTCAACAACAGACTATTAAATGCCTGGATCGAGACATCTATCCATACAATTAAACAACTTAACATTTCTTGACAACACAATTATATTTATGTGGCCAGATATCACAGTATTGTACAGTAGAGAAAACACTTGATATGTTGTATTTTCTTCCATCCTGCGATTCTTAATAGAATCCACAAATTCATAATATTCCATAATACAATGAATACGTGACTCACTGTACTACTCCAATTATCTAATGGATTTTTGCCCAACAAATGTATCAAATACTATGAACTCATTGCCGTGAATCGGCAAATCGCTGTTGTGACTATATACCTGTATTTTAAAAAATTCCATTGCAGCTTCGGGGAAACGAACAGATATTACCTATATTTCTGAAATCACATTTTAGACACCCAAGTGTGATACCAGTTCCTCACTACTGTTTAACCCTCAAGGGAATTTTGTCTGTAGATCGATTATATACCGTGACTCTAGTCTACGCAGTTTTTTCAATCTATCTCCACCTCTTATATGGTCTTTCACATGATCTAAGCCATAAGACTGTAACACATTTCTATTACTCAAGTGTTTCTCAGCATAATGTCTTGCCACTGGGTACGATGCATCGTTCTTATCTATCGCCCTTAGATGTTCCAAAATCCTGATTTTCAGGGGGTGGATAGTGCTGCCGATGTAGCATAAGCCACATGGACAGACTAGACAATAGACCGCATAGGGGGTGCTACAGGTCAAAAATTTGGTTATGGGTCTTTTCAAATTGATGTCAGGAATGTTATATGACAGAACTCTCTTGCTGTTGGTGCAGGCTTTGCACTTTCCGCATGGAAAGAATCCCCGCATTTCCTTCAGAGTTCCCATCTCTCGTGGTTGCTTTTCTAAATGACTGCGAACTAGCATATCCTTTAAAGATCTAGCCTTTTTGAAAGTTACTAGTGGAAATGTCGGAATATCTTCACTTATGACATTATCTGTTTTTAAGATATGCCAATTGTTTCTCATTGTGCGTTTCAAAAAATTTGCCCCGGCTGAGTAGGTAGTGATCATTCTAAACTTCCCTTCATTTACATCACTGAACCCTCTCTTTCGACTTTTCTTGTCTTTTAACAGTTGTTGCCTAGGGATCTCTCTCACTTTTTGAAGTGTGCTTTCTAAAAGGGCCGAGTCATAACCCCTCACCTCAAATCTAGCCAAACTTTCTTTAGCTGCAACTTCGAAGTCACATGTTCTAGAGCTATTTCTTTTTACCCTTAGTAATTCTCCATAGGGTATGCTCTGTTTCAATTTGGATGGATGATTACTGGTTGCAAATAAAGTTGAGTTACCCGCTGTTGTTTTGCGGTACAGGGCTGTATTTAATTGACCTTCTGACACGAACACCTTCAGGTCAAGGTAGTCCACTGCCACTGGACTCACTATTCCCGAAAAGTGCATATTCACATTGTTCTCATTTAACTCATCAATGTATCCTCGTGCAGATTCAGGAGTGCCCTCCCACACAATAAAAAGGTCATCTATATATCGATGCCAAACTATAGCACGACCTTTGCTTTGCCCTCTCACATAGGTTCTGGACACCTGCTCCTCCCACCAGCCAACGAACAAGTTCGCGTAGCTGGGAGCGAAGCAGGTGCCCATCGCCGTACCAGAGATCTGTCTAAAAAACTTGTCTTCAAATACAAAGATGTTATTTGTGAGGCAAAATGTCGTAAACTCAATCAACATGGCATTGTGTTCAGCAAACCGTAATTGTCTCTTATTCAAATAAAATTGTATAGCTTTTAGACCATCGTCATGATTTATGCACGTGTATAAACTAGTGATGTCCAACACCACTAGTTGATACGAAGGGCCCCAAGTTATGTTATCAATCTTATTCAAAAAGTCTTTTGTGTCCTTAACGAATGAGTCTAGTTCCATCACAAATGGAAAAAGGAAATAGTCAATAAACATAGATAAATGTTCCGTCAGGCTCTCCTGTGATGACACATATTGGCCTACCTGGTGGATGCAGGCTATCTTTATGGAGCTTCGGAATATGATAAAAGGTAGCTATGACTGGATTGCTGTTACGTAAAAATAAATCTTCCGTCCCCAGCATAGATTTGTTGTAACATTTCCTTATCAAAGTCTATCAATCAATCAATCAATCACGGCATTTATAGAGCGCGCTACTCACCCGGGAGGGTCTCAAGGCGCTGGGGGAGGGGGTAAGTTACTGCTCGAACAGCCAGGTCTTGAGCTGCTTCCTGAAGGAGAGATGGTCCTGGGTTCGCCGAAGGTGAGTGGGGAGGGAGTTCCAGGTCTTGGCTGCCAGGTAGGAGAAGGATCTTCCTCCGGCGGTGGTTCTGCGGATGCGTGGTACGGTGGCGAGGGCGTGGCTGGTTGATCGTAGCTGGCGGGTGGGCGTGTAGAAGGTCATGCGGTCGTTGAGGTACTTTGGGCCCAGGTCGTGGAGGGCCTTGTGTGCGTGGATGAGGAGTCTGAACGTGATTCTCTTGCTGACGGGGAGCCAGTGCAGGTCTTTCAGGTGTCCGGTGATGTGGCTGTGTCGGGGGATGTCCAGGATGAGTCGTGCGGAGGCGTTCTGGATGCGCTGGAGTCTTTTTTGAAGTTTGGCTGTGGTTCCGGCGTAGAGGGTGTTCCCATAGTCCAGTCGGCTGGTGACGAGTGCCTGGGTGACGGTCTTCCTGGTTTCAGTGGGGATCCATCTGAAGATCTTGCGGAGCATGCGCAGGGTGTCTCATAACCAAGCACACTTTGTTGGTAATCCTTTTGTGTGGTCGGTATATAGTATTGATTATCTGACAATTGTCTCAAGGCTTCTTCACGGTATTGCATCCTCGTTTGCAACACCACGTTTCCGCCTTTATCTGAAGGCTTGATTACAATCGACGTATCCTGAAGTAGACCATTCAGGGCCTGTTTCTCTTCAATCGTCAGATTGTCCTTCCTGGGACTTCTGGAGTTTTTACATCTGAACTTAAGTAGATCATTAACCATAGCTTCAGAGAAGACGTCTATCGTGTCGAATGACATCTGCGGTATAAATGTAGATTTAGGTTTAAATGGACTTTCTTCCATTTCTTGATCAATCCCTACTTGTACCGCTCGCATCGCTATGTCCTCCATCATACCGGATTGATTATCCAGAGTTGTATGGAGATTGTGTAAAAGTTCCACTGCTGATAGATCATTGCAGGTTAAAAGATCAGTTGCTGTGATTCTTGCAGATGGTGGTTTAGTTTCTTTCAAAGTTGGTCTCAATTTGAAGTATTTATGTAGCTTCAGATCCTTTGATAACGCCACCCGTGAGTGCTTATTTTCCCCGTATATGGGGAATTTGGAGCTATTTTATATATATATATATATATCACTGAAAAAACCATAGGTTTTAGGGACAGTTATAGTTACTTGGACATTGCACTCGTACAAAACCCGTGAAATTCCCCCGTTATAGTTAGTTCAGCTAACTATAACTCGCGCCCCCGCAATGCACTGCTGATGACGTCACATATTACATCACTCATGACATGGTCAGTGACATCACTGATGACATCACTGATGACATCTCAAATGACATCACTGATGACATCATCCAGTGACTGTGTGTTTCTGTAAAGTTTAAATATTTTTAAAATATATAGGAAAAGACGTATTGAAGAATGAGTGGGTGTGTAAGTGTCTGTATGGATGATTTAGTAGGTGCGTGACTGACTCTATAAGTGAGTGATTTAACGTATCTTACTGAATGCATGGGTTAGTGACTAAACTGGGTGTATGTCTGTATCCATCTGTCTGTTGCTGTGTAAGTGGCTGCATGTGTTTGTGAATAGCTAAATGAGTGTCTATATGAGTTATTGAATGCTTGTCTGAGTATCTGTATGGGTGCCTGAGTGTTTGTGTGGGAGGGGTGTGTGCAACTCTGTGCATAGATGTGTGAGTGGGTGATTCACTGGGTAGATGGTTTCAAGAGTGCATCTGTGATAGACTGTATGGGTGGGTAAGTGTGTGTAAGAGTGTGTTAGTGAGTGAATGTATGTCCCAGTGGTACATGTGTGAGTAACTACATATGTGAAAGGCAGTATATATGTGTGTTGGAGTATATAAATAGCTATAAGCAAGAGTGAGTGATTGTGATAGTGGCTGTATGGATGATTGTGTGCTTGTATCAGTGATTGTATAAGAGCGTAACAATGTGCTACTATTTGTATGAGTAAGTGAGCTGGTGTGTGTATAACTGTATAGGTGAGTAAATGGCAGTGTGTTTAATTATTTGCATGACTGACTAGGTGTGTGAGTATCTCTATGGATGAGTGGCGTTGTTTGAGTGTCTATATAGGAGTAAGAGTGCATATGATAGTCCTGTACTGAGTGACCGTAAGTATGAGTGACTGTACGGGTGAGTGAGTGGATGTGTGTGTGTAGACCTAAGAATCAGTGAGTGGGTATGTAGTTATTGGTGTTGGAGTGTCTATGGTTTTGCGAATGGCAGTCTGTAATTTAGAGTGGGTGTATCAAAGGTTATATTAGGGTGTGAGGAGGTGCATCAGATTATCACGTGGATGATGTCATCAGTGATGTCATTTGAGATGTCATCAGTGATGTCATCAGTGATGTCACTGACCATGTCATGAGTGATGTAATATGTGACGTCATCAGCAGTGCATTGCGAGGCGCGAGTTATAGTTAGCTGAACTAACTATAACGGGGAATTTCACGGGTTTTGTACGAGTGCAATGTCCAAGTAACTATAACTGTCCCTAAAACCTATGGTTTTTTCAGTGAATTTCAAAGGTTTTTTAAATGCTAATTTGTAACTATAACGTCCCTAAAACCTATGGTTTTTTCAGTGAATTTCAAAGGTTTTTTAAATGCTAATTTGTAACTATAACATGTCTGAAACCTACGGTTTTTTCAGTGAATTTCAAAGGTTTTGTAAATGACAATTTTTAAATGTATTAATTGTTATATACATTTTTTTCATACTGATTTCGAAATTTTTTAGAAAACATTTTTTTTACATATTTTATTTTTTAAATTACATTGTAATTATATTATACATTACAAAAAATACTTTCTCAGAATGAATTACTTTAGTTTAAATACTTTGCACATAGGCAATAGACTTTTAAGTACAGTAGTTACAGTTGTTGCAATGGGCAACACATTTTCAAACACAATGCAACATTCAGCTCAATGTGAATTTCTAGTTAAATGCAATTAGTTACTTTATGGATTACTTTTCTAACCACAGGACTGGATCCTAGATTCAGTCCTGGGACATCTCCTGTAAACAGTTGAGTAAAAGCGTTTTGGTTACAGTCGTGATTTTTAAGGAATATTATTGTACTTTAAAAGTTGACACTTAGAAACTTTTTCTCATAGAATGACCAATGTTATCCTATGGAAGGAAATTCACTTAGGAGGTAAAAACTGTTATCGTTACCTTTTGTTACTCAGTGTTGGATCCTGGATCCAGCACTGGTGCATCTCCTGTAAACAGTTGAAAGAATGCGTTTAAGTCATACAGGCGATTTTTAAGGAATATTTGTAGTTTGTGAAAATCGACACTTTGAAACTTTTCTGCTGAAAACCAGACAAAGGATTCCTATGGAAGAAAATATAAGTTACTGGTAAGTACGGTTAAAATTACTTTTCAGGGTCAGTGCTGGGCTAAAAGATGCAGCACTGGGTTCTCTCCTGATAACAGGTGAGTAAATTGGAATTCGTACTTTGGTTGATTTTAGAGGAATATTATAAAGTTCCAAAACTCCACACTTAGAAGAATTTCCAAGTGAAACCAGTCAATGTTAGCCTATGAAGGAAATTCAAGTTACCGGTAAGTACGGTTAAAATTAATTTTGAGGATCAGTACTGGGCTGAAAGATGCAGCACTGAGGTCTCTCCTGATAACAGGTGAGTAAATCAGAATTCGGATTTCGGCTGATTTTAGAGGAATATTTTAAAGTTCCAAAAATCAACACTTAGAATTTTTTTCAGCAAAAAGCAGGCAATGATATCCTATGGAAGGAAATTCAAGTTACCGGTAAGTACGGTTAAAATTACTTTTGAGGATCAGTACTGGGCTGAAAGATGCAGCACTGAGGTCTCTCCTGATAACAGGTGAGTAAATCAGAATTCGGATTTCGGCTTATTTTAGAGGAATATTTGTATGTTTCAAAAATCAAAACTTAGAAGAATTTCCAAGTGAAACCAGTCAATGTTAGCCTATGAAGGAAATTCAAGTTACCGGTAAGTACGGTTAAAATTACTTTTCAGGATCAGTACTGGGCTGAAAGATGCAGCACTGAGGTCTCTCCTGATAACAGGTGAGTAAATCGGAATTCGTATTTCGGCTGATTTTAGAGGAATATTTTAAAGTTCCAAAACTCCACACTTAGAAGAATTTCCAAGTGAAACCAGTCAATGTTAGCCTATGAAGAAAATTCAAGTTACCGGTAAGTACGGTTAAAATTACTTTTCAGGATCAGTACTGGGCTGAAAGATGCAGCACTGAGGTCTCTCCTGATAACAGGTGAGTAAATCGGAATTCGTATTTCGGCTGATTTTAGAGGAATATTTTAAAGTTCCAAAACTCCACACTTAGAAGAATTTCCAATTGAAACCAGTCAATGTTAGCCTATGGAAGGAAATTCAAGTTACTGGTAAGTACGGTTAAAATTACTTTTCAGGACCAGTACTGGGCTGAAAGATACAGCACTGAGGTCTCTCCTTATAACAGGTGAGTAAATCGGAATTCGTATTTCGGCTGATTTTAGAGGAATATTTGCACAATGGTGAAGGGAGGGGGCGGGGCCTGAGGTGACATCTGTGCAAACGCGCCCGTGGCGCGTTTTAAGTTGGGGGATTAAGTCCCCTTGAATCCTGAGGGTCCCTAGGGGCCAACTAGCCCACCAGGAACCTCCAATATGCGCCAGGGGCTGCGTTGCAGAGACGTGTAGAGAGGCCACACCCCTTTACACCTCTCTGCAACGCAGCTCTGTGCCGCTTTCTGGATGTACCTGTTGGGCTAGTTGGCCCCCAGGGACCCTCAGGATTGAAGGGGATTTAATTCCTCATCTTAAAACGCGCCACGGGGCCTGTTTGCACACATGTCACCTGAAGCCCCGCCCCTCCTTCACCACTGTGCAAACGCGCCCGTGGCGCGCTTTAAGTTGGGGGATTAGTCCCTTGAATCCTGAGGGTCCCCGGAGTCCAACTAGCCCACCATATACCTCCAAAGCGCCACAGAGCTGCGTTGCAGAGAGTGTAAAAGGGGTGTGGCCTCTCTACACGTCTCTGCAAGGCAGCCCCCTGGCGCATACTGGAGGTTCCTGGTGGGCTAGTTGGCCCCCAGGGACCCCCAGTATTCAAGGGGAATTTGTTCTCTCTGCAAACGCGCCAGGGGCGCGTTTGCAGAGTGGTGAAGGAAGGGGGCGGGCCTGCGGGCCCGATCGTTTTTTTTTTTTGTCCCTGAAGGTGGGCTGTGTGGCCCCCTTCCTTTTCTTTTGGGCCCTGGGGACCCCATCCCCCAGGGCCTTACCCCTTTTTAATAAAAAAAAAAACGGGAAGGGGGCCGCGTGGCTCTCTTCCTGGGCCTGTATTGGCCCTGGGACCCCATCCTCGGGGCATGGCCTCTATATTTATTATTTTGAGGGGCAGCGTGGCCCCTCCTCTGGCCATTTTAAGGCCCCGGGACCCCATCCCCGGGCCGGCCTTCTTCACAAAAAAAAAAAAAATTTTCTTTTTGGGGAGGGGGCCGCGTGGCCCCTCCCGGGCCACTACTGCCCCGGGACCCCATCCCCGGGGCTGGCTCCTCTCGTTGGGGACTGTGGGGTCCCCAATCCCCCACAGTCCCGCCGGCTCCCACGTCCTTGGGAGCCGGCATTGCTGTCCCACATGGGGAGCAGCTGACATGCTGCTCCCCATGTGAAAGCAATCGCTTTGGATATTGAAGAGAGAGCAGGCTTCCTGCCTCTCTTCCAATATCCAAAGCAGTTTGCTATGGCAGGACGGAGCCGCGAGGCTCCCGTCCTGCCATAGCAAACTACAGTGTCCCGGGGTAGGCACCTCGGGACACTGCAGGAGCCGGCCCTGGGGGTGGTGGTCCCCAGGGCCATCAAGGGCTCCAGGAGGGGGCCGCGCGCCCTCCCATTCAGTACACAGCCCCGGGAGGTGGTGGTCTCGGGCTCTGGGTCCGTAACGGACCCCATATTAAATGTTTAGTGCCCCGGGTGGTGGCGGTCCCGGGCGTGTGAGGGCTGGAGCCCCCACACTGGTTTTATTTTTAATAAAAAAGCCCCGGGAGGTGGTGGTCCTCGGGGCTGGGAGGGCTCAGAGCCCTCCCGCACCATTTTTCAAAAGCCCCGGGGGTGGCGGTCCTCGGGCTTGGGGGCCCTTTGAGGCCCCCCACACATTCAATTATCCCCCCACCATGCACTCCGGGACTTGGGCCACCCGGGGCCATTAACATCGAAGCGCGGAGACCGTGCTTCGATTTTTTTCTCGGCAGGATTCGCGCACCCTGAGCGCATCCTGCCGATTTAAATTTTTTATTTTTTTATTTTTGTCTAGGGGTCCTTGTGGACTCCCTGAGCAAACCTAGGGTCAGGGTGTTTCTACCCTGTCTCTTTGTGCGCTTTGCGCACTTGTTTCTGTCCTCGGTTCTACCGAGGGACAAAATGGCTGCCAACATTTCCTGAATCGGAATGTTGACAGCCAGCTGACAGCCAATTAACATGCAGCTCGTGATCGGGACGGTGCGCGCAGGGTGCGCTGAGGGTACGCGGACCCTACTCGGCCATAGATATCACTAACTTTTTACTTTTCATTTTCTCAGCAACTACTGAACGGATTTACACCATTTAACAAAGGGTTCTTTCTGAACCAAGAACTACCTCTTGCCAAATTTGGTGTAATTCCATTCAGCAGTTCGGGCTGTAGCCGCAGTCCAAAGCTTCCTATGGAAAAGTGCATGGGAAAACGCGCTTTGGGACCCCCTTTCTCGGCCCCGCTGACGAATCTCCGAGACTTTCAGGGTAGGAGCGGACCGAGCGGGCCACAAAGTTTGAAAATTTGCGAAGATACGTCACCGGCAAGAGAGTTATTTCAAATAGAATGTCGCGGATTTCCTATGGATAATAGGTTGTAACTATAACTATCTACTGGCGACCGCCAGTAGATAATATATATATATATTATCTACTGGCGGTCGCCAGTAGATAGTTATAGTTACAACCTATTATCCATAGGAAATCCGCGACATTCTATTTGAAATAACTCTCTTGCCGGTTGACGTATCTTCGCGAAATTTTCAAACTTTGTGGGGCGCTCCGGTCCGCTCCTACCCTGAAAGTCTCGGGGGATACGTCAAGCGGGGGCCGAGAAAAAAGGGGTTCCCAAAACGCGTTTTCCCATGCATTTTCCCATAGGAAACTTTAGACACGGCTACAGCCTCGAACTGCTGAACGGAATTACACCAAATTTGGCAAAGAGGTAGTTCTTGGTTCAGAAAGAACCCTTTTGTTAAATGGTGTAAATCCGCTCAGTAGTTGCTGAGAAAATGAAAAGTAAAAAGTTAGTGATATATAGGGACGAGTAGGGTCCGCGTACCCTCCCGATCACGAGCTGCATGTTAATTGGTTGTCAGCTGGCTGTCAACATTCCGATTCAGGAAATGTTGGCAGCTATTTTGTCCCTCGGTAGAACCGAGGACAGAAACAAGTGCGCAAAGCGCACAAAGGGGGCAGGGTAGAAACACCCTGACCCCTAGGTTTGCTCAGGGGGTCCCACAAGGACCCTCTGGGCAAAAAAAATATATATTTTTTTAAAAATCGGCAGGATGCGCTCAGGGTGCGCGAATCCTGCCGAAAAGAAATCGAAGCGCGGTCTCCCGCGCTCGATAGTTAATTGGCCCTCGGGTGGCCCAAGTCCCGGGGGCATGGTGGGGGGATAATTTATGTGTGGGGGCCTCAAAGGGCCCCCAAGCCCCGGGGACCGCCACCCCCCGGGGCTTTTTTAAAGTGGTGCGGGAGGGCTCTGAGCCCTCCCGCAGCCCCGGGGACCACCACCTCCCCGGGCTTTTTTTTATAATTATTAAACCTGTGTGGGGGGCTCCAGCCCTCACACGCCCGGGGACCACCACCTCCCCGGGGCACTAAACATTTTAATATGGGGGTCCGTTACGACCCTCAGAGCCCCGGGGACCACCACCTCCCCGGGCTGTGTACTGAATGGGAGGGGGCCGCGCGCCCCCTCCTGGAGCCCTTGATGGCCCTGGGGACCACCACCCCCAGGGCCGGCTCCTGCAGTGTCCCGGGTGCCTACCCCGGGACACTGTAGTTTGCTATGGCAGGACGGGAGCCTCGCGGCCCCGTCCTGCCATAGCAACTGCTTTGGATATTGGAAGAGAGAGCAGGAAACCTGCTCTCTTCCAATATCCAAAGCGATTGCTTTTCCACATGGGGAGCAGCATGTCAGCTGCTCCCCATGTGGAACAGCAATGCCGGCTCCCAAGGGACGTGGGGAGCCGGCGGGACTGTGGGGGATTGGGGACCCCCCACAGTCCCCAACGGAGAGGGCCAGCCCCGGGGGATGGGGTCCCCGGGGCAAGTAGTGGCCTGGGAGGGGGGCCACGCGGCCCCCTCCCCAAAAAAGAGAAAAAAAAAAAAATGGAAAGGCCGGCCCCGGGAGATGGGGTCCCCGGGCCTTAAAATTGCCAGAGGAGGGGGCCACGCTGCCCCCTCAAAAAATAAATATAGAGGCCATGCCCCGGGGATGGGGTCCCCGGGGCCAATACAGGCCCAGGGAAGGGGGCCACGTGGCCCCCTTCCCGTTTTTTTTTTTTTTAAGGTAATTTAAAAAGGGGTAAGGCCCTGGGAGATGGGGTCCCCAGGGCCCAAAAAAGAGAAAAGGAAGGGGGGCTACACAGCCTCCCTTCAGGGAGAAAAAAAAAAAAAACGATCGGGCCCGCAGGCCCCGCCCCTTCCTTCACCACTCTGCAAACGCGTCCCTGGCGCGCTTGCAGAGGGGGAACGAACTCCTTGAATACTGGGGGTCCCTGGGGCCAACTAGCCCACCAGGTACCTCCAGTATGCGCCAGGGGCTGCCTTGCAGAGAGGTGTACAGAGGCCACGCCCCTTTTACACCTCTCTGCAACGCAGCTCTGTGGCGCTTTTGGAGGTATATGGTGGGCTAGTTGGACTCCGGGGACCCTCAGGATTCAAGGGACTTAATCCCCAACTTAAAACGCGCCACGGGGCGCGTTTGCACAGTGGTGAAGGGAGGGGCGGGGCTTCAGGTGACATGTGTGCAAACAGGCCCCGTGGCGCGTTTTAAGATGGGGAATTAAATCCCTTCAATCCTGAGGGTCCCTGGGGCCAACTAGCCCAACAGGTACATCCAGAATGCGCCACAGAGCTGCGTTGCAGAGAGGTGTAAAAGGGGTGTGGCCTCTCTACACGTCTCTGCAACGCAGCACCCTGGCGCATATTGGAGGTTCCTGGTGGTCTAGTTGGCCCCTAGGGACCCTCAGGATTCAAGGGGACTTAATCCCCAACTTAAAACGCGCCACGGGGCGCGTTTGCAAAGATGTCACCTCAGGCCCCGCCCCTCCCTTCACCATTGTGCAAATATTCCTCTAAAATCAGCCGAAATAGGAATTCCGATTTACTCACCTGTTATAAGGAGAGACCTCAGTGCTGTATCTTTCAGCCCAGTACTGGTCCTGAAAAGTAATTTTAACCGTACTTACCAGTAACTTGAATTTCCTTCCATAGGCTAACATTGACTGGTTTCACTTGGAAATTCTTCTAAGTGTGGAGTTTTGGAACTTTAAAATATTCCTCTAAAATCAGCCGAAATACGAATTCCGATTTACTCACCTGTTATCAGGAGAGACCTCAGTGCTGCATCTTTCAGCCCAGTACTGGTCCTGAAAAGTAATTTTAACCGTACTTACCGGTAACTTGAATTTCCTTCATAGGCTAACATTGACTGGTTTCACTTGGAAATTCTTCTAAGTGTGGAGTTTTGGAACTTTAAAATATTCCTCTAAAATCAGCCGAAATACGAATTCCGATTTACTCACCTGTTATCAGGAGAGACCTCAGTGCTGCATCTTTAAGCCCAGTACTGATCCTGAAAAGTAATTTTAACCATACTTACCGGTAACTTGAATTTCCTTCATAGGCTAACATTGACTGGTTTCACTTGGAAATTCTTCTAAGTGTGGAGTTTTGGAACTTTAAAATATTCCTCTAAAATCAGCCGAAATACGAATTCCGATTTACTCACCTGTTATCAGGAGAGACCTCAGTGCTGCATCTTTCAGCCGAGTACTGATCCTGAAAAGTAATTTTAACCGTACTTACCGGTAACTTGAATTTCCTTCATAGGCTAACATTGACTGGTTTCACTTGGAAATTCTTCTAAGTGTTGATTTTTGAAACATACAAATATTCCTCTAAAATCAGCCGAAATCCGAATTCTGATTTACTCACCTGTTATCAGGAGAGACCTCAGTGCTGCATCTTTCAGCCCAGTACTGGTCCTGAAAAGTAATTTTAACCGTACTTACCAGTAACTTGAATTTCCTTCCATAGGCTAACATTGACTGGTTTCACTTGGAAATTCTTCTAAGTGTGGAGTTTTGGAACTTTAAAATATTCCTCTAAAATCATCCGAAATACGAATTCCGATTTACTCACCTGTTATCAGGAGAGACCTCAGTGCTGCATGTTTCAGCCCAGTACTGATCCTCAAAAGTAATTTTAACCGTACTTACCGGTAACTTGAATTTCCTTCATAGGCTAACATTGACTGGTTTTCAGCAAAAAGTTTCAAAGTGTTGATTTTCACAAACTACAAATATTCCTTAAAAATCGACAGTATGACTTAAACGCATTCTTTCAACTGTTTACAGGCGATGCACCAGTGCTGGATCCAGGATCCAACACTGAGTAAGAAAAAGTAACGATAACAGTTTTTACCTGCTAAGTGAATTTCCTTCCATAGGATAACATTGGTGATTCTATGAGAAAAAGTTTCAAAGTGTCAACTTTTAAAATACAATAATATTCCTTAAAAATCACGACTGTAACCAAAACGCTTTTACTCAACTGTTTACAGGAGATGTCCCAGGACTGAATCTAGGATCCAGTCCTGTGGTTAGAAAAGTAATCCATAAAGTAACTAATTGCATTTAACTAGAAATTCACATTGAGCTGAATGTTGCATTGTGTTTGAAAATGTGTTGCCCATTGCAACAACTGTAACTACTGTACTTAAAAGTCTATTGCCTATCTGCAAAGTATTTAAACTAAAGTAATTCATTAAGAGAAAGTATTTTTTGTAATGTAATGTATAATGTAATTACAATGTAATTTAAATAATAAAATATGTAAAAAAAATTGTTTCTAAAAATGTAGTAAATCAGTATTTTAAAAATTTATATAACAATTAATACATTTAAAAATTGTCATTTACAAAACCTTTGAAATTCACTGAAAAACCGTAGGTTTCAGACATGTTATAGTTACAAATTAGCATTTAAAAAACCTTTGAAATTCACTGAAAAAACCATAGGTTTCAGGGACATTATAGTTACAAATTAGCATTTAAAAACCTTTGAAATTCACTGAAAAACCATAGGTTTTAGGGACAGTTATAGTTAGTTGGACATTGCACTCGTACAAAACCCGTGAAATTCCCCGTTATAGTTAGTCCAGCTAACTATAACTCGCGCCCCGCAATGCACTGCTGATGACGTCACATATTACATCACTCATGACATGGTCAGTGACATCACTGATGACATCACTGATGACATCTCAAATGACATCACTGATGACATCACTGATGACATCATCCATGTGATAATTTCATGCATCTTCTCACACCCTAATATAACCTTTGATACACCCACTCTAAAGTACAGACTGCCATTCGCAAAACCATAGACACTCCAACACCAATAACTACATACCCACTCACTGATTCTTAGGTCTACGCACACATCCACTCACTCACCCGAACAGTCACTCATATTTACGGTCACTCAGTACAGGACTATCATATGCACTCATACTCCTATATAGACACTCAAACACCGCCACTCATCCATAGAGGTACTCACACACCTAGTCAGTCATGCAAATAATTAAACACACTACCATTTACTCACCTATACAGTTATACACACACCAGCTCACTTACTCATACAAATACTAGCACATTCTTACGCTCTTATACAATCACTGATACAAGCACACACTCATCCATACAGCCACTATCACAATCAGTCACTCTTGCTTATAGCTATTTATATACTCCAACACACATATATACTGCCTTTCACATATGTAGTTACTCACACATGTACCACTGGGACATACATTCACTCACTAACACACTCTTACACACACTTACCCACCCATACAGTCTATCACAGATGCACTCTTGAAACCATCCACCCAGTGAATCACCCACTCACACATCTATGCACAGAGTCGCACACACTCCTCCCACACAAACACTCAGGCACCCATACAGATACTCACACAAGCATTCAATAACTCATATAGACACTCATGTAGCTATTCTCAAACACATGCAGCCACTTACACAGCAACAGACAGACGGATACAGACATTCACCCAGTTTAGTCACTAACCCATGCATTCAGTAAGATACGTTAAATCACTCACTTATACAGTCAGTCACGCACCTACTAAATCATCCATACAGACACTTACACACCCACTCATTCTTCAATACGTCTTTTCCTATATATATTAAAATATTTAAACTTTACAGAAACACACAGTCACTGGATGATGTCATCAGTGATGTCATCAGTGATGTCATTTGAGATGTCATCAGTGATGTCATCAGTGATGTCACTGACCATGTCATGAGTGATGTAATATGTGACGTCATCAGCAGTGCATTGCGGGGCGCGAGTTATAGTTAGCTGGACTAACTATAACGGGGAATTTCACGGGTTTTGTACGAGTGCAATGTCCAACTAACTATAACTGTCCCTAAAACCTATGGTTTTTTCAGTGAATTTCAAAGGTTTTTTAAATGCTAATTTGTAACTATAACGTCCCTGAAACCTATGGTTTTTTCAGTGAATATATATATATATATATATATATATATATATATATATATATATATTCACTGAAAAAACCATAGGTTTTAGGGACAGTTATAGTTAGTTGGACATTTCACTCGTACAAAACCATAGAAATTCCCCCGTTATAGTTAGTTCAGCTAACTATAACTCGCGCCCCGCAATGCACTGCTGATGACGTCACATATTACATCACTCATGACATGGTCAGTGACATCACTGATGACATCACTGATGACATCTCAAATGACATCACTGATGACATCATGCAGTGACTGTGTGTTTCTATAAAGTTTAAATATGTTTAATATATATGCCAAGGTGTATTGAATAATGAGTGGGTGTATAAGTGTCTGGATGGATGATTTAGTAGGTGCGTGACTGACTCTATATGTGAGTGATTAAACGTATCTTACTAAATGCATGGGTTAGTGACTAAACTGTGTGAATGTCTTTATCCGTCTGTCTGTTGGTGTGTAAGTGGCTGCATGGGTTTGTAAATAGCTACATGAGTGTCTATGTGTTATTGATTGGTTGTCTGAGTATCTGTATGGGTGCCTGAGTGTTTGTGTGGATGGGGTGTGTGTGGCTGCACATAGATGTATCAGTTGGTGATTCACTGGGTGCATGGTTTCAAGAGTGCATCTGTGATGGACTGTATGGGTGGGTGAGTGTGTGTATGGGTGTGTTAGTGAGTGAATGTATATCTCAGTGGTACATGTGTGAGTAACTACATATGTGAAAGGCAGTATATATGTGTGTTGGAGTATATAAATGGCTATAAGTGAGAGTGTGTGATTGTGAGAGTGGCTGTATGGATGAGTGTGTACTTGTATCAGTGATTGTATAAGAGCGTAAGAATGTGCTAGTATTTGTATGAGTAAGTGAGCTGGTGTGTGTATAAGTGTATAGGTGAGTAAATGGGTGTGTGATTAAGTTTTTTGCATGACTGACTAGGTGTGTGAGTACCTCTATGGATGAGTGGCGGTGTGTGAGTGTTTATATAGGTGTATGAGTGCATATGATAGTCCTGTACTGAGTGACTAAGTATGAGTGACTGTACGGGTGAGTGAGTGGATGTGTGTGTAGACCTAAGAATCAGTGAGTGGGTATGTAGTTTTTGGTGTTGGAGTGTCTATGGTTTTGAGAATGGCAGTCTGTAATTTAGAGTGGGTGTATCAAAAGTTATATTAGGGTGTGAGAAGATGCATGAAATTATCACATGGATGATGTCATCAGTGATGTCATTTGAGATGTCATCAGTGATGCCATCAGTGATGTCACTGACCATGTCATGAGTGATGTAATATGTGACGTCATCAGCAGTGCATTGCGGGCGCGAGTTATAGTTAGCTGAACTAACTATAACGGGGGAATTTCTATGGTTTTGTACGAGTGAAATGTCCAACTAACTATAACTGTCCCTAAAACCTATGGTTTTTTCAGTGAATTTCAAAGGTTTTTTAAATGCTAATTTCTAACTATAACGTGTCTGAAACCTATGGTTTTTTCAGTGAATTTCAAAGGTTTTTTAAATGCTAATTTCTAACTATAACGTGCCTGAAACCTATGATTTTTTAAGTGAATTTCAAAGGTTTTTTAAATGCTAGTTTCTAACTATGCCTACAGAGGTAGGACATGTGAAGAAAGAAGAAAAACGCACAGAAAGAAGCAAAAGATGTGCACAAAGAACCAACAGAGGAGCAGAAAGAGGCCTTGTTGCAAAATCATCCTGTGCCCACAACTTTTTCAGACGGGTACTGGTGGTAACTGACTTTGACTAACCAGAGCCAGTGCTATGCTAAAAGACACTTAGAATACAGTGAAAACACCTACATACACTAGGGAACACTATGCGTTGGGGTACCCCTGTGATTAGCATGACCTCCTCTGCAAGTCCCTAGTACATAATAGGGCAGGGGGATTAAAACTACCTCTTAAAACGCGCTACAGGGCGCGTTTGCACAGTGGTGAAGGGAGGGGGCCTGAGGTGACATGTGTGCAAACGCACCCGTGGCGCGTTTTAAGCTGCGGGATTAAGTCCCTTGAATTCTGAGGGTCCCTGGGGCCCAACTAGCCCCCAGGTACCTACAGTTAGGACCACAGAGCTGAGTTGCAGAGAGGCGTTCCGAGGCCACGCACCTTTTTCACCTCTCTGCAATGCAACTCTGTTGTGCTTACTGAAGGTACCTGGTGGGCTAGTTGGCCCCCAGGGTCCCTCAGGATTCAAAGGGAATTAATTCCCCAACTTAAAACGCACCACAGGGCGTGTTTGCGCTCATGTCACCTGAGGCCCCGCCCCTCCCTTCACCACTGTGCAAACGCGCCCCGTGGTGTGTTTTAAGTTGGGGGATTAGGTCACCTTGAATCCTGAGGGTCCCTGGGGCCCAACTAGCCCACTAGGTACTTCCAGTAAGCACCACAGGCCTGCGTTGCAACGCCTGTAACAAATTGTGCAGTTGTGTTTAGGTAGTGAAGAGGGTCGTGCTGGGAGTAGTGTTTTAGGGTTTAGGGTAGTGCAGTGGTGTTTGTGTAGTGTAGGGGGTCATGCTGGGGGTAGATTTAGGGTTTAGGGTAGTGCAGTGGTGTTTGGGTAGTGTAGGGAGTCGTGCTGGGGGAGTGTTTTAGGGTTTAGGGTAGTGCAGTGGTGTTTGGGTAGTGTAGGGGGTCGTGCTGGGGTAGTGTTTTAGGGTTTAGGGTAGTGCAGTGGTGTTTGGGTAGTGTAGGGGGTCGTGCTGGGGGTAGTGATTTAGGGTAGTGCAGTGGTGTTTGGGTAGTGTAGGGGTACTGCTGGGGGAAGTGTTTTAGGGTTTAGGTTAGTGCAGTGGTGTTTGGGTAGTGTAGGGGTACTGCTGGGGGTAGTGTTTTAGGGTTTAGGGTAGTGCAGTGGTGTTTGTGTAGTGTAGGGGGTAGTGTTTTAGGGTTTAGGGTAGTGCAGTGGTGTTTGTGTAGTGTAGGAGGTCGTGTTTTAGGGTTTAGGGTAGTGCAGTGGTCTTTGGGTAGTGTAGGGAGTCGTGCGGGGTAGTGTTTTAGGGTTTAGGGTAGTGTAGGGGGTCATGCGGGGGTAGTGTTTTAGGGATTAGGGTAGTGCATTGGTGTTTGGGTAGTGTAGGGGGTCATGCGGGGGGTAGTGTTTTAGGGTTTAGGGCAGTGCAGTGGTGTTTGGGTAGTGTAGGGGGTCATGCTGGGGGGAGTGTTTTAGGGTTTAGGGCAGTGCAGTGGTGTTCGGGTAGTGTAGGGGGTCGTGCTGGGGGGAGTGTTTTAGGGTTTTCGGCAGTGGTGTTCGGGTAGTGTAGGGGGTCGTGCTGGGGGAGTGTTTGAGGGTTTAGGGCAGTGCAGTCGTGTTCGGGTAGTGTAGGGGGTTGTGCTGGGGGTAGTATTTTAGGGTTTAGGGTAGTGCAGTGGTGTTCGGGTAGTGTAGGAGGTTGTGCTGGGGGTAGTGTTCTAGGGTTTAGGGCAGTGCAGTGGTGTTTGGGCAGTGTAGGGGGTAATGCTGGGGGTGGTGTTTTAGGGTTTAGGGCAGTGCAGTGGTGTTCGGGCAGTGTAGGGGGTCGTGCTGGGGGTGGTGTTTCAGGGTTTAGGGCAGTGCAGTGGTGTCCGGGCAGTGTAGGGGGTGGTGTTTCAGGGTTTAGGGCAGTGCAGTGGTGTTCGGGCAGTGTAGGGGGTCATGCAGGGGGTGGTGTTTCAGGGTTTAGGGCAGTGGTGTTCGGGCAGTGTAGGGGGTCGTGCTGGGGGTGGTGTTTCAGGGTTTGGGGCAGTGCAGTGGTGTTCGAGCAGTAAAGGGGGTCGTGCTGGGGGTGGTGTTTCAGGGTTTAGGGCAGTGCAGTGGTGTTCGGGCAGTGTAGGGGGCGGTGCAGGGGGTGGTGTTTCAGGGTTTAGGGCAGTGCAGTGCTGTTCGGGCAGTGTAGGGGGTGCTGCACGGGGTGGTGTTTCAGGGTTTAGGGCAGTGCAGTGGTGTTCGGGCAGTGTAGGGGGTCATGCAGGGGGTGGTGTTTCAGGGTTTAGGGCAGTGCAGTGGTGTTCGGGCAGTGTAGGGGGTCGTGCTGGGGCTGGTGTTTCAGGGTTTAGGGCAGTACAGTGGTGTTCGGGCAGTGTAGGGGGTCGTGCTGGGGCTGGTGTTTCAGGGTTTAGGGCAGTGCAGTGGTGTTCGGGCAGTGTAGGGGGTTGTGCTGGGGCTGGTGTTTCAGGGTTTAGGGCAGTGCAGTGGTGTTTGGGCAGTGTAGGTGGGCGTGCTGGGGCTGGTGTTTCAGGGTTTAGGGCAGTGCAGTGGTGTTCGGGCAGTGTAGGGGGTCATGCTGGGGCTGGTGTTTCAGGGTTTAGGGCAGTGCAGTGGTGTTCGGGCAGTGTAGGGGGTCTTGCTGGGGCTGGTGTTTCAGAGTCTAGGGCAATGCAGTGGTGTTCGGGCAGTGTAGGGGGTCTTGCTGGGGCTGGTGTTTCAGGGTTTAGGGCAGTGCAGTGGTGTTCGGGCAGTGTAGGGGGTCGTGCTGGGGGTGGTGTTTCAGGGTTTAGGGCAGTGCAGTGGTGTTTGGCAGTGTAGGGGGTCATGCTGGGGCTAGTGTTTCAGGATTTAGGGCAGAGCAATGGTGTTCAGGGAGTGTAGGGGTTTTGCTGGAGGTGGTGTTTCAGGGTTTAGGGCAGTGCAGTGGTGTTCGTGCAGTGTAGGGGGTGGTGTTTCGGGGTTTAGGGCAGTGGTGTTCAGGCAGTGTAGGGGGTCTTGCTGGGGTTGATGTTTCAGGGTTTAGGGCAGTGCAGTGGTGTTCGGGCAGTGTAGGGGGTCATGCTGGGGGTGGTGTTTCAGGGTTTAGGGCAGTGCAGTGGTGTTCCAGCAGTGTAGGAGGTCGTGCAGGGGGTGGTGTTTCAGGGTTTAAGGCAGTGCAGTGGTGTTCGGACAGTGTAGGGGGTCGTGCTGGGGGTGGTGTTTCAGGGTTTAGGGCAGTGCAGTGGTGTTCGGGCAGTGTAGGGTGTCGTGCTGAGGGGTGGTGTTTCAGGGTTAAGGGCAGTGCAGTGGTGTTCGGGCAGTGTAGGGGGTCGTGCAGGGGGTGGTGTTTCAGGGTTTAGGGCAGTGCAGTGGTGTTTGGGCAGTGTAGGGGGTCGTGCAGGGGGTGGTGTTTCAGGGTTTAGGGCAGTGCCGTGGTGTTCGGCCAGTGTAGGGTGGTCTTGCTGGGGGTGGTGTTTCAGGCTTTAGTGCAGTGGTGTTCGGGTAGTGTACGGGGACTTGCTGGGGGTGGTGTTTCAGGGTTTAGGGCAGTGCTGTGGTGTTCGGGCAGTGTAGGGGGTCGTGCTGGGGCTGGTGTTTGAGGGTTTAGGGTAGTGCAGTGGTGTTCGGGCAGTGTAGGGGGTCGTGCTGGGGCTGGTGTTTCAGGGTTTAGGGCAGTGCAGTGGTTTTCGGGCAGTGTAGGCGGTCGTGCTGGGGCTGGTGTTTCAGGGTTTAGGGCAGTGCAGTGGTGTTCGGGCAGTGTAGGGGGTCGTGCTGGGGTGGTGTTTCAGGGTTTAGGGCAGTGCAGTGGTGTTCGGGCAGTGTAGGGGGTCGTGCTGGGGGTGGTGTTTCAGGGTATAGGGCAGTGCAGTGGTGTTCGGGCAGTGTAGGGGGTCGTGCTGGGGCTGGTGTTTCATGGTTTAGGGCAGTGCAGTGGTGTTCGGGCAGTGTAGGGGGTCATGCTGGGGGTGGTGTTTCAGGGTTTAGGGCAGTGCAGTGGAGTTCGGGCAGTGTAGGGGGTCATGCTGGGGGTGGTGTTTCAGGGTTTAGGGCAGTGCAGTGGTGTACGGGCAGTGTAGGGGGTCTTGCTGGGGGTGGTGTTTCAGGGTTTAGGGCAGTGGTGTTCGGGCAGTGTAGGGGTCTTGCTGGGGGTAGTGTTTCGGGGTTTAGGGCAGTGCAGTGGTGTTCGTGCAGTGTAGGGGGTCATGCTGGGGGTGGTGTTTCAGGGTTTAGGGCAGTGCAGTAGTGTTCGGGCAGTGTAGGGGATCGTGCAGGGGGTGGTGTTTCAGGGTTTAGGGCAGTGCAGTGGTGTTCGGGCAGTGTAGGGGGTCGTGCTGGGGGTGGTGTTTCAGGGTTTAGGGCAGTGCAGTGGTGTTCGGGCAGTGTAGGGGGTCGTGCAGGGGGTAGTGTTTCAGTGTTTAGGGTAGTGCAGTGGTGTTCGGGCAGTGTAGGGGTCGTGCTGGGGCTGGTGTTTCAGGGTTTAGGGCAGTGCAGTGGTGTTCGGGCAGTGTAGGGGTCTTGCTGGGGGTGGTGTTTCAGGGTTTAGGGCAGTGGTGTTCAGGCAGTGTAGGGGGTCTTGCTGGGGGTGGTGTTTCAGGGTTTAGGGCAGTGCAGTGGTGTTCGGGCAGTGTAGGGGGTCTTGATGGGGGTAGTGTTTCAGGGTTTAGGGCAGTGCAGTGGTGTTCGTACAATGTAGGGGGTCGTGCTGGGGATGGTGTTTCAGGGTTTAGGGCAGTGCAGTGGTGTTTGGGCAGTGTAGGGGGTCGTGCAGGGGGTGGTGTTTCAGGGTATAGGGCAGTGCAGTGGTCTTCGGGCAGTGTAGGGGGTCGTGCTGGGGGTGGTGTTTCAGGGTTTAGGTCAGTGCAGTGGTGTTCGGGCAGTGTAGGGGGTCATGCTGGGGGTGGTGTTTCAGGGTTTAGGGCAGTGGTGTTCGGGCAGTGTAGGGGTCTTGCTGGGGGTGATGTTTCAGGGTTTAGGGCAGTGCAGTGGTGTTCGGGCAGTGTAGGAGGTCTTGCTGGGGGTAGTGTTTCAGGGTTTAGGGCAGTGCAGTGGTGTTCGGGCAGTGTAGGGGTCATGCTGGGGTGGTGTTTCAGGGTTTAGGGCAGTGCAGTGGTGTTCGGGCAGTGTAGGGGGTCATGCTGGGGGTGGTGTTTCAGGGTTTAGGGCAGTGCAGTGGTGTTCGGGCAGTGTAGGGGGTCGTGCTAGGGTATGTGTTTCAGGGTTTAGGGCAGTGCAGTGGTGTTCGGGCAGTGTAGGGGGTCGTGCAGGGGATGGTGTTTCAGGGTTTAGGGCAGTGCAGTGGTGTTCGGGCAGTGTAGGGGGTCGTGCTGGGGGTAGTGTTTTAGGGTTTAGGGTAGTGCAGTGGTGCTTGTGTAGTGTAGGGGGTCGTGCTGGGGGTAGTGTTTTAGGGTTTAGGGTAGTGCAGTGGTGTTTGGGTAGTGTAGGGGGTCATGCTGGGGGTAGTGTTTTAGGATTTAGGTTAGTGCAGTGGTGTTTGGGTAGTGTAGGGGTCGTGCTGGGGGTAGTGATTTAGGGTTTAAGGTAGTGCAGTGGTGTTTGTGTAGTGTAGGGGGTCGTGCTGGGGGTAGTGTTTTAGGGTTTAGGGTAGTGCAGTGGTGCTTGTGTAGTGTAGGGGGTCATGCTGGGGGTATGTTTTAGTGTTTAGGGTAGTGCAGTGGTGTTTGTGTAGTGTAGGGGTCATGTTTTAGGGTAGTGCAGTGGTGTTTGGGTATTGTAGGGGGTCGTGCTGGGGGTAGTGTTTTAGGATTTAGGTTAGTGCAGTGGTGTTGGGGTAGTGTTTTAGGGTTTAGGGTAGTGCAGTGGTGTTTGTGTAGTGTAGGGGGTCATGCTGGGGGTAGTGTTTTAGGGTTTAGGATAGTGCAGTGGTGCTTGTGTAGTGTAGGGGGTAGTGTTTTAGGGTTTAGGGTAGTGCAGTGGTGTTTTTGTAGTGTAGGGGGTCATGTTTTAAGATGCAACGCTCCAATACCTGACCAGTCTGCACTACATAAAACTGCAAAAAACTAAAAATAAAATGTGTTTTGCACACTTTTGTCATTGGGCTATATGTGGGCTACATCTGGGTAATATTTGTGCTACATTTGGGCTCTTTTTTCACTGGTGGCCATCTTGGAAGACTTCTTTGTTATGAAGTTTCCTAATTTCCTCATTTACTGCAGTCTCCTCAGTAGGAAATGCTTTCAGTTTTTTACTTTGATTCCATCAAGAAGGCATTGAGATGTGTCACACATTTGCCATAAATTCAGAATGTTATTACTCTAGTTGTTCATTAGATCACTGTAGTAAAGCTACTGCTCACCAAGGAGTTAACTGGAAGTCTACTGCTGGTATTGAAAGTGATTGTTTCAGTCTGCATGTCAGAATTTTCTAATGAAATAGAAGAGGATTTGAGATCTCACTTAAAACATGCACTAAATTTTCTTTTTGCAGCACTAACCATAATTTCTATGGCAAAATGAACCCCTCATTTTGTTCCTTTTTAAATTAAATGTTTTAAGTGTTACCAGTTTATTCCAATCAAGATGGCTTCAGGTGTGCCATACTTTTGTCATAAGTAAGGCTGTTAGCACTCTAGTTGTTCTTTAGAACACTCTGGGAAGCTGCAGTAGAACACAAAGGCATCAACTGACAGGCTGCTCCTGTTGAAATATAACAGGAAGATATTTGAGATCTCACTTAAAACATGTCCTAATTTTTCTTTCTACAG
Source organism: Calotriton arnoldi (assembly GCA_963921515.1). Classification (NCBI taxonomy): domain Eukaryota; kingdom Metazoa; phylum Chordata; class Amphibia; order Caudata; family Salamandridae; genus Calotriton; species Calotriton arnoldi. The sequence continues at coordinate 186,466 of CAWUFW010013713.1, forward strand.
CACTAACCATAATTTCTATGGCAAAATGAACCCCCTCATTTTGTTCCTTTTTAAATTAAATGTTTTAAGTGTTACCAGTTTATTCCAATCAAGATGGCTTCAGGTGTGCCATACTTTTGTCATAAGTAAGACTGTTAGCGCTCTAGTTGTTCTTTAGAACACTCTGGGAAGCTGCAGTAGAACACAAAGGCATCAACTGACAGGCTGCTCCTGTTGAAATATAACAGGAAGATATTTGAGATCACACTTGAAACATGTCCTAATTTTTCTTTCCAGAGCACTAACCATAATTTCTATGACAAGATGAACCCCATCATTTTGTTCCTTTTTAAATTAAATGTTTTAAGTGTTACCAGTTTATTCCAATCAAGATGGCTTCAGGTGTGCCATACTTTTGTCATAAGTAAGGCTGTTAGCACTCTAGTTGTTCTTTAGAACACTCTGGGAAGCTGCAGTAGAACACAAAGGAATCAACTGACAGTCTCTGCCCTTGTTGGATGTACATGTTTTACTGAGAATGTCAGACTTCATTCTCACATGACTGAGAAAGATAATGTGAATTTACAGAAAATATGCTCTCATTTTAGCTTCTGGGGCACCTTCCAAAACTGTATGGGACAATCATGTGAAAATAGTTTTCTCTCAAACATGATTCATGATATCCCAGCAGAAGGTTTTTCACAGGGTAAAATCACCTTAGAACACACCACAATTCCTGAAATTAGTATGGTACCATCAACAAATGAATTCTAATGTAACTAAAGTCTGTTATCACCCTTTATAGTTCTCCTTTTGCTAACCCTCAAAATCTTCGATTCACTACAATGCATTTCAAAGGGGTACTATCATTTATATTGGTCCCAAGATGGCTGCCAGCAATTCCAGGATGAAGTGCTGACAGCCAATCAGATCTCACGATGACATGTGTGGTTAGGCTCCGCCCTTATATATATGTGTTTTTACTTTTGATTTTCTCAGCAACTACTGAACGGATTTACACCATTTAACAAAAAGGGTTCTTTTTGAACCAAGAACTACCTCTTTGCCAAATTTGGTGTAATTCCATTCAGCAGTTCGGGCTTTAGCCTTGCATAAAGTTTCCTATGGGAAATTGATTTTTTGACTCTTATTTTTTTAATTTCTCTGCAACTACTGAACGGATTTACACCATTTAACAAAAGGGTTCTTTCTGAACCAAGAACTACCTCTTTGCCAAATTTGGTGTAATTCCGTTCAGCAGTTCGGGCTGTAGCCGTGTCTAAAGTTTCCTATGGGAAAATGAATGTGGAAAACACGTTTTGGGACCCCCCTTTTTCTCGGCCCCCGCTTGACGAATCACCCTGAGACTTTCAGGGTAGGAGCGGACCGGAGCGGGCCATAAAGTTTGAAAATTTCGCGAAGATTTGTCAACCGACGCAAGAGTTATTTCAAATAGAATGTCGCGGATTTCCTATGGAAAATAGGTCCTAACTATAACTATCTACTGGCGACCGCCAGTAGATAATATATATATATATATATATATATATATATATATATATATATATATATATATATATTCACTGAAAAAACCATAGGTTTCAGGGGCGTTATAGTCAGTTGGACATTTCACTCGTACAAAACCATAGAAATTCCCCCGTTATAGTTAGTTCAGCTAACTATAACTCGCGCGCCCGCAATGCACTGCTGATGACGTCACATATTACATCACTCATGACATGGTCAGTGACATCACTCATGACATCACTGATGACATCTCAAATGACATCACTGATGACATCACTGATGACATCATCCTTGTGATAGAGTGGCAGACCTCCTCTCACCCTAATATAACCTTTGATACACACACTCAAAAATACAAACTAACATTTTCAAAACAATGGACATACCAATACCAGTTACAACACACCTATTCAGTAATTCCAAGATCTACACACACATCCACTCATTCACCAACAGTCCCTATACAGTCACTCATACATGTACTCACTCATCATATGTACTCATACACCTATACATCCTGTTACACACCGCCACTCATCCATAGAGTTACTCACACACATAGTCACACATGCAAACAAAGTATCAAACATCCATTTACTTGCATATACAGTTATACACACACTACCACACTTACTTCTACAGAAACTTACACATACTTACTCTCTTAAACAATCACTTATAGAAACAGCTACTTATTTGTACAGGAACTCTTCCAATCTCTCACTCTCACATATACTCACTTATATACACCAATTCTCACATATACTAGTTTAAAACATATGTAGTTACTCATAAAGACACTATTGAGACAGTCATTCACTCACTAACACACCCATACACATACTCATCCACCTATACAGTCCTGCACACATGCTGTCTTCAACACATACAAACAGTGAGTCACTCATTCATGCATCTATGCACTAAGCAATACCCCCCACCGAACCATACACACACTCAGACACTCATACTGATACTCAAAAAACCAACTAATAACCCATATAGACACTCATGTAGCTACTCACCAACCCATGCAGCCACTTATACACAAAGTGAGAGACTGATACAGATATTTTCATATTTAAACATTACTCACTAACCCATGTATTCACTAAGATACATTTAGTCAGTTATACAATTAATTTTACAAAAAAAATCATCCATTTAGACACTTATATACCCATTTATTCTTCCATCGACCTTGAGATATACATATATAAAACATATTTAATTTTCAGAAAAACACACATTCACTGGATGATGTCATCAGTGATGTCATCAGTGATGTCATTTGAGATGTCATCAGTGATGTCATGAGTGATGTCACTGACCATGTCATGAGTGATGTAATATGTGACGTCATCAGCAGTGCATTGCGGGCGCGCGAGTTATAGTGAGCTGAACTAACTATAACGGGGGAATTTCTATGGTTTTGTATGAGTGAAATGTCCAACTAACTATAACGCCCCTGAAACCTATGGTTTTTTCAGTGAATTTCTAAGGTTTTTTAAATGCTAAATTCTAACTATAACGTGCCTGAAACCTATGGTTTTTTCAGTGAATTTCTAAGGTTTTTTAAATACTAATTTCTAACTATAACGTGCCTGAAACCTATGGTTTTTTCAGTGAATATATATATATTTATTATACTATGTATACATGTGAAAATGTCTTGGTCCCCTGTTTGCCTCGGTGGCACGGAAAAAATGAGTGGAACTGACGTCAGCACGCCGACGAGGTCCTCTTATGGCTCCGATGACGTCATACGGTGTCGCGAGCGGAGCCGTGCTCGTTGACGTGGGAGAGCTAGGAAAGAACTTCCGTGGAATGCTGGTGCAGGGGATATTCACCTAAGTGTTCAGGCTAGTCCTTTGGGAGCAACTGTTTATGTTGCCACTCCAGAAACCGAAACCAGTGATCCGAGGGCAGAGGCCCTGCAGATGGCACACGAGGTGGGGTGCCCAGTCGTGTGCACCGGCGGGGCAGTGAAGTGACAAGCACCACAACCCACAAAAAAGGTAACGAGGGCACTGAATAACACAGAATCTTCTCTTTGTATCTGGCAGGAACAACGAAGTTAAAATGCCCTAGTACCAAAATGTAGAATTAGTGCTACAACGGTCTTCAAGAGGACCTGCGATGCCGCTTCTGCCTCCCATAACCTGGAGGCGGCACATGGGTCACGCGGTACGATCATACTGCGGTGGGACGCACACTCGTTGACCTCTCATGGCACTGCTCCACACTTCAGGGAGGACGCTTTCCATTAGCTATGTTTTCTGATGACATGTCGCGCCGGCCCCGTCCAACAACAGAACTCCTTTAGATCCAAACGGACTCTTCCACTCTCTCACCGGAAGTGAAACCAGGCCACGCGGACACTTTCACAATACAACAGCCGGGAATGCACTTTTTGGTAAAAATACCATATTCCTTCCTCCTAATTAATCAAATAAACGTCTCACTGAAGAACAGGGGCCAGCTTCGATCGGTAAACAGCCGTTACAACGACTTTTTTACTTTGCGATACCATTACAACGCATGCATTACCACGCATGCGTTGTACATCACAAAGTCATTACTACGCATTTTTTAGAACGCATGGTCATTTACCACGCATGCCTTTACAACGAATTTTGTTGTAAAGGTATGTATGGTAAATGACCATGCGTTCTAAAAACATGTAGATGATCCATGTCGTTGTAAGGAAACAGAGGCTGTTCCGTTTCCTCACAACGACGTGCACTGCCCCTCAGAGATGACATGAAGCAGGAACCATGAGGAGAGAGGAACATGAGGAGTGAGAGGTAAGGGGGATTGGGCATGGGGTGGGGGTTTCTTTTCTAGGGTTTAGGCTAGTGCAGTGGTGTTTGGGTGGTGTAGGGGGTCGTGCTGGGGGTAGTGTTTTAGGGTTTAGGGTAGTGCAGTGGTGTTTGGGTAGTGTAGGGGGTCGTGCTGGGGGTAGTGTTTTAAGGTTTAGGGTAGTGCAGTAGTGTAGGGGGTCGTGCTTGGGGTAGTGTTTTAGGGTTTAGGGTAGTGCAGTGGTGTTTGGGTAGTGTAGGGGGTCGTGCTGGGGTAGTGTTTTAGGGTTTAGGGTAGTACAGTGGTGTTTGAGTAGTGTAGGGGGTCATGCTGGTGGTAGTGTTTTAGGGTTTAGGGTAGTGCAGTGGTGTTTGTGTAGTGTAGGGGGTCATGCTGGGGGTAGTGTTTTATGGTTTAGGGTAGTGCAGTGGTGTTTGGGTAGTGTAGGGGGTCGTGCTGGGGATAGATTTAGGGTTTAGGGTATTGCAGTGGTATTTGGGTAGTGTAGGGAGTCGTGCTGGGGGTAGTGTTTTAGGGTTTAGGGTAGTGCAGTGGTGTTTGTGTAGTGTAGGGGTTTTGCTGGGGGTAGTGTTTTAGGGTTTATGTTAGTGCAGTGGTGTTTGGGTAGTGTAGGGGGTAGCGCTGGGGTAGTGTTTTAGGGTTTAGGGCAGTGCAGTGGTGTTTGTGTGGTGAAGGGGGTCATGCTGTGGGTAGTGTTTTAGGGTTTAGGGTAGTGCAGTCGTGTTTGTGTAGTGTAGGGGGTCGTGTATTAGGGTATAGGGTAGTGCAGTGGTGTTTGGGTAGTGTAGGGGGTCATGCTGGGGTTAGTGTTTTAGGGTTTAGGGTATTGCAGTGGTGTTTGGGTAGTGTAGGGGGTCGTGCTGGGGGTAGTGTTTTAGGGTTTAGGGTAGTGCAGTGGTGTTTGTGTAGTGTGGGAGGTCATGCTGGGGTATATTTAGGGTTTAGTGTAGTGCAGTGGTGTTTGGGTAGTGTAGGGAGTCGTGCTGGGGGTAGTGTTTTAGGGTTTAGGGTAGTGCAGTGGTGTTTGGGTAGTGTAGGGAGTCGTGCTGGTGGTAGTGTTTTAGGGTTTAGGGTAGTGCAGTTATGTATGGGTAGTGTAGGGTGTTGTGCTGGGGTAGTGTTTTAGGGTTTAGGGTAGTGCAGTGGTGTTTGGGTAGTGGAGGGGGTAGTGTTTTAGGGTTTAGGGTAGTGCGCCCAACCAGCCACAATATCGTGGACAAAGGGGATCCTGACTCTTTGGAACGCTCCATCAATTGAATAATTTGGGTCAAGGGCCCTACCACGTCCAAGACCTATCAATTCCTTTCTTGGGATCCCTCATATACTTGGAGAAAAAGGTACATCGTTTCTCATCAATTTCAGGCGTGTGTGCCACCTTCCCCTTCAGTGAGGGCCTGGGGCATTCTCCCCTCATCCTATTCCTGACCTCCCTTTCAAGGGGTTGATGGATTTTCCCCACCACATACTCTGCCACTTTGGCGTCAGGTGTCCACTCTGCCGACCTAGGATGGTAAATTTGGGTAGGCTCGAACATGTCCGAGTGGACCCCGTCCCCAACCGGGGACTGAGAGGAGTGGGACTCTGGACGCCAGGGATGCCCCAAGTCCTTATCCTCATCGGAGGAGAAATCGTCCTCCGATACACCCTCTCCCTCTAAGGAAACCCGCCGTCGGGGTCTACAATAGTGGTGACAGTGTCGCAATTTTCTCCGGGCCCCTCCTCCTCCCGGCAGGGTGCATGTTTTAGCGTTCGCACACTCTTGAGGAAGGTCTCCGTAAGTTTATCAAATCCTTCCAAGTGCCCCGCGTTATGATTTACTGCCCTTTTATTCCCCATCTGGGAGCTACTTGGACCCGCCACCACCAGATCTGGGTCACTGAACACCCCAGGGATGCTTTTCGCCAGCTTATCAACCTGATCCCTAACAGGAGCCAGCGCCCTAGATATAGCCAGAGAGAGGGCTTGGTCCACTGCTGGAGGGAGAAGTTGGGGGGCCATTCCTCCTCCACTTCCTGGTAGGAGGAGTAAAAATGGTCTTCTGGAGAAGACATGATAGCAGAGGGTGTGAGCACAGAACAAATGCCCTTAAAATCCTTAAGACAGCCCCCTCGCCGGTGCTCCAACAGCTGGGCTTTCCTCGAAGCTGTTATAAGAATAGACTGAGGCGCAATACCAATTACCACCAGCAGGTGGCGCTGGTCACTAACGTGGCCGTGTGGGGAAATCACTGCGTAGCGGTGTCAAAATTAGGCGAGGGTTGGTCGGGAATCAAGCAGACACTAAAAGAGTGACCGGATTCCCAAACGCGCGTAAAGACCAGCGGGAGCGCTCGACGGAGCTGCCTCGCTCGGACCAGACGCGCCTGACAGGATCTCACCGCACGCAGAGCACACAGCGGGAGAAACTGCGAGGGGGAGAACGCGCTCGGGCAAGAGCCTGCTGCGCAGGGAATATGAAACAATACCAAGGCAATAATGCTAATAACGTGCACAAGAAACCGCTATACAAACAGCAACAACGTCAGATTAAGCCAAGAATGTAAGGACTGCACGTAACTGACGAGCAGTGAAGAAAGAGGAAGCGGAAGGGACGTCACGATATTATATACGATGGACTGTGATATGATTGGACTATAGTTGCCTTGGAGACTACCCACCTAATGGTTCATGGGTTGTGTAGTCTTTTGTTTAATGATTGTTGTGTTACGTTTTCTTTGAACTGCAATGCAAATAAAGTGAGGAAAGATATGCATAATCCTCGCCTCCGTCCTGCCATAGAATTCATTAAACTTTATTTGATCTGATTTAGAAACATAGGGGCACATGCATCAAGGTAGGCTTTTGCGATTCCTTAATTGCGATTATTAAGGAATCGCAATTAAGGAATCGCAAAAGCCTATGCATGTAGGAATCGCTATAAAAATAGCGATTCCTAAACATTCCTTAATTGCGACTCGCTAATTGCGAGTCGCAATTAAGGAATACCTCCCCATTAATTCCTATGGGCCTAGAGGCCCATAGGAATGAATGGGAAGACATTCTCAATTAGCGATTCGCAATTAGAGAATCGCAAATTGAGAATGCAATTTCAAGGGTGCCAGGGTGTCAAAATGACACCCTGTTGCACCCCTGAAATTGTGATGTGCACCCATGTTGCGCACACACATGCCCCAAGGGCATGTGTGTGTGTAACCTAAAACTTAAAAAAATGCATTTTAGAGCATTTTTCGAAGGTTTTGCAAATTACAGACAAGTTTGATTTGTCTGTAATTTGCGGTCCCAAATAGCGAAATCGCTATTTGAAAGTGCTTCTAGCATTGCATTTAAGGAATCGCAAATTGCGATTCCTTGCAATCTGTCATATTTAGGAATTCGCAATTAATTGCGAATTCTTAAATTACGCATAGAAACACTTTCATGCATCTCCAAAGGCCAATTTGCGATCGCAAACGGCCGATTTTTGCGATTCGCACCGTTTGCGATCGCAAAAACCTTTGATGCATGTGCCCCATAGATCATAAAAGTGTACATAAAAACAGTAAATCCTCTTTCCTAATACAATACAGTGAGAATTAATTAAAACCAGTAGGTAAAAATGGGTGTTACAAAGCCCGGTTCAGAGCAACTTCAGGTTAACAGAATCGTAAAGTTCAATGTTTCGCAAGATCAATCTCATGTACTTCGTGCAAAATACGCAATAAGGGGTCCAAGTAAGATGTAACGCTCCAATACCTGACCAGTTTGCACTATATAAAACTGCAGAAAAACTAAAAATAAAAAGTGTTTTGCACACTTCTGTCATTGGGCTATATGTGGGCTACATCTGGGTGATATTTGTGCCACATTTGGGCTCTTTTTTCTCTGGTGGCCATCTTGGGAGACTTAGGGGCAGATTTACAAGCCCCCGCGCCACCAGTACGTCACTTTTCGTGACGTACTAGTGGCGCAGGGGGCTCCTCGATATTTACAAGGAGAGGAAAAGCCACCCTGCGTGACTTTTCCTCTCCTTGTAAATACCGTCCCTTCACACGCAGCACTTTGCGGTGAAGGGGCGTTCCATGGGTGTTGCTGTGGGTGTTCCCACGCAACACCCATGGAACAAGACACATCTCCAGATTTACGAGAAATCGTAAATCTGGAGATGCGTCTGAAAGCTACGCCACCCTAGAGGTGGCGTAGCAAGCGCACCGAGGATTTCTCCTCGTTTTCCTCTTTCAATGCGTGCTGCATTCTGCAGCACGCATTGAAAGAGGAAAAAGCCTGTACTGATTGTTTTTGTGCAGAAAGGTTCCCCTTCCTGCACAAAAACAATCTCCCCATGGCGCAGGCATCCTTGCACCATGGTGCAAGGGTGCCTGCGCCGGCGCTTGGCAGCTGTTTGTGCGCCAGCGCAGGAGAAGCACAGGAATGCGACATATTCTTGTAAATATGTCGCATTCCTGTGCTCTGAAAGTGCCGCAGCGTGGCGCAGCCAAGGGCTTGCAGCGCCACGCTGCGGCACTTTCTTGTAGATCTGCCCCTCATTTGTTATGAAGTTTCCTAATTTCGTCATTTACTGCAGTCTCCTCAGTAGGAAATGCTTTCAGTTTTTTACTTTGATTCCATCAAGAAGGCATTCAGATGTGTCACACATTTGCCATAAATTCAGAATGTTAGCACTCTAGTTGTTCATTAGATCACTGTAGTAAAACTACTGCTCACCAGGGAGTTAACTGGAAGTCTACTGCTGGTATTTAAAGTTATTGTTTCAGTCTGCATGTCAGAATTTTCTAATGAAATAGAAGAGGATTTGAGATCTCACTTAAAACATGCCCTAAATTTTCTTTCTGCAGCACTAACCATAATTTCTATGGCAAAATGAACCCCCTCATTTTGTTCCTTTTTAAATTAAATGTTTTAAGTGTTACCAGTTTATTCCAATCAAGATGGCTTCAGGTGTGCCATACTTTTGTCATAAGTAAGACTGTTAGCGCTCTAGTTGTTCTTTAGAACACTCTGGGAAGCTGCAGTAGAACACAAAGGCATCAACTGACAGGCTGCTCCTGTTGAAATATAACAGGAAGATATTTGAAATCTCACTTAAAACATGTCCTAATTTTTCTTTCTTCAGCACTAACCATAATTTCTATGACAAAATGAACCCCCTCATTTTGTTCCTTTTTAAATTAAATGTTTTAAGAGTTACCAGTTTATTCCAATAAAGATGGCTTCAGGTGTGCCATCATTTTGTCATAAGTAAGACTGTTAGCGCTCTAGTTGTTCTTTAGAATACTCTGGGAAGCTGCAGTAGAACACAAAGGCATCAACTGACAGGCTGCTCCTGTTGAAATATAACAGGAAGATATTTGAGATCACACTTGAAACATGTCCTAATTTTTCTTTCTACAGCACTAACCATAATTTCTATGACAAAATGAACCCCCTCATTTTGTTCCTTTTTAAATTAAATGTTTTAAGAGTTACCAGTTTATTCCAATCAAGATGGCTTCAGGTGTGACATACTTTTGTCATAAGTAAGGCTGTTAGCACTCTAGTTGTTCTTTAGAACACTCTGGGAAGCTGCAGTAGAATACAAAGGAATCAACTGACAGTCTCTGCCCTTGTTGGATGTACATGTTTTACTGAGAATGTCAGACTTCATTCTCACATGACTGAGAAAGATAATGTGAATTTACAGAAAATATGCTCTCATTTTAGCTTCTGGAGCACCTTCCAAAACTGTATGGGACAAGCATGTGAAAATAGTTTTCTCTCAAACATGATTCATGATATCCCAGCAGAAGGTTTTTCACAGGGTAAAATCACCTTAGAACACACCACAATTCCTGAAATTAGTATGGTACCATCAACAAATGAATTCTAATGTTACTAAAGTCTGTTATCAATCAATCAATCAATCAATCATGTCACTTATAAAGCGCACTACATACCCGCGAGGGTCTCAAGGCGCTGGGGGAAGAGGGGGGTGGTGCTGCTACTGATCGAAGAGCCAGGTCTTGAGGAGTCTTCTGAAGGCCAGTAGGTCTTGGGTCTGTCGGAGGTTGGTGGGGAGGGTGTTCCAGGTCTTGGCGGCGAGGTGGGAGAAGGATCTGCCGCCGGCGGTCGTTTTCCGGATGCGGGGGACTGTGGCGAGGGCGAGGCTGGTCGAGCGGAGCTGGCGGGTGGGGGTGTAGAAGCTGAGTCGTCTGTTGAGGTAGGCTGGTCCGGAGTTGTGGAGTGCTTTGTGTGCGTGGGTGAGGAGCTTGAAGGTTATCCTCTTGTTGACAGGGAGCCAGTGCAGGTCTCTCAGGTGGGGTGTGATGTGGCTGCGTTGGGGGATGTCGAGGATAAGACGTGCAGAGGCGTTCTGGATGCGTTGCAGCCGTCTCAGGAGCTTAGCCGTCGTTCCTGCGTAGAGGGCGTTTCCGTAGTCCAGCCTGCTGGTGACGAGGGCCTGGGTGACTGTTTTTCTTGTTTCGGTGGGGATCCACTTGAAGATCCTGCGGAGCATTCGGAGGATGTTGAAGCAGGATGAGGAAACGGCGTTGACCTGCTTAGTCATGGAGAGGGTGGGGTCGAGGATGACCCCTAGGTTGCGTACGTGGTCGGTGGGTGGCGGGGCTGTTCCCAGTGATGTTGGCCACCAGGAGTCGTCCCAGGCTGAAGGGTTGGAACCAAGGATGAGGACCTCCGTCTTGTCCGAGTTCAGCTTCAGGCGGCTGGTCCTCATCCATTCGGCGACGGCCTTCATTCCTTTGTGGAGGTGGGCTTTGGCGGTGTGAGGGTCTTTGGTGAGGAGAGGATCAGCTGGGTGTCGTCGGCGTAGGAGATGATGTTGAGGTTGTGCTGTCGGGAGACGTGGGCGAGGGTGCCATGTAGATGTTGAACAGCGTTGGGCTGAGGGAGGAGCCTTGGGGTACGCCGCAGATGATCTTGGTGGCCTTGGATCGGAAGGGGCGAGGCGGACGCTTTGTGTTCTGCCGGAAAGGAAGGATGTGGTCCAGTCCAGGGCCTTCTCTTGGATCCCGGCGTCGTGAAGGCGTGTTCGTAGTGTGTGGTGGCAGACCGTGTCGAAGGCGGCTGATAGGTCCAGGAGGATGAGGGCTGCTGTTTCTCCGTTGTCTAGCAGGGTCCTGATGTCATCGGTGGCGGCGATGAGGGCGGTTTCGGTGCTGTGGTTGCTGCGGAAGCTGGACTGGGAAGGGTCCAGGATGTTGTTCTCCTCGAGGTAGCGGGTCAGTTGTTTGTTGACGATTTTCTCGGTGACCTTCACGGGGAACGGGAGCAGAGAGATGGGTCGGAAGTTCTTGAGGTCCTTGGGGTCTGCCTTGGGTTTCTTGAGTAAGGCGGTGATCTCGGCGTGCTTCCAGCTTTCCGGGAAGGTTGCTGTCTCGAAGGAGATGTTGATTATTTTCCGGAGATGGGGCGCGATGGCTGTACTGGCTTTGTTGAAGATGTGGTGAGGGCACGGGTCTAGCGGTGAACCGGAGTGGATGGTGTTCATGATCTCGCTGGTGTCCTCGTCGTTGATGTTGGTCCAGGAGAGCAGGCGGTTGGTGGTTGTGGGGGCAGTGGTCTCGGTGGTTGCCGGGGCGGTCGTGGTGTTGAAGCTGTCGTGGATGTCGGCGATTTTGCGGTGGAAGGAGGTGGCCAGTGAGTCGCACAGGTCTTGCGACGGCTGGATGTCGTTGGTGTTGGAGCTGGGGTTGGAGAGTTCCTTCACGATGTTGAAGAGCTCTTTGCTGTTGTGTGCGTTGTTGTCTAGGCGGTCTTTGAGTGAGGCCCTTTTGGCGGATCTGATGAGGTGATGGTGATTGCGGGTGGCGCTCTTGTGGGCGGCGTAGCTGTCCGCTGTCCGTTCGTGGAGCCAGATCTTCTCCAGTTTTCGGCATGTTCGTTTGGAGGCCTGGAGGTCTTCGGTGAACCAGGTGGCTTTCTTGCTGGTGTGGCTGTTGGGCGGATTCTTGAGCGGGGCGAGGGTGTTGGCGCAGTCGTCGATCCACTGTCTGAGGTTGAGGGCGGTGGTGTCGGGGTCGGAGGGTTCGGCGGGTGGGCTCAGGGCGAGGGTTGTGGTTAGCTGGTCTTCCGTGACTCTGCTCCAGCAGCGGCGAGGCATTTGTTCGGTGCGGTGGTGCGTGGTGGGCTTCCTGTAGGTGAAGTGGATGCAGTGGTGGTCAGTCCAGTGGGGTTCGGAGGTGTGGTTGAAGGAGACGTGTGGGCTTGCGGAAAAGATGGAGTCTAGCGTGTGGCCGGCGGCGTGGGTGGGTGTAGTCACGAGCTGTATCACCCTTTATAGTTCTCCTTTTGGTAACCCTCAAAATCTTCGATTCACTACAATGCATTTCAATGGGGTACTATCATTTATATTGGTCCCAGGATGGCTGCCAGCAATTCCAGGATGAAGTGCTGACAGCCAATCAGATCTCACGATGACATGTGTGGTTAGGCTCCACCCAGATATATATGTGTTTTCTTTTTCAAATTTCTCAGGAACTACTGAACGGATTTACACCATTTAACCAAAAGGCACGACTCTGAACCAAGGGCTACCTTTTTGCAAAATTTGGTGTAATTCCGTTCAGCAGTTCGGGCTGTAGCTGCGATGAAAGGTTCCAATGGAAAATTGCATGGGGAAAACACATTTTGGGACCCCCCTTTTTTCTCAGCCCCCACTTGACGAATCACCCCGAGACTTTCAGGATAGGAGCGGACCGGAGCGGGCCACGAGTTTTGAAAATTTCGCGAACATTCGTCAACCGGCGCCAAAGTTATTACAAATAGAATGTTGCGGATTTCCTATGGAAAATAGGTCCTAACTATAACTATCTACTGGCGACCGCCAGTAGATATTATTCACTGAAAAAACCATAGGTTTCAGGCACGTTATAGTTAGAAATTAGCATTTAAAATACCTTAGAAATTCACTGAAAAAACCATAGGTTTCAGGGGCGTTATAGTTAAATGGACCTTTCACTCGTACAAAACCATAGAAATTCCCCGTTATAGTTAGTTCAGCTAACTATAACTCACGCGCCCGCAATGCACTGCTGATGATGTCACATATTACATCACTCATGACATGGTCAGTGACATCACTCATGACATCACTGATGACATCTCAAATGACATCACTGATGACATCACTGATGACATCATCCTTGTGAGAGAGTGGCAGACCTCCTCTCACCCTAATATAACCTTTGATACACATACTCAAAATTACAAACTAACATTTTCAAAACAATGGACATACCAATACCAGTTACAACACACCTATTCAGTAATTCCAAGATCTACACACACATCCACTCATTCACCAACAGTCCCTATACAGTCACTCATACATGTACTCACTCATCATATGTACTCATACACCTATACATCCTGTTACACTCCGCCACTCATCCATAGAGTTACTCACACACATAGTCACACATGCAAACAAAGTATCAAACATCCATTTACTTGCATATACAGTTATACACACACTACCACACTTACTTCTACAGAAACTTACACATACTTACTCTCTTAAACAATCACTTATAGAAACACCTACTTGTTTGTACAGGAACTCTTCCAATCTCTCACTCTCACATATACTCACTTATATACACCAATAATCACGTATACTAGTTTAAAACATATGAAGTTACTCATAAAGACACTATTGAGACAGTCATTCACTCACTATACAGTCCTGCACACATGCTGTCTTCAACACATACAAACAGTGAGTCACTCATTCATGCATCTATGCACTAAATAATACCCCCACCGAACCATACAGACACTCAGACACTCATACTGATACTCAAAAACCAACTAATAACCCATATAGACACTCATGTAGCTACTCACCAACCCATGCAGCCACTTATACACAAAGTGAGAGACTGATACAGATATTTTCATATTTAAACATTACTCACTAACCCATGTATGCACTAAGATACACTTAGTCAGTTATACAATCAATTTTACAGAAAAAAAATCATCCATTTAGACACTTATATACCCATTTATTCTTCCATCGACCTTGAGATATACATATATAAAACATGTTTAATTTTCAGAAAACACACATTCACTGGATGATGTCATCAGTGATGTCATTTGAGATGTCATCAGTGATGTCATGAGTGATGTCACTGACCATGTCATGAGTGATGTAATATGTGACGTCATCAGCAGTGCATTGAGGCGCGCGAGTTATAGTTAGCTGAACTAACTATAACAGGGGAATTTCTATGGTTTTGTACGAGTGAACATGTCCAACTAACTATAACGCCCCTGAAACCTATGGTTTTTTCAGTGAATTTCTAAGGTTTTTTAAATGCTAATTTCTAACTATAACGTGCCCGATTCCGATGGTTTTTTCAGTGAATTTCTAAGGTTTTTTAAATGCTAATTTCTAACTATAACGTGCCATGAAACCTATGGTTTTTTCAGTGACTATATATATATTTATTATACTATGTATACATGTGAAAATGTCTCGGTCCCCTGTTTGCCTCGGTGGCACGGAAAAAATGGGTGGAACTGACGTCAGCACGCCGACGAGGTCCTCTTATGGCTCCGAGGACGTCATACGGTGTCGCGAGCGGAGCCGTGCTCATTGATGTGGGAGAGCTAGGAAAGAATTTCCGTGGAATGCTGGTGCAGGGGATATTCACCTAAGTGTTCAGGCTAGTCCTTTGGGAGCAACTGTTTATGTTGCCACTCCAGAAACCGAAACCAGTGATCCGAGGGCAGAGGCCCTGCAGATGGCACACGAGGTAGGGTGCCCAGTCGTGTGCACCGGCGGGGCAGCGAAGTGACAAGCACCACAACCCACAAAAAAGGTAACGAGGGCACTGAATAACACAGGATCTTCTCTTTGTATCTGGCAGGAACAACGAAGTTAAAATGCCCTAGTACCAAAATGTAGAATTAGTGCTACAACGGTCTTCAAGAGGACCTGTGATGCCGCTTCTGCCTCCCGTACCCTGTAGGCGGCACATGGGTCACGCGGTACGGTCATACTGCGGTGGGACGCACACTCGTTGACCTCTCATGGCACTGCTCCACACTTCAGGGAGGACGCTTTCCATTAGCTATGTTTTCTGATGACATGTCGCAACGGCCCCGTCCAACAACAGAACTCCTTTAGAGCCAAACAGACTCTTCCACTCTCTCACCGGAAGTGAAACCAGGCCACGCGGACACTTTCACAATACAACAGCCGTGAATGCACTTTTTGGTAAAAAAAACCACATTCCTTCCTCCTAATTAATCAAATAAACATCTCACTGAAGAACAGGGGCCAGCTTCGATCGGTAAACAGCCGTTACAATGACTTTTTTACTTTGCGATACCATTACAACGCATGCATTACCACGCATGCGTTGTACATCACGAAGTCATTACTACGCATTTTTTAGAACGCATGGTCATTTACCACGCATGCCTTTGCAACAAATTTTGTTGTAAAGGTATGTATGGTAAATGACCATGCGTTCTAAAAACATGTAGACGATCCATGTCGTTGTAAGGAAACAGAGGCTGTTCCGTTTCCTCACAACGACGTGCACCGCCCCTCAGAGCTGACGTGAAGCAGGAACCACAAGGAGAGAGGAACCATGAGGAGTGAGAGGTAAGGGGGATTGGGCATGGGGTGGGGGTTTCTTTTCTATGGTTTAGGGTAGTGCAGTGGTGTTTGGGTAGTGTAGGGGGTCATGCTGGGGGTAGTGTTTTAGGGTTTAGGGTAGTGCAGTGGTGTTTGTGTAGTGTGGGAGGTCATGCTGGGGTTATATTTAGGGTTTAGTGTAGTGCAGTGGTGTTTGGGTAGTGTGGGGAGTCATGCTGGGGGTAGTGTTTTAGGGTTTAGGGTAGTGCAGTGGTGTTTGGGTAGTGTAGGGAGTCGTGCTGGTGGTAATGTTTTAGGGTTTAGGGTAGTGCAGTTATGTTTGGGTAGTGTAGGGTGTCGTGCTGGGGGTAGTGTTTTAGGGTTTAGGGTAGTGCAGTGGTGTTTGGGTAGTGGAGGGGGTAGTGTTTTAGGGTTTAGGGTAGTGTGCCCAACCAGCCACAATATCCGTGGACAAAGGGGATCCTGACTCTTTGGAACGCTCCATCAATTGAATAATTTGGGTCAAGGGCCCTACCACGTCCAAGATCTATCAATTCCTTTCTCGGGATCCCTCATATACTTGGAGAAAAAGGTACATAGTTTCTCATCAATTTCAGGCGTGTGTGCCACTTTCCCCTTCAGTGAGGGCCTGGGGCATTCTCCCCTCATCCTATTCCTGACCTCCCTTTCAAGGGGTTGATGGATTTTCCCCACCACATACTCTGCCACTTTGGCGTCAGGTGTCCACTCTGCCGACCTAGGATGGTAAATTTGGGTAGGCTCGAACATGTCCGAGTGGACCCCGTCCCCAACCGGGGACTGAGAGTAGTGGGACTCTGGACGCCAGGGACGCCCCAAGTCCTTATCCTCATTGGAGGAGAAATCGTCCTCCGATACACCCTCTCCCTCTAAGGGAAACCCGCCGTCGGGTCTACAATAGTGGTGACAGTGTCGCAATTTTCTCCGGGCCCCTCCTCCTCCCGGCAGGGTGCATGTTTTAGCGTTCGCGCACTCTTGAGGAAGGTCTCCGTAAGTTTATCAAATCCTTCCAAGTGCCCCGTGTTATGCTTAATGGCCCTTTTATTCCCCATCTGGGAGCTACTTGGACCCGCCACCACCAGATCTGGGTCACTGACCACCCCAGGGTGCTTTTCGCCAGCTTATCAACCTGATCCCTAAGAGGAGCCAGCGCCCTAGAAATAGCCAGAGAGAGGGCTTGGTCCACTGCTGGATGGAGAAGTTGGGGGGCCATTCCTCCTCCACTTCATGGTAGGAGGAGTAAAAATGGTCTTCTGGAGAAGACATGATAGCAGAGGGTGTGAGCACAGAACAAATGCCCTTAAAATCCTTAATACAGCCCCCTCACCGGTGCTCCAACAGCTGGGCTTTCCCCGAAGCTGTTATAAGAATAGACTGAGGCGCAATACCAATTACCACCACCAGGTGGCGCTGGTCACTGACGTGGCCGTGTGGGGAAATCACTGCGTAGCGGTGTCAAAATTAGGCGAGGGTTGGTCGGGAATCAAGCGGACACTAAAGGAGTGACCGGATTCCCAAACGCGCGTAAAGACCAGCGGGAGCGCTCGACGGAGCTGCCTCGCTCGGACCAGGCGCGCCTGACAGGATCTCACCACGCGCAGAGCACACAGCGGGAGAAACTGCGAGGGGGAGAACGCGCTCGGGCAAGAGCCTGCTGCGCAGGGAATATGAAACAATACCAAGGCAATAATGCTAATAATGTGCACAAGAAACCGCTATACAAACAGCAACAACGTCAGATTAAGCCAAGAATGTAAGGAATGCACTTAACTGACGAGCAGTGAAGAAAGAGGAAGCGGAAGGGACGTCACGATATTATATACGATGGACTGTGATATGATTGGACTATAGTTGCCTTGGAGACTACCCCCTAATGGTTCATGGGTTGTGTAGTCTTTTGTTTAATGATTGTTGTGTTACGTTTTCTTTGAACTGCTATGCAAATAAAGTGAGGAAAGATATGCATAATCCTCGCCTCCGTCCTGCCATAGAATTCGTTAAACTTTATTTGATCTGATTTAGAAACATAGATCATAAAAGTGTACATAAAAACAGTAAATCCTCTTTCCTAATACAATACAGTGAGAATTAATTAAAACCAGTAGGTAAAAACGGGTGTCACAAAGCCCGGTTCAGAGCAACTTCAGGTTAACAGAATCGTAAAGTTCAATGTTTCGCAAGATCAATCTCATGTACTTCGTGCAAAATACGCAATAAGGGGTCCAAGTAAGATGTAACGCTCCAATACCTGACCAGTTTGCACTATATAAAACTGCAGAAAAACTAAAAATAAAAAGTGCTTTGCACACTTCTGTCATTGGGCTATATGTGGGCTACATCTAGGTGATATTTGTGCTACATTTGGGCTCTTTTTTCTCTGGTGGCCATCTTGGGAGACTTATTTGTTATGAAGTTTCCTAATTTCGTCATTTACTGCAGTCTCCTCAGTAGGAAATGCTTTCAGTTTTTTACTTTGATTCCATCAAGAAGGCATTCAGATGTGTCACACATTTGCCATAAATTCAGAATGTTAGCACTCTAGTTGTTCATTAGATCACTGTAGTAAAGCTACTGCTCACCAGGGAGTTAACTGGAAGTCTACTGCTGGTATTGAAAGTGATTGTTTCAGTCTGCATGTCAGAATTTTCTAATGAAATAGAAGAGGATTTGAGATCTCACTTAAAACATGCCCTAAATTTTCTTTCTGCAGCACTAACCATAATTTCTATGGCAAAATGAACCCCTCATTTTGTTCCTTTTTAAATTAAATGTTTTAAGTGTTACCAGTTTATTCCAATCAAGATGGCTTCAGGTGTGCCATACTTTTGTCATAATTAAGACTCTTAGCGCTCTAGTTGTTCTTTAGAACACTCTGGGAAGCTGCAGTAGAACACAAAGGCATCAACTGACAGGCTGCTCCTGTTGAAATATAACAGGAAGATATTTGAGATCTCACTTAAAACATGTCCTAATTTTTCTTTCTACAGCACTAACCATAATTTCTATGACAAAATGAACCCCCTCATTTTGTTCCTTTTTAAATTAAATGTTTTAAGAGTTACCAGTTTATTCCAATCAAGATGGCTTCAGGTGTGCCATACTTTTGTCATAAGTAAGGCTGTTAGCACTCTAGTTGTTCTTTAGAACACTCTGGGAAGCTGCAGTAGAACACAAAGGCATCAACTGACAGGCTGCTCCTGTTGAAATATAACAGGAAGATATTTGAGATCTCACTTAAAACATGTCCTAATTTTTCTTTCTACAGCACTAACCATAATTTCTATGACAAAATGAACCCCATCATTTTGTTCCTTTTTAAATTAAATGTTTTAAGTGTTACCAGTTTATTCCAATCAAGATGGCTTCAGGTGTGCCACACTTTTGTCATAAGTAAGGCTGTTAGCACTCTAGTTGTTCTTTAGAACACTCTGGGAAGCTGCAGTAGAACACAAAGAAATCAACTGACAGTCTCTGCCCTTGTTGGTTGTACATGTTTTACTGAGAATGTCAAACTTCATTCTCACATGACTGAGAAAGATAATGTGAATTTACAGAAAATATGCTCTCATTTTAGCTTCTGGAGCACCTTTCAAAACTGTATGGGACAAGCATGTGAAAATGGTTTTCTCTCAAACATGATTCATGATATCCCAGCAGAAGGTTTTTCACAGGGTAAAATCACCTTAGAACACACCACAATTCCTGAAATTAGTATGGCACCATCAACAAATGAATTCTAATGTAACTAAAGTCTGTTATCACCCTTTATAGTTCTCCTTTTGGTAACCCTCAAAATCTTCGATTCACTACAATGCATTTCAATGGGGTACTATCATTCATATTGGTCCCAAGATGGCTGCCAGCAATTCCAGGATGAAGTGCTGACAGCCAATCAGATCTCACGACGACATGTGTGGTTAGGCTCCGCCCAGATATATATGTGTTTTCTTTTTCAAATTTCTCAGGAACTACTGAACAGATTTACACCATTTAACAAAAAGGGTTCTTTCTGAACCAAGAACTACCTCTTTGCCAAATTTGGTGTAATTCCGTTCAGCAGTTCGGGCTGTAGCTGCGATGAAAGGTTCCTATTAAAAATTGCATGGGGAAAACATGTTTTGGGACCCCCCTTTTTTCTCGGCCCTCACTTGACGAATCACCCCGAGACTTTCAGGATAGGAGCGGACCGGAGTGGGCCACGAGTTTTGAAAAGTTTGCGAAGATTCGTCAACCGGCGCCAAAGTTATTTCAAATAGAATGTTGCGGATTTCCTATGGAAAATAGGTCCTAACTATAACTATCTACTGGCGACCGCCAGTAGATAATATATATAGATAGATAGATAGATAGATAGATAGATAGATAGATAGATAGATAGATAGATTTACATATATATAGTTAAACAACTATTAATAAACGAATACTTTTAATTTAATATTATAATTTCAGAAGTTTTTAAATATGTATTAATATGTAATAATATAACAAATAACTATTAACAAATATATATGTACTTACATATACCAATAACATAAAATAGTTTAAAAAAACCATTTTAAATAAAATAAAAAGTAAACAACATACATTTCTTACAATTTTATAACAATTAAAAACTTTAATAATTAGAAATATTATAAATATTGTAATATGAAAATATTATAATTTGAAGCATGCAAAAACATAATAATGTAAAGTGTACCAATATAAAATAAATTATATAATTTTACATTTAATACATATACTATTCCCTCTACAATTTATAAAAAAGTGAGCATATTCTTCTGCTAAAGATGTATCAACTTTACTACTCCCACTTCATGCAACGTAAAACTGTTTATCGCACAGGGGTAACATTTACTATTCCAACTCCAGTCAATACAGCAATGGGGAAAATGTTGGATTGTGTAGAGGTCACATTTACTATTCCCACTCCAGTCAATGGAACAGTAGGGAAAGTGTTGGATTGCGGAGGGGGCAAATTTACTATACCCACTCAAATGAATGCAACAGTAGGGAAAGTGTTGGATTGCAGAGGGGTAAAATTTACTATTCCCACTCCAGTTAGTGGAACAGTAGGGAACGTGTTGGATTGCGGAGTGGTAACATTTACTATTCCCACTCCAGTCAGTGCAACACTAGGGAAAGTGTTGAATTGTGGAGGGGTAAAATTTACTATTCCCACTCCAATGAGTACTACAACAGGAAAAGTGTTGAATTGCAGAGGAGTAAAATGTACTACTCCCACTCCAGTCAGGGCAACATTAGAAACAAACAAATTCTCATTAAAAACTAATATTATTGTAAAAACATAGTAAACTAAAAAATATATAAATATGCAAACAAAATACAAATATATGTTAATTGAATAAAATAAATACATATCACAATGTAAAATACATGAAAATATATCAATGTGCAGTTCCTAAAGTGAAGGAGTGTTCAGGTCTCTTATGGATTGCCCTCACACACCCCGAAGGATGTCATGCTTCATCATAGGGCTTTTGCTCCTCGTCGGGCCGGTGCTGCAATGCCCGACGGCACCTGTGAAGGGGCTCTTTGCCGGAGATCTTTTTATGAAGAAGCCATAGGGTGTGTGAGGGTATGTGGTCAGGGTAGTGTGGTGAGTGAGTGCTGTGATTTAAAATAGGTCTAGTCCTACCCTGTGTAATAATTTTATTCTGAGGGTGCACTAACCTAACTAAAATGAGTGAGCCCTGCCTGGAAATAATAGTCCTACAGGTGTGGTGTGGATGGTCAACATGTTTCTTGCCTTTCAGCCCCTAGCGGGTCTAGCGGCAATTCATCAGGAGCCGTGTCTAAAAAAGGAGAGAAGGTGATCTTAACTCTTACACTACCGCAATGCTGGTTCAGAGCATCATGGTGTAACCAGCGTTGCCGTTTGGCGCCAGGGCATTTAGCCCGGAATTTTGAGACCTAAAATAAAATAAAAAATGAGAATTAAAGGTGATAGAACGAAGATACCTGGTCTTGGTATCATACCATCCCATATGGGTTTCAGCACTCCCGGTGAAAGTGAACAAATCGCCGCTCATGGGGTGCATCAACTTGTAGTCGGATGTAGAGGCGGCAAATAACTGACAAATTATGCTCTCAGGTAGGCCAAATCGTTGTTTTCTAGTAGACACAGAACAAATTACATGTGTCACCACTTTTACCCCAAAATCAAACATGATCAAACGAATCATAAAAAAACATTGGAGAATTTTACACCTAGGTGACTTGGCACCAGACCCTCCTAGGTTCGCCTTTAAAAGAACAGCTAATCTGAAAGATTTACTGATTAGTACTAGACCAAGAAAAGACCCGCCTACAAGAAACCAGCTGTGGAACCTGCCACCTGTAACGGGCCACTACCCTTGTGGGCAGTGCATTGTTTGCCCCCTCACAAGTGCAAGCAAAACAGTTACCCTGACCGACACCTTTACATGGCACCAAAAGAAGCACACAAATTGCAACACGCGCAATTGTGTGTATCTGATTACCTGTCCTTGCCAGCTTAAATACGTAGGCATGACAACACGCCCCGTTAAGACTAGAATTACGGAACACCGTAGCAATATTAGGTGTAAAAAGACCAACACCAGGATGTGTACCCATTTTACTGAATTAAAACATACAACAGATGACTTACATTGGACCATTTTGGAATCACACCCCCAGATCAGAAAGGATGCAATGTTCAGAAAAGAGCAACAATGGATTTTAAGGCTTTCCAGCCACATTGGGGGTCTCAACGATGACATCCCTTGGGTTGAACTAAACCGCACCTAATGACACTGTCCCCTTTCTCTCTAACTCGGATTATACACAGTGTGGACATTAACTTTTCAATCTGTGGGTCAATACACCGCCCATCCACCAACTCGAAATAGTAGGTGGGGTCCTTTTGCTGTTTGCATTCATATGCACCAGTACGCCATGCGAAGCACTAGGCTTAAACAGCACCTTGACACATTACATACTCCACCAGCATAATTGGTCAGCTACTTTATGCATTATAATAGCATGCATTACCCCTGGCATTTTGCTGTGTACTGCCCCGCAACTCAATAAAACACTACTTGAGTCATGGCAGTGGCCAACATGACCTTTTACCTTCCTTTGAAGTGTATATACTCTCTCATGATTTGGGCCACACATCTTCACCAACCCCGAACATACCAGGTGAGGTATATGAAAAGACAGCCATTGTCAGTCACTTAGACATGGACTGAGAGGTCGCTGGCTAGTGTTCACGTATACATACCAACAGTATATGTCAAACTGAGCAAGACAACCAACACTTCTGGCTACATTTATTATTATATGTACCGGCGCAGATCGTTCATGATCGTTTTCAAGTTTACACTCATTGCATTGGTATATGCCTCACATAGCTGGTTACATTCAGACTGTTCCCCCGCAGTCCTTCATTGTCCCTCCAGGATGATCAATAAAGTTACAGCATATTTTGACACCCAAGATGGCCGCCGCGTCTGGCGCCCTAGTGGTTTCACGCTGAGAGGTAGACACAAATCAGTACATAGGCCCGAGCTTCTGAGACAGACTCACGGGGCCCAGAGCAGGGGTAGGACGATAGCTAGTTGCCACGCCACCCTTACATGAGTACCTGCTGCCACCAACCATGGGGATTTACAACACGATAAGATAGCAACGCACCGGTAAGACAAAGAGCACATGTTTTTATACCGGGACGCTTGACGTCTTTCGTCTCTTGTTTATGTTCTTTTACAGGACCGAGCAACGAAGTGCTCTCTTTTCATAACCCCGTCGGCATTGACCACAAAAGTTTTTGGTGAGTGTGTCTGTAATGAGTCCAATATGGTTTGGGATATGATTGCTGTTGCAAATCTGTCACGCCACTTCACGGTCAGTTGCACTTGTGCCGGCAGCAAAAGACCACGAGCGGCTAGCCTTAGGCACGTATTTCCATGTGTTAACTGACGGATGGCACAAACCACGGGAACGAATGTCACCCCACGTCCTGCACGCGGATATTCCACACACATATGGTGCCCATAGTGGAATGCAAATCCACCTTGTGTTGTGTTACTGTGCATCGTCTATAGTCACGACTATCACTTCTAGAGGATACCGTTCTCGACCATGTATCAGGTATTTTAACCCCTGCTCGCCAATATACCGGCACCAACACTGTCACAAACTGAGTACAATTGTCCTCTCATGTAAACTTGATTACCATGGGTAACTTAACCCTTCATTTTTTGAGCAAGTTGGTATGTAATTGAGCACAATCTAGTGGTTTATGTGCTCTAGAAAACAACGATTTGGCCTTTCTGAGAGCATAATTTGTCAGTTATTCACCACCTCTACATCCGACTACAAGTTGATGCACCCCATGAGCGGCGATTTGTTCACTTTCACCGGGAGTGCTGAAACCCATATGGGATGGTATGATACCAAGACCAGGTATCTTCGTTCTAACACCTTGAATTCTCACCTTTTATTTTATTTTAGGTCTCAAAATTCCGGGCTAAACGCCTTGGTGCCAAACGGCAACGCTGGTTACACCATGATGCTCTGAACCAGCATTGCGGTAGTGTAAGAGTTAAGATCACCTTCTCTTCTTTTTTAGACACTGGTCCTGATGAATTGCCGCTAGACCCGCTAGGGGCTGAAAGGCAAGAAATATGTTGACCATCCACACCAGATAGACCCAGTAGGACCATTATTTCCAGGCAGGGCTCACTCATTTTAGTTAGGTTAGTGCACCATCAGAATAAAATTATTACACAGGGTAGGACTAGACCTATTTTAAATCACAGCACTCACTCACCACACTACCCTGACCACATACCCTCACACACCCTATGGCTTCATCATAAAAAGATCTCCGGCAAAGAGCCCCTTCGCGGGTGCCCGTCGGGCATTGCAGCGCCGGCCCGACGAGGAGCAAAAGCCCTATGATGAAGCATGACATCCTTCGGGGTGTGTGGGGGCAATCCATAAGAGACCTGAACACTCCTTCACTTTAGGAACTGCACATTGATATTTTTTCATACCTTTAGTTGGGAGTACATGTGCAGGACCTGGAATAAAAGCTCCCGGTTCCTCCCTTTTGAGAAATGTAAAATACATATCACAAATAACTACAAATATTATTATAATTCAAATAAAGAAATCATTTAAATAAATACATTTATTCAAAAATAATTTATTAACAAAAGAAATGTATTAATTTTTTATATTAGTTACTTCCCACCCTAAAGTGTCAATTAAATAATTATTATTAATTAGAAACTAAATATTAATTACTTTTAATTAATTTGCTGCCCATCCTGTACCTTTTTAAACCCCACAACCCACACCTAAAATTAGGAAGTAAAACAAAATATTACACAATTAACAATTCACTATCAATTAAATAATTAATATTGATTAACAACTAATTATTAACTATTTAGAATTAATTTACTTCCCACCCTGTACCCCTATAAACCCCACAACCCGCACCTAAAATAAAAAAATACTTACACTATTAACAGAATTAATTATCCATTACATAAATAATATTAATTAACAAATAATTATAAATTGATCAAATTTGAATTACTTCCCACCCTGTATCCCTATAAACCCCACAACCAGTGCCAAAAATTTAAATAAAAAAATGTAATTGCACAATTAACATAATTAATTAGCAATTAAATAAATAATATTAATTAAAAACTAATTGACAATTTATGATAAATAAATTACTTCCCACTCTGTATCTCTATAAACCCACAAACTGCTATGGTACTAAAAATCACAACAAATAATTAAATTAAATTTCATAACTAATACAAATATAACAACTATAATAAAAACATAAACAATAATTAAATAAAAAATTCACATCATATACATTTAATATATATACTAAGATGCATATCAATAATTAAAAAATGATATAAATAACTATATTTTTGTAAACGATATTAATGACTTCGATATTTTAAAAATCGATATTACTTACCTTAAAATCGATATTCTTGACAACGATATTCTTGCAGACGATATTTCCATATCACGATATTTTGGTGACAATATTTTGGTATGACGATATTTTAACTTTGATTTTTTTTGTCTGAATACCTCATACATACACATTCACTATAAAAAAGCGGGCCAAAAAATACAAAAAGTATGCCCATTTCATTGAGGACTCCATTGTTGGGTACACAAACACTTTTACATGTCTGGGGTTCCCCTTCCAATCCTCACTTGCTTGGGACGATCTGCTAAATAGACGACAACAGCAATTCTCTAGGTCACTAGAGGTGCTCTATAGATTTGCACAAAAAATGGATCATAAACTAATTAAAGAGATGTTGACTTTGTATAAGATCAAGTGCCTATCTATATCAATCAATCAATCAATCAGTATTTGTAAAGTGCAGCTTATAGCCTGTGAGGTATCCATGTGCTAGGTTTTTGGGCTCAGTCAAAAAGCCAAGTCTTGCATCTCTTCCTGAAGTCAGCCAGCAAGGGTGATGGTTGGAGGTGGAGGGGGAGGCTGTTCCAGGACTTGGTGGCAAGGTAGGAGAAGCAACAGCCTCTGTTGTGGCGTCGGATGATGCTCAGCATTTGTGTGAGGGCGAGGGAGGTGGAGCGAAGGTCTCTGGATGGTTGGTGGAAATTCAGGCAGTGGTTCATGTATGCTGGTCCTTGATCGTGGAGGGCTTTGTAGGTGTGTGTCAGTATCTTGAATTGGCATCTCTTCTAGACGGAGAGCCAGTGGAGGTTCCTAAGGTGTGAGGTGATGTGGGTGCCTTTGGGCTAGTTGAGGATAAGTCTGGCTGGTGAGTTCTGTATTGTCTGGAGTCTTCTCATGAGTTCCGTAATGGTTCCTGTGTACAGTGTGTTTCCGTAGTCCAGCCGGGTGGTGATTAGGCTTGCGTGACAGTTTTTCTCGTGCCGATGGGGAGCCATTTGAAGGTTTTTCAGAGCATGCGTGTGTGGAAGCAGGAGGAGGATACTGCGTTGATCTGTCATTTCAAGGTGAGTTTTCTGTCCAGGATGATGCCGAAGTTGCAGGCGTGGTCTGTCGGTGAGGGAGTGAGTCCAAGTTTGGCAGGCCACCATGTGTCATTCCAGGGGGAGGCGTTATTGCCAAAGATCAGCACTTCAGTCTTGTCGGTGTTGAGCTTCAGACAGTTGGCCTTCATCCAGTCGGTGACATTCTTCATGCAGTTGCGGAAGTTGGTCTTCGTGGTGGTGGGATCTGCTGAGAGCAAAAAGATGAGCTGGGTATCATCTGCATAGGATATAATGTTGAGAATGTGGGTTCTGACGATGTCTGTCAGGGGTCACATGTAGGTGTTGAAGAGGGTGAGGATGAGGAATGAACCTTGAGGGATGCCGTAGGTGGTGCTCCTGGGTCCCAAGGAGAAGGGGGTAGGTGGATTCTCTGCATTCATCTGTGAGGAATGATGTGATCCATCGGGGTGTGCCTCCCTGGATACTGATCTGGTGTAGTATCTTGATGAGTGCGTGGTGGTATACGGTGTTGAATGCACCATATGGAGCAGGGATTTGGGGCTACTTAAATGTAAAACCATTACAATGGGTGGACAATATTTTTTGGTGTAGACTTCTTGCAGTACCATAGAGTTGTGGCAACTATGTATGTCACTCTGAGCTGGGGCTTTCCTTTGTTGTGGACCAAATTAAAATCTGCCCGCTATTGCTTGGATCTCTATATGGGCCAAACAAGAGACAAGTTTTACACAGCCTATAAAAAGAGAATGTAAGCAGTTGGGCTATGCTATACACATTCCCTGGCTCTGTTATGTAAAGGATTCTTTCCATTTATTGGGAATCCAGAGCTATTAAGAAATTCCATTAGGGTCTCTTCCAAGGATAAGGTGAACAGTTGTATACAAGTTATTCAGAAAATCCTAGATTTACTCGAGAACTTGGTAAACTCACAATGTCAAACTGCCTTGTACAGCAATTGAAGGAAAAGTAAACTGAGAATGTACCTGAATTTTTCCAGCTTAATTATTTTAATAGGTCTTTTTCATTTTTTAGATACAGTTCTGTAAAATGTATGTGTAGTTTTTAAACCAAATAAAGATATTTAGCTGACTAACTGAATGTGTAATATATTGTTAGAGTCCATTGGTTTGACAGAATTACTTGCTGATTTGCATGCACAATGAATAATTTTTAAGCATAACCTGCTAGTTTGCATATTTACCGTACAAATTTGCACACACGAAATACTGGTGCACATGCACTATTATACTTTTTCCCATGATTAACACATTGTTGTGCAAGTATACTATATGTGTTTGTATACAAATGTTTTGTTTCAAAAACATCACTTACTATAGAATTAAATAATTGTGGCACATCCATTAGATACTAATTGTTATTTCCACAATAATACTGAATAATGAACAAAAAATACCTTGGTTTGAATGGGTTGCACATTGACGCCTGTGCTTTATGTACTGAATCAAATCAAATCAAATTAAATCTTTATTGTTTCGGTTAATAAAAACCATAACAAAAGAACCACAATAAAGAGTATATAAAATGTAATACACGGCTAAAAACAAGATTTCGTAAACATCCCGGTCTCACCTAAGTCATTAAATGGGAAATAAATTCATCAAAATGTCACAGATAATTAGCAACTATAAAATCACTTGTTGATAAATAGTCATAAATAAAGTGCCATTGTGAAATTAGTGCATAAATGATTAATGATTAAAATCATCAACAGTGGACCATATTAAGTCTATAGCCGCCTTCATCCTTGTGGTAAAAATATCATCAACCTAATCCGTTTTGCCAGAGAACAATATTGAGTCTGTTGCTGTCCTCATTCTTTGACCAACCTATCTTCTTGCACACCATCTTCCTACAAAAGTTACCAGCGGGTCATTTGACAATGGACTGAATTGCTTTTTCATGTAAAATCAAATATTTTATCATCTTACAGTTGAGCTGAGGGTCTGCTGGGTGCAGTCCTTTTATTATCTCTGTCCCGCAGGAGCGCATGCCCCTGGAATTAAAACTCTTTTTTAATAATAATACACATGCTTTATTAAAAAAAATGGGCATATACAAATTAAATTAATAAAATCCTCCTTCGTGAAGCCACATAGTCTGCAAGATATAGGCCCACTATGTTTCCAGGATGGTTGGTCTGCCAGGGATGGTAATGTGCCAAATCAGATTGCCATCAGCTTTCTCTTTATATGTGCCAAGAATGTCAAATTCAAGTATGAAGCCGGTTTCAATTTGTCATAGGTTTGTAGGACCATCCAGGCATGGCTGGTTAGTCTGCTCTTGTTGTCTAAATAAGAGTGCATTTTGGCAGCTTTATTTATGACTTACCAAATCACTGTGAAGGACAGTTGTCTGTTCCAGAGCTCTGTTGTCCTTGTTGCTTTTATCGATGAATACAAGTATGCACGGTCAGTAGAGTGAGGTTCTGTTTCCTGAGCCAACCATAGTGCGTTATTTATTAAGCTTCCTTGATTTGACCTGATTTTGTACCAGGTTTTTATTACAGAGTTGCTTCTCCCTAGGCCTATTTGAGTTGGTGAAGCATTCTGTGGCAGTTTAAAAACACTCTTAAATGTGTTAACTTGCAATCAGTCCAAAAGCAATGCATCTTTCCCATGCATGACGACACAAGCATAAGTCACTGTTGGTAGCAATTTAGACGCTGTAGCCGCCAATAGTGGATTGAAGAAGAGGCCCTAGAGGCCATATGTATGAAGCCATTTTGCGATCGCAAACGCCGAAATTCGCAGAATTTCAGCGTTTGCGATCACAAATTAGCAGTGTGCAATGTAGCACACTTAAACCCCCTCGCAAAATAAGGAATCGCAAAATTTGCGATTCCCTATTTTGACGATTGCATTCAAGGAATCGCAAATTGCGATTCCTTAAATGCAATGTAAGAAGCACAAAAGAAAGTGCGATTTGGCCTTAAGGAATCGCAATTTACCACCAACTTCAAGTTGGTGGTAAATTACATTTCACTTAAAAATGCAAATTTTAGCATTTTTTAAAGTGCCATGTGGCGCACATACATGCCCTTAGGGCATGTATGTGTGCCACATGTGCACACATGCACATTTCAGGGGTGCAACAGGGTGTCCTTTGACACCCTGGCACTCTTGAAATTGCATTCTCAATTTGCGATTCTCTAATTGGGAATCGCAAATTGAGAATGTCTTCCCATTCATTCCTATGGGCCTCCTAGCCCATAGGAATGAATGGGAAGATATTCCTTATTTGCGAATCTCAATTTGCGATTCGCAAATAAGGAATATGTGAGATTCGCAAAATTATTTGCAAATCCCACATACATTGCATTTTGCGATTCTCAAATTGCGATTCGCAGAAAATCGCAATTTGACAATCACAAAACTGTATTTTGTTACATATGGCCCCTAGTTTCTTAGCCAGTTTACAGAACACATACATCAGGGCTTTTCCTTTCTTGGTACCTTACTGCTTGTGCTCCTGGAAGTTTAATCTCCTGTCTATAGACACTCCTAAATACTTATAACTACTAACCTACTCTAGGTCATCATCGTCCAGTTTGATTTTGAGGGGCGGTCCAAGCCAAGTCCTAATGGTCATTATGTTGGTTTTGATTATATTAATTTCAAGTTTGTTAAGAATGACATATTTTTCTTTAATTCGATAAGTGATCTTTGGAGTTAAACTCTTGTCATACTGAGCAATATTATATCATCCACATAGGAGAGGTGTGTCAAACTTAAAGGGCCTAGGTGTGGTGGGTGAAAATTTACCTGGTTGAGTCTTGGGGAAAAGTCTGCCATGAACAAATTAATCAGGTGTTGGGCTAACACACAGACTTGTTTGAGGTGTATCTCCAAGGGATTTGCCTTGATAATCTTGTACCATCAGCATTCAAGTACGTGTGTAAAGTTGTTCAATGGCTCGTAGTATTCTGACTGGGAGGCCACACTACCTTAATTTTCTCCACAGAAGGCCCTGATCTACACAATTGAATGCTGCTTTAAAGTCTATGAAAAAGAGATGCATTTTTTTCCGATGGCACATGCACTTGACTGCTATTAGGGTAACAGCTAGAATGTTCGTAGTTGTTCCAAACCCTCTGTAAAACCCTGTCTGGTTAACTGGGACCAGGTTGTTTCTATTTGACCATTCTATAAGCTCCTGGAAAATTAATGACATAATATTTCTCTTCAGAGTCTAATAACGCTCTCCACTGGTTTTATGGCACTGCACGATAGTATGACTCAGCAGAATTGAGGGTGACAGGGACAGTGGTAAGGGTCACAGGCATCTGGAAGCCAGAAGCTCAGTTTTCTTAAGTCCTGAGAGAAGCCATTGCCTTTGAACCTGAGAAGTACTTGTGGTTAACCTCCAGAGGGAAATGCCTCGGATCTTTCAGTATCTGGTCACGCCTGCAAGGTTATGATTTTAAAAATAATGTTTTGCATTCTAAACTGTTTTGGTGTGCCCATTTAAAGAGTAATTTATCAGACTATAAAACATTTACCTTTTAAACATTAAAGAGAGTTCTGTTTGTTACTGCTGCTTTCAACAGTGTTGAATCCCAGTACATAGGCATTGCTTAAAAAGCAACTTCGGATAGTTCACACATTCATAATATTTATATAGAAAACTCATTGGATGGGTTAATACTGTTTCTTCTCTGTGCTGCAGAGAGTCCTATGTTATTTTAAAGTAAGTAGTTGTTAGCATATCCTATAAAGTGCAAGTATCTAATCCAGTGAACTGTTGGAAAAGGACAGTGCAACACACATCATTTTAAACCAATTATTGTTCATTTAAGTTTACAAAAAAACTTTTTGCAGTTCACATGGGGCCATATTATTGACAGTGCCCTAGGAGCTCAACATGTCTCATAAACCAATATCCTAATTATTGATCCAATATGTTACTTTTGCATTAACAGACATTTTGATTCCTCAAATCAATATTACTATATACTGTTATGTACCCCAATGTACCCCAATCTAGGCCTAGGTAGCTACACCACCCTTTACCTACATTTGTCCTACCTTGCTCTGCATAACGGTTCTAAGCATTGACCTTTTACCCAGTTATGTGCTGAATAAATGTCGATTGGTTTCCTTGAAACTAGCCTCATTTATTATGCATGAGGATTCTTAGAAAAGTCCCTGCACATGACGTACATAACAGCATGAACATCCTCTGTCTAAAACTCATGGTCATCTTCATCGTAGGGCGAAAGAACTACTTTGCATGATTGCATGTATTGTTCTAGGCTCATTTGCATGATCAGACTCACAACATATCGATTGTGTAAGGAACCCAGAGGCTTTCTTTATGGCATAAAAGAACCATACCTACCCTAGATAGAGAGAGGAGAAGCTTCCATGCTGACACCAGAAGCTGAGGTCCCTGCACGCAGAAGCTCCAGCACGCAGTGGTCTGACATCCCTTGCGGGGAGTCCAACTCGAGAACAAGATGGGATCCTTTGTTCTCTCCCATCAGGTAATGGGGTTGGCTCTTTCCTAGGGGATTCTTGGCTTTACACCCATATACATGCGAGGTACACTTAGGTACAGTTAGATAGGGTTTGCATCGTAGGAGTACGCTTGATTACCGTCATGTCTATATGCCTGCATATATTCACTGTTTTAGCACCATGGTAGAATTCTACTTTCATTTACTCTGTTGGTGCTTGTAATCTTATACATCTTATACATCTGTTTCTGTCTAATGATTGTCGCAGCAAGCATGTTTTATACTAGAATGACGCTGGTTCAATAAATGCTTATTGAAAACGTCCCCATTGTTTATTCTGTGTATCTCTCTGAGACTAAGTAAGCAAATTTGACTGAGCGAAAAGTGCTGTACTGTTTCAACGATCCCTGAAGGATCAAGTGTTGTCATGTTCGATAGTTGCCAGAAACTATTCGCCCCGTGGTAAGGTTAGGGGGCTTAGGGTGGCACTGTGAGCTAGCTGGTCTAAAGGCTAACATATCCTTTGGGGGTGTCTGGAATCAGTCTAGACACCAATCCCTTAGTTTATGTTGTCTAAACACGCAAATCCTATATTGATTTGTAGGTACTACACAACAATACCGAGCAGCATACTGCATGCCAGTGAATAAAACTCGCGTAAACTAGTGCATTATGCACAGACACATCCAATATGATTTATATTAAAACCAATGTAGTTACTATGTGAACCATTATGATTGATATAAACTAATATGTTCCACGTACAAGTTAATTGAACTTTAGTCTATTTGGCACGTCATAACAGAGACTGTCTCCCTTTAAATTGCCACATTTTTTCTTTCTCTATTGTAGAGATTTTAAACCTTGGATAAGTGCTGTTGGGCCTGACATACTGGGTGTGGTTTTCACTAACTTTTTGCCTTACCGCCACCTGTTTTTGCTGCCTTTAGGACTCTGTGCACTTTACCACTGCTAACCAGTGCTAAAGTGCTTGTGGTCTCTCCTTTAAACATAGTAAAACTGTCTTACCGCCAATTGGCCTACTTAATTTACTTGTAAGTCCTTAGTAAAGTGGCACTACATATATCCTACTAAAGTGGCACTACATGTATTCAGGGCTTATAAACTAAATGCTACTAGTGGGACTGCAGCACTGATTGTGCCACCCACTTAGGTAGCCCTTTAAACATTTCTCAGGCCTGCCATTGCAGCCTGTGTGTGCAGTTTTAAACTGCCATTTTGACCTGGCAATGTAAACCTCTTGCCTGGTCCAAACCTCCCTTTTTAATGCATATATGTCACCCCTAGGGTATGCCCTTCACAGCCCAAAGGCCAGGGTGCAGTGTATTTAAAAACGTGGGCATGTACTTTTACGTTTTTACATGTCCTGCTAGTGAAAATTCTTAAATTAGTTTTTCACTACTGTGAGGCCCACCTCTCTCATAAGATAACATTGCGCTAACATATTGCATTTAATAAGTGATAACTTTCCATTGGGAGCTCTTAGCGATGTCGAATTTGGCATCTAAAGAATTGTAACTGAAAACCCACTTTAATGGTAAAGCTGGATTTTAAGTCACAATTCTGAAAATGCCACTGTTAAAAAGTTGACATTTTCTTGTACTAACCATTTGGTACCTTCAGCCTGTTCCTGGGCCACACGACTAGGTGTAGCTGGCAGTTGGTCTTTGTGTATTGCTCCCAGGCAGTGAGACAAAGGGAAGATAGGTGTTGGCAGGAAGGGCTACTCTGAGCTGAGCAGGGGGTAGAGCTGTCTCTTACCACACTTGCATATCACAAAGCCTTTGCCTGGACATACTCACAAAGGGTTTGACACCAGTTTTTTGTGACCTCAAACGAGTCAGGGCGTGAGCAGGGAGGAACGGGATGTCTGCCACCTCAGGGGATGGAAACCTTAAGAATCTACTTCAGAGTTGACACCAAGTATAAATATTGGACCCTTAGACCCAGCTCTTCAGTACAGATATGGACCTGTGGGGATACTCAGAAGAAGGACTGCTGTGCTGCACAAAAAGAGGACTGCTGCTCTGCTGCTTTGCTGCCCTGCTGACTGCAACCCTGCTGCCTGAGTGAAGAACTGCACCTGCTTCTTGAACACAGGACCACCAGAGTGATTCCAAGGGCTAGGTGGCTGGCCTCCTGACCAAAACCTCAGGGGCAGAAGGCTCCAGCCACCTTGAACCCAGCACTTGGTCTCTGCCTGCTGTGAGTACTACCTTCCCAAGTGGTGCACACTCCAGTCCTGGATCCCTGGAAGGGGGCCTGAAATGTGTTCTGCCAGCTCAACTGTGGTCCCAGCAGAATCTCCACGTCGGAGCCACTTCGTGACGTGTTGCCTCTCAGATCTCCCCATCGGAACCGCTGTGCGAAGCATCCCCAACTCAGTATTTCATATTGGCTCCCACAGCCTCATCAGAACAGCCAGTGCACGAATCAGCCTTGACGCAGTCCTTCGCATTGTAAGCCCCTACTCGACTGCATCCCCCGCGATGATGCAGGACTCTGCAGCGCAAGCCCCCAGATTCTTCAAAACCAGCCGGTTTGCAACACATCCTCGATGCAGGCCCTTGCACTACAAGCTCCTCATTGACCGCCTCCTCGACGACAAT
Source organism: Calotriton arnoldi (assembly GCA_963921515.1). Classification (NCBI taxonomy): domain Eukaryota; kingdom Metazoa; phylum Chordata; class Amphibia; order Caudata; family Salamandridae; genus Calotriton; species Calotriton arnoldi. Next base: position 221,551 of record CAWUFW010013713.1, read on the forward strand.
GCAGGACCTCACATCACACCCTCGCAGCCCCTTGGAACCGATGCTATATAGTGCATTTCCACCCCAGGGCCTTGCATCGCCTCAGCTGCACGATGCATCCTCAACCCAGGACCTCGCAATGTACCACAATCATGATTTATGGTACTCTTGTTCTGCGGGCCTAACTGGGTTCCTGTAGCCATCCCGCACTTTATCGTGGTCAGCCTGAACTTGTGACTTTGTCCCAGTCCAGTGTGACCAGATAACCACAGTAGAAGCTTTGTGCTATTAGGCACTATTTTTCACTTAAATCTTTAAAATTACATATGTCCAGTTCTACTGATTGGATTTTTGTTGTTTTGGTCTTAAACTATTTATTTAAATTTGCTCTTGTTCTAAATTGGTGTAGGATTTTTCTTGTGTTGTGTTTCACTTTATTCCCGTTTGAAGTGCTGCAAAAAATAATTTACACATTGCTTCTAAGTTAAGCCTGACTTCTTTTGTGCCAAGCTACCAGAGGGTTAAGCCCAGGTCAATTTGGGGTTTGCTTGTCACTTCACTCTGAAGTTTTACCCCCTCAACCAGTAACCCAATTTCCAACAAGTGGCACTGGAAATAAGGGGGCATATTAATGAGAGGTTTACGTCATGCTTGTGCCACGCAACGTGGTACATGCACAATGCAAACCTCTAAGCCATATTTGTGAAGTCACACAAAGCAATTTTGCATGGCTTTGAAGGGTTTCAAAATATGGAGAAATGCAATGCACAGCAAATAGCTGCATTGAATTACTTTGCTCAAGGGAGGCATTCCATGAACATTGCGGTGGGTGCTACCACACAAATCCCATGGCTTTTGACGCATTCCCAGATTTACCAAACCTGTTAAACCTGGGAATGCACCAAAAAGATAAGCCTCACAGGTGAGGTGTAACTAGGAGAAATATCTTTATTTCTTCTTGTTTTTTCCTCTTTAAATGAGGAAAACGCCTCTCAGGATTGTTTTTGTGCTCAAAGTTAGTTGCCCCTTCCTGCACAAAAACAATTGTGCCTACAACAAAGACACCCATGCGCCATAGTGCAAGGGTGCCTGATTTGGCATGAGGCTGCCAAAACTGCCCCAGCGTAGGGGAAAGGACAGAAATGCATCATATTGGGTAAATACGGTGCACTCCTGCCCTTTCCCTGTGATGCAGGGCAGTGCAGCAAGGTAACTTGCTGCGCTGCACTGCTGAGCACCACAAATCTTGTAAATATGCCCTTAAGTGTTTCATTCTACTTCATACCACGCGGAGCTGTGTAGCATACAGCCAATCTTAATTGACTGCAACACTTTAATGAATTATAAAGAAGTGCTGACATATTATTTAGTAGGACAATTATTTGGAAATGATCATTATAAATCCCAAAGTAATGCCGAAATATATATTTTGAGTAGTGTAAGAAATTGGGGATTTTTATTGAGGGGGTTGGAAACCCTACTCAAGCAACAATCATAGTCCTTGCCAGTGTGAACCACAAAAGTCACTAAATTAATCTTTGCTTAACCCTCTGGTAGGTTGTCACAAAAGCAGTCAGGCAACTTCAAGGCACTGTGTAAAGTATTTATGCAGCACCCAAACAGTAATAAAGTGAAAACACAACTGTAGGAAAGTGCCTCTTTTTGCATGGTTAGTCCGCACTTTTTGCCTGATGTAATTTCGAACAGTAAGTACACTAGGTCCCTGCTAACTAGGTATCCAGTGCTAGATCTCTTTCCCAAAACACTGTACTGTGATTGGTAACTTCAGCTACCCCTGTAAGTCCCTAATAAGTGATACCCCTAGTACCTGGGGCATGGGTACTGAGGAGGGTGCGCTGGGGCTGCAGCACTGGTTGTGCCACCCTAGGGCCCCCTCACCAAGGCTAGGCACTCTGCCATTGCAGGATGCATGTCTTGGTGTAGCAAAATCCAAAGAGTTGACATGGCACACAGCTCTGTGTGCCATACCAAACCTACACTGCATAAGTTATAGGTAAGTCACCCCTATTGTAGGCCTTTAGCCCTAAGGCAGGGTGCACTATATTCTATTTGTGGGCATATCAGCATGAGCAGATATGCCCCTACAGTGTCCAGTCCATTCTGTGATGTTGTAAGTGAACAGGGAAGCCATGAGGAGTACATGGGCTGGATACTTGTCAACACGAGTTTCCTAGCTGCATGATGGCTTCTCTGAATTCTGATATGTTTGGTACCAAACATCTTGTCTTAATAAATCCTAACTGATACCAGTGCTGGATTTATTCATGGATTCACACAGGAGACCCTCTCAGAGGTCCCCTGAAATTTAACCAAACACTAGTGGGGCTAGTTTTCAGCAGCCTGCCACCACCAGGCATGTTTCTGACCTCATGGGAGGAGAGCCAATGCCCTCAGAGGACACAAACAATACCTGCTCTGGGCGGGGGTGTTTCACACTTCCTCCAGGATAGGATGGCCTTCCAGTGCGGGAAGCTTCAAAGGCAGTGCTGCCTTTGAAATCCAACCCAGAAACGCCCAGATAGTGGGGGAGGCCAAGCCCCCTTTCCAGCTCCACTTTTGACAGGAGGAAAGGTGGGGAAATTAGTTAGATGAAGAGGAGGGTCTCCCCTCAACCTGCACCTCCCCTAGGGCAGGGCAGGTGAGGTGAACCCCTCTCCTGAAATTCCACCATCTTGAGATGGTGAGAAAACCTCCAACCAGGGCTAGTGTATTGCCTCTTCCTGCAGGAAGTGGTCACTAGTGGGTGTAGACACCCTAAAGGTAGATAGCCCATTGGCTATTACCTACCCCCCCCTTGTAATGCCCCTAAATTCAGTATTTAGGTGTCTCCATGAGATCTGAACCACAGATTCAGAAGATCAGGACAAAAGAAGACCTGCTGTGCAAGAACAGAAGCCCTGCTGCAGAAAGAAAAGGCGCCATACCCTGCCAGCTGCAAGAAGGACTCGACAATCGCTGCTGCTGGGTCGTCCTGAAACCTGCAAGGACTTAAAAAAAAACCAGAGCACCTCCCGCCTTCAAGAAATCTCCAAGAAGTTCCCTTGGAGTGAAGGTATCACTCACCAGCACACTGCGGGCACCGATCCTGTGAAGTCCAGTTTGTCGACTGGCTGCTCCCGACAACCTCGACACAGCACCGAAGCAAAAAGAGGTACAACAGCTCCAGTGGGTCAGATCTGCCTCTCCACCAAGGTTGGAGACACCAGGACCTACCGGAGCTATGGTGTACCAATACTCTGTGTACCTGACACCCAACAGTAAAAACCAAGAAGAATAGTCTACACCAGACTCCCAAAGCACCAGAAGTAAGCAGCCGTCAAGGGACGTCACACCCAGAATTAGGCAGGACACTAACAAAATGCTGTCAATCAAGTCCAAGTGGGCACCTGCCATGAATATTCAATAACAATTCCTGCCAAAACCATGGATGAAAACTGTGCATACAAAATCAAAATCAAACTTGGTCCGGAGACCCCCAATCAAGCCCCAGTGGGTGTATACTGAAGAAACACATATTGATGTACTCCCGATAACAAAAGCACTACATAAGTACTGTTATTACTATGATACTTATTACTGATCATAACCTGATAACAATGAAGAGATGATAGAACACATTAGAGTAGAAGAATTTGCCAAAAGTGTCAAATTGTTATTGAATATTCATGGCAGTTGCTACTTGGGCTCGATTGACAGTATTTCGTTAGTGTCCTGCCTAATTCTGGGTGTGACATTGAGTACTATATGCAGTGGATCTCTGGAAGCTGTCCAATCAGGAGACATATTTATAATTATTTTATCATTGTCATTTCTGTTGCTAATGTTGTAATGTGATCAAGGAGACCATGGGATTTAATGTGGTACAATAATAAGGAATTTGAACTATTTTAGTTCTAGGGCAATGTTATTGCTTTATTTTATATTTTTGTGTTATACCATTATGTCCATAGGATATGCATGCTTATTGTATCTCCATTGTCACATATGTTATATGGAAAGACATGTTAAGATGGCAGACAGTTTTTCAGCTAACCATGTAGACTGTGGTAATGTCCGTTTTTTATGTCAATGTATTGCACTTCAAATATGTGCCGGTAACAAGCCTATCCCACCTGTGAACAAGGCTTGTTCACTGCCGAAATGTGTTGGGTTGTTCGGCATCTGTATTAAATGCTTTTTATGAGCTAATATCGGTCTGGAGATTTCCCTTTGTGTGATGGGCAAGTGCGCGTCCTGTGCGCTTTGGTGAGCAACTGTAAGTGACTTTAAATATACATATCTATAATTTAAAAGTCAATTTTATTGCATACAATTGGCATCATTTAGTATTGAATAATATAATAATAATAGTAACTTTATTCGGTTAAAATAACCATCAAAGTATACACAAAACGAGTAAAAATGAAGCACCAGCAATCAATATACAAAAAGAATAGTACATAAAACTCGTTTTAAAAAAGACCTATGTGCACAAAAATACAGGGTCATCACAATACCCTTTAAAAATATACTCAAAATATTCATTTAAAACATTTCTTGTGGTTCGATAATATTCCTCCAGGAAAAAATGTAATAAAACTTAGAAAGAGAATGTGCAAAATATAGCAAGTACCAAGGTGCAAGCTATTTTGAAATATGTGTTACGTTAAAATATGCGGAAGACGAAAGGCAATACATTTACAGATGTTGTCTTCAAATGTGCGTTGGGGGCTGTGGAACAAATACGTAAAGGGATCATGCATTGTGCAAATAGGCAGATAAGCAGCAATACATCAAAAAATACATCAATCTAGGGAACACAGCGATCTATAGCATTTAAAACTTTTAGTCTTTTGAACCACACTGCTTGCAGAAATTTACGTACAGCAAATACTATTTTTGGCGACATGTCACTTTTTAAAATCCCAAATGCTTCCTGGTGGCTACGGGTGGCCATGTCGCGGCAGATAGGAACTATCCATTTGCGGCGTGTGGGACGATACCCTGCAGAAAAACAATACATGTTTCTCATCTTCTATACCCGAGCTACATGCAGGGCAAGTTCTGAGATCTTGATTAGTACGCCATTTACTAGTAAAGGACCTCAAGGGTAGGATTCCATATCGGAACCGTATATACAAATTCCTGGTTGAGGATGGAAATATTAAATCCAGAAATTCTTCAAACCTGGGGATGTGCTTGTAGGCAAGGAATGTACTAATTACAGACCCATTTTGACTGTTCATAGCTAGACGGTCATTAATGTAAGCCCAGTATCGGGTTTTTAGCAATTTGTTATCAGATTTTAAAATAGTTTTAGGGTCGTCCCACAGGTTCTGCATTCCAAGTTTAGAAAACCAACTTGATACGGACTTTACCCATGGAATATCCCTGGCACCTTGAGAGTTCAATAGCTTTACCAATTAATCTTTAAAAACTTCAAGTTCAGGTGTGGACCAAAGTCTGATCCAGTATAATAATGTTTTTAAAATAGCCAAGTCGGCAACTCTTTTTATCCCAACATCCAAATACATGGGGGTTAGTGGTGAGCTCGATGGTAAACCTTGAAGCCTTCTAATAAAGTTATTCTCTATATCTATCTATCTATCTATCTATCTCGCTCTCTATATATTACCTACTGGCGGTCACCAGTAGGTAGTTATAGTTAGGACCTATTTTCCATAGGAAATTCACAACATTCTATTTCCAATAACTTTGGCGCCGGTGGATGAATCTTCGCGAAATTTTCAAAACTCGTGGGGCGCTCCGGTCTGCTCTTATCCTGAAAGTTTTGGGGTGATTCGGCAAGCAGGGGCCAAGAAAAAAGGGGGGTCCCAAAACATGTTTTCCCCATGCAATTTTCCATAGGAAAATTTAGACACGGCTACAGCCCGAACTGCTGAACGGAATTACACCAAATTTGGCAAAGAGGTAGTTCTTGGTTCAGAAAGAACCCTTTTGTTAAATGGTGTAAATCCGTTCAGTAGTTCCTGAGAAATTTGAAAAAGAAAACATATCGATATCTGGGCGGAGCCTAACCACACATGTCATCATGAGATCTGATTGGCTGTCAGCACTTCATCCTGGAATTGCTGGCAGCCATCTTGGGACCAATATAAATGATAGTACCCCATTGAAATGCATTGTAGTGAATCGAAGATTTTGAGGGTTACCAAAAGGAGAACTATAAAGGGTGATAACAGACTTTAGTTACCTTAGAATTCATTTGTTGATGGTACCATACTAATTTCAGGAATTGTGGTGTGTTCTAAGGTGATTTTACCCTGTGAAAAACCTTCTGCTGGGATATCATGAATCATGTTTGAGAGAAAACTATTTTCACATGCTTGTCCCATACAGTTTTTGAAGGTGCTCCAGAAGCTAAAATGAGAGCATATTTTCTGTAAATTCACATTATCTTTCTCAGTCATGTGAGAATGAAGTCTGACATTCTCAGTAAAACATGTACATCCAACAAGGGCAGAGACTGTCAGTTGATTCCTTTGTGTTCTACTGCAGCTTCCCAGAGTGTTCTAAAGAACAACTAGAGTGCTAACAGCCTTACTTATGACAAAAGTATGGCACACCTGAAGCCATCTTGATTGGAATAAACTGGTAACACTTAAAACATTTAATTTAAAAGGAACAAAATGAGGGGGTTCATTTTGTCATAGAAATTATGGTTAGTGCTGTAGAAAGAAAAATGTGGACATGTTTCAAGTGAGATCTCAAATATCTTCCTGTTATATTTAAACAGGAGCAGGCTGTCAGTTGATGCCTTTGTGTTCTACTGCAGCTTCCCAGAGTGTTCTAAAGAACAACTAGAGCGCTAACAGTCTTACTTATGACAAAATTATGGCACACCTGAAGCCATCTTGATTGGAATAAACTGGTAACTCTTAAAACATTTAATTTAAAAAGGAACAAAATGAGGGGGTTCATTTTGTCATAGAAATTATGGTTAGTGCTGTAGAAAGAAAAAATAGGACATGTTTTAAGTGAGATCTCAAATATCTTCCTGTTATATTTCAACAGGAGCAGCCTGTCAGTTGATGCCTTTGTGTTCTACTGCAGCTTCCCAGAGTGTTCTAAAGAACAACTAGAGAGCTAACAGTCTTACTTATGACAAAAGTATGGCACACCTGAAACAATCTTGATTGGAATAAACTGGTAACACTTAAAACATTTAATTTAAAAAGGAACAAAATGAGGGGGTTCATTTTGCCATAGAAATTATGGTTAGTGCTGTAGAAAGAAAAATTAGGGCATGTTTTAAGTGAGATCTCAAATCCTCTTCTATTTCATTAGAAAATTCTGACATACAGACTGAAACAATCACTTTCAATACCAGCAGTAGACTTCCAGTTAACTCCTGGTTAGCAGTTGCTTTACTACAGTGATCTAATGAACAACTAGAGTGCTAACATTCTGAATTTATGGCAAATGTGTGACACATCTGAATGCCTTCTTGATGGAATCAAAGTAAAAAACTGAAAGCATTTCCTACTGAGGAGACTGCAGTAAATGACGAAATTAGGAAACTTCATAACAAATAAGTCTCCCAAGATGGCCACCAGAGAAAAAAGAGCCCAAATGTAGCACAAATATCACCCAGATGTAGCCCACATATAGCCCAATGACAGAAGTGTGCAAAACACTTTTTATTTTTAGTTTTTCTGCAGTTTTATATAGTGCAAACTGGTCAGGTATTGGAGCGTTACATCTTACTTGGACCCCTTATTGCGTATTTTGCACGAAGTACATGAGATTGATCTTGCGAAACATTGAACTTTACGATTCTGTTAACCTGAAGTTGCTCTGAACCGGGCTTTGTAACACCCGTTTTTACCTACTGGTTTTAATTAATTCTCACTGTATTGTATTAGGAAAGAGGATTTACTGTTTTTATGTACACTTTTATGATCTATGTTTCTAAATCAGATCAAATAAAGTTTAATGAATTCTATGGCAGGACGGAGGCGAGGATTATGCATATCTTTCCTCACTTTATTTGCATAGCAGTTCAAAGAAAACGTAACACAACAATCATTAAACAAAAGACTACACAACCCATGAACCATTAGGGGGTAGTCTCCAAGGTAACTATAGTCCAATCATATCAAAGTCCATCGTATATAATATCGTGACGTCCCTTCCGCTTCCTGTTTCTTCACTGCTCGTCAGTTAAGTGCATTCCTTACATTCTTGGTTTAATCTGACGTTGTTGCTGTTTGTATAGCGGTTTCTTGTGCACATTATTAGCATTATTGCCTTGGTATTGCTTCATATTCCCTGCGCAGCAGGCTCTTGCCCGAGCACGTTCTCCCCCTCGCAGTTTCTCCCGCTGTGTGCTCTGCGCGCGGTGAGATCCTGTCAGGCGCATCTGGTCCGAGCGAGGCAGCTCCGTCGAGCGCTCCCGCTGGTCTTTACGCGTGTTTGGGAATCCGGTCACTCCTTTAGTGTCCGCTTGAATCCCGACCAACCCTCGCCTAATTTTGACACCGCTACACGGTGATTTCCCCACACGGCCACGTTAGTGACCAGCGCCACCTGGTGGTGGAAATTGGTATTGCGCCTCAGTCTATTCTTATAACAGCTTTGGGGAAAGCCCAGCTGTTGGAGCACCGGCGAGGGGGCTGCCTTAAGGATTTTAAGGGCACTACCCCCAGCATGACCCCCTACACTACACAAACACCACTGCACTACCCTAAATCCCCCTACACTATACAAACACCACTGCATTACTCTAAACCCTAAAACACTACCCCCAGCACAACACCCTCACAACACAAACACCACTGCACTACCCTAAACCCTAAATCTACCCCCAGCATGACCCCCTACACTACCCAAACACCACTGCCATACCCTAAACCCTAAAACACTACCCCCAGCATGAACCCCTACACTACCCAAACACCACTGCACTACCCTAAACCCTAAAACACTACCTCCAGCACTACCCCCTACACTACACAAACACCACGGCACTACCCTAAACCCTAAAACACTACCCCAGCACAACCCCCTACACTACCCATACACCACTGCACTATCCTAAACCCTAAAACACTACCCCCGCATGATCCCCTACACTACTGCACTACCTAAACCCTAAAACACTACCCCCAGCACGACCCCCTACACTACCCAAACACCACTGCCATACCCTAAACCCTAAAACACTACCCCCAGCATGAACCCCTACACTACCCAAACACCACTGCACTACCCTAAACCCTAAAACACTACCTCCAGCACTACCCCCTACACTACACAAACACCACGGCACTACCCTAAACCCTAAAACACTACCCCAGCACTACCCCCTACACTACCCAAACACCACTGCACTAACATAAACCCTAAAACACTACCCCCAGCACAACCCCTACACTACACAAACACCACTGCACTACCCTAAACTCTAAAACACTACCCCCAGCATGACTCCCTACACTACCCAAACACCACTGCACTACCCTAAACCCTAAATCTACCCCCAGCACGACCCCCTACACTACCCAAACACCACTGCACTACCCTAAACCATAAAACACTACCCCCAGCATGACCCCCTACACTACTCAAACACCACTGCACTACCCTAAACCCTAAAACACTACCCCAGCACAACCCCCTACACTACCCATACACCACTGCACTATCCTAAACCCTAAAACACTACCCCCGCATGATCCCCTACACTACTGCACTACCTAAACCCTAAAACACTACCCCCAGCACGACCCCCTACACTACCCAAACACCACTGCACTACCCTAAACCCTAAAACACTACCCCCAGCACGGCCCCCTACAGCACCCAAACACCACTGCACTACCCTAAACCCTAGAAAAGAAACCCCCACCCCATGCCCAATCCCCCTTACCTCTCACTCCTCATGGTTCCTCTTTCCTCGTGGTTCCTGCTTCACGTCGTCTCTGAGGGGCGGTGCACGTCGTTGTGAGGAAACAGAACAGCCTCTGTTTCCTTACAACGACATGGATTGTCTACATGTTTTTTAGAACGCATGGTCATTTACCATACATACCTTTACAACAAAATTTGTTGTAAAGGCATGCGTGGTAAATGACCATGCGTTCTAAAAAAATGCGTAGTAATGACTTCGTGATGTACAACGCATCGCAAAGTAAAAAAGTCATTGTAACAGCTGTTTACCGATCGAAGCTGGCCCCTGTTCTTCAGTGAGACGTTTATTTGATTAATTAGGAGGAAGGAATGTGTTTTTTTTACCAAAAAGTGCATTCCCGGCTGTTGTATTGTGAAAGTCTCCGCGTGGCCTGGTTTCACTTCCGGTGAGAGAGTGGAAGAGTCTGTTTGGATCTAAAGGAGTTCTGTTGTTGTACGGGGCCGGCGCGACATGTCATCAGAAAACATAGCTAATGGAAAGCATCCTCCCTGAAGTGTGGAGCAGTGCCATGAGAGGTCAACGAGTGTGCGTCCCACCGCAGTATGACCGTACCGTGTGACCCATGTGCCGCCTCCAGGGTACGGGAGGCAGAAGCTGCATCACAGGGCCTCTTGAAGACCGTTGTAGCACTAATTCTACATTTTGGTACTAGGGCATTTTAACTTCGTTGTTCCTGCCAGATACAAAGAGAAGATCCTGTGTTATTCAGTGCCCTCGTTACCTTTTTTGTGGGTTGTGGTGCTTGTCACTTCGCTGCCCCACCGGTGCACACGACTGGGCACCCCACCTCATGTGCCATCTGCAGGGCCTCTGCCCTCGGATCACTGGTTTCGGTTTCTGGAGTGGCAACATAAACAGTTGCTCCCAAAGGACTAGCCTGAACACTTAGGTGAATATCCCCTGCACCAGCATTCCACGGAAATTCTTTCCTAGCTCTCCCACGTCAACGAGGACGTCATAATAGCACGGCTCCGCTCGCGACACCGTATGACGTCATCGGAGCCATAAGAGGACCTCGTCGGCGTGCTGACGTCAGTTCCACCCATTTTTTCCGTGCCACCGAGGCAAACAGGGGACCGAGACATTTTCACATGTATACATAGTATAATAAATATATATATATTCACTGAAAAAACCATAGGTTTCAGGCACGTTATAGTTAGAAATTAGCATTTAAAAAACCTTAGAAATTCACTGAAAAAACCATAGGTTTCAGGCACGTTATAGTTAGAAATTAGCATTTAAAAAAACCTTAGAAATTCACTGAAAAAACCATAGGTTTCAGGGGCGTTATAGTTAGTTATAGTTAGTTGGACATTTCACTCGTACAAAACCATAGAAATTCCCCCGTTATAGTTAGTTCAGCTAACTATAACTATAACTTGCGCGCCCGCAATGCACTGCTGATGACGTCACATATTACATCACTCATGACATGGTCAGTGACATCACTCATGACATCACTGATGACATCTCAAATGACATCACTGATGACATCATCCAGTGAATGTGTGTTTTTCTGAAAATTAAATATGTTTTATATATGTATATCTCAAGGTCGATGGAAGAATAAATGGGTATATAAGTGTCTAAATGGATGATTTTTTTGTAAAATTGATTTTATAACTGACTAAGTGTATCTTAGTGAATACATGGGTTAGTGAGTAATGTTTAAATATGAAAATATCTGTATCAGTCTCTCACTTTGTGTATAAGTGGCTGCATGGGTTGGTGAGTAGCTACATGAGTGTCTATATGGGTTATTAGTTGGTTTTTGAGTATCAGTCTGAGTGTCTGTATGGTTCGGTGGGGGGTATTACTTAGTGCATAGATGCATGAATGAGTGACTCACTGTTTGTATGTGTTGAAGACAGCATGTGTGCAGGACTGTATAGGTGGATGAGTATGTGTATGGGTGTGTTAGTGAGTGAATGACTGTCTCAATAGTGTCTTTATGAGTAACTACATATGTTTTAAACTAGTATATGTGAGTATTGGTGTATATAAGTGAGTATATGTGAGAGTGAGAGATTGGAAGAGTTCCTGTACAAATAAGTAGGTGTTTCTATAAGTGATTGTTTAAGAGAGTAAGTATGTGTAAGTTTCTGTAGAAGTAAGTGTGGTAGTGTGTGTATAACTGTATATGCAAGTAAATGGATGTTTGATACTTTGTTTGCATGTGTGACTATGTGTGTGAGTAACTCTATGGATGAGTGGCGGTGTGTAACAGGATGTATAGGTGTATGAGTACATATGATGAGTGAGTACATGTATGAGTGACTGTATAGGGACTGTTGGTGAATGAGTGGATGTGTGTGTAGATCTTGGAATTACTGAATAGGTGTGTTGTAACTGGTATTGGTATGTCCATTGTTTTGAAAATGTTAGTTTGTATTTTTGAGTGTGTGTATCAAAGGTTATATTAGGGTGAGAGGAGGTCTGCCACTCTATCACAAGAATGATGTCATCAGTGATGTCATCAGTGATGTCATTTGAGATGTCATCAGTGATGTAATGAGTGATGTCACTGACCATGTCATGAGTGATGTAATATGTGACGTCATCAGCAGTGCATTGCGGGGGCACGAGTTATAGTTAGCTGAACTAACTATAACGGGGGAATTTCACGGGTTTTGTACGAGTGCAATGTCCAAGTAACTAAAACTGTCCCTAAAACCTATGGTTTTTTCAGTGAATATATATATATTTGAAGCACAACAGTGAACCAATGATATGTCAGCCGACACAAACGAGAGCACTCTCAAGAATTCGTGCGAATATTTTCTTTTAGTGCAGAACCTCCCCAGCACTGACAGACGCGTTTCGCCACTCCGGCTTTTTCAATGTCAGTTAGTTTTTTACAACAACCACCATTTTAAAGAGAAGAAAAGTGCTTGTCAATCAAAAAAATAGTAAACACAGAAGATGGCTTCATTAAATTCATATGTGAATGTATCTGTTTTGTGGCGGCCATCTTGAAACCTATTGCGACAAAAATTAAAACTATGGAATCACATTAGGTAAAGTCCTCATAGTTGTAACAAAAGATTGTATAAAATGTAAAAATATATACATGGATTTAACAGTTAATTAGTTGTGGGGACAGCATGTATCATTAATGAAATTTTAACACAAATAATAAACGATATTTAAATCAATGCAGCCCACCATTTTATCATCTCATGTAATAATATATCACATTTTAGGTATGCCAAACCTTCTGTACACGTTATGTAGCCCTGAATGGGCATAGCTCATTGGTATATCTAAAAACTTAAAACCAGAGTGTGAAGAGGTACCTACATACCCAGATATAGGCAACCTAAGATGATGTGTGATTGATATTCAAACACATCAACTTCCTGAAAAGTAAACAATTACAGTACTTTTAATCTCTTTAAACACCGCCCTGTATGGGCAAATCGTGTTAACAAATACAGATTGGAACAGTCGAGAAAAAGGTTCTATTCAGAAATTCTGCCCATTGTACGTGCCATTTACGCAAAACAGAAGAGTAGATAAACATGACTAGCGTTGTTATAGACAGTCACTCTAGATGGATGCACAGCTCCTCGTCATTATTCAAACCTTGGGGCGCCATTGTACCGAGCTCAATAATATATTTGGACTCCAGTATTCGTAAATTCCTGACCCTATCCCCACCTCTCTCATTTTTAGGGATTTGGTCAAGACAGTAGAATGTTAACAGATCTCGGTTACTATTGTGAGTACTCTTGAAATGGCGGGCCACAGGGTAGGTGTTATCTTTTTTGGCTATCGCACGCATGTGCTCTAACACTCGCTTTTTAGCGGGATGGATTGTGCTGCCTATATAGTGTTTATGGCAAGGGCATTCTAAACAGTAAATTGTAAATTCAGAATTACAGTTTAGCAATCGGTTAATACTTCTGATGATTTTAGAATTCCTCCCCTGTATCTCATAGTTGTTCCTTTTACAGCTAAACTTACATGCTTTGCACTTTAGGCAGGGGAAGAATCCAGTGACTGGCTCTTTTTTCACCAGAGTAGACCGGTAATGACTGGATAACAAATGATCCTGGATCGATTTCGGTCTTTTATATGTGATCAAAGGTTGGGTGGGAATCACATTCTTCAAGATGTTATCTGTTTTAAGAATGTGTCAATTTTTTCTGAATATCTGGACGATCTTTGGGGATTTAACATTGTAACGTGTAATCATACGCACCGGTTCTACCTTACTAGTAATGTCACCTCTTTTGCTAGTTTTAGGAACTAATAGTTCAAGTCTAGGTGCTTTTTCTGCTTTCTTTTCTGCTACGCGGAGAGCATTATTGGAGTAACCCCTAGCACTAAAGCGATCAAGGGCTTCATTTTTTGCTATGTTGTAATCTTCATCCATGGCACAGTTGCGTTTTATATGCAAAAACTCCCCATAGGGGATATTATTAATCATGCTCTTAGGATGAAAGCTCTTAGCATGCAACACAGCATTTCCAGCCGTTCGTTTTCTGTAGAGCCGTGTAAGAATGTTAGTATTTTCAACATAGACTTCTAGATCAAGGTAAAAAACCTGAGTGTTGCTGATATGCCCACTGAACAATAGTTTAAGGTCATTAGAATTCAAGAATGTTATATATTCCTTAGCCGAGGAACGTGACCCCTTCCACACGATGAATAAGTCATCAATGTAGCGGGCCCATAATATGACCCTATCCAGCCATTTATCGGGCACCTCCCGCCAGGCCACGTGCTTCTCCCACCAGCCGACGAAAAGATTTGCGTAGCTGGGGGCGAAGCACGTGCCCATGGCGATCCCGCATTGCTGCCTGTATAGCTGCCCTGCGAAGATAAAGATATTATTTTCTAAGCAGAATGTAAGCTTTTCAAGAAGCATATCATTGTACCTCTTGAATTTAAGTGGGCGCTTGTCCAAAAACCATTTAACAGCCTCAATCCCCTGTCTGTGGTTTATACAAGTGTAAAGGCTGGTTATGTCCAATGTGATTAACAGAATATCAGGTTCCCAATTTATCCCCTCAATTAGTCTTAGAAAGTCCTGTGTATCTCTAATATAAGAGCTTAAATCCTTCACCCAAGGTGATAGATGGAAATTTTTTCCAGAAGGCTGTTTATTGAAGCAACTATGGGTCTCCCAGGTGGCCAATGAATATCCTTATGCACCTTTGGGAGGTGGTAAAAAGTAGGTAAGGTAGGGTACTCACAAAGAAGAAAATTAAATTCGTCAAAGTCCAACATTCCTTCGTATTTCCAGTTTCTTAGGTGTCGATGAAATGTTTCGATACATGTGGAGTAATCTTTTCTCAAAAACATGTTTGGCTGAGAAAACAGGGCACGGAGGTCTGCCCCACTGATTGTACCTTGAAAATTGGAACAGTTTACCCACCTGTGAGGCTTTCTCCAACAGAGCAACTTTGGTGTTTGGATTCATAATGGCTTGCTAGGTCGTGGCGATTGCCCGCCGCAGAAAGGCGGATCAAGAGCTCATGACTGCGTGTGCTCGTGACTGTTGGGGTTCCATGTGGAGGTTTCAGAATTTACAGTTGGTGGGATGCGGGCATCACGGCCAACCCACTGTGGTTTTTTATATGCACAAAATGGGGAGGGACATGAAACCCACTGCGGTATTATTGAACAGCACTACAACTCACACAATGCCCGGAGGCCTGTTGGGACGGGCTTATTTGATAATAAAGTCAGGTGCTGCATTTCTTCATGTCTCATCCTTTGCTGCCAGTGATCAAGGGCGAGGAGCCCGAAACATGTTTGGCTGAGAAAGCAGGGCACGGAGGTCTGCCCCACTGATTATACCTTCAAAATTGGAACAGTTTACCCACCTGTGAGGCTTTCTCCAAAAGAGCAACTTTGGTGTTTGGATATATATATATATTCACTGAAAAAACCATAGGTTTCAGGCACGTTATAGTTAGAAATTAGCATTTAAAAAGCCTTAGAAATTCACTGAAAAAACCATAGGTTTTAGTGAAAGTTATAGTTAGTTGGACATTGCACTCGTACAAAACCCGTGAAATTCCCCCGTTATAGTTAGTTCAGCTAACTATAACTCGTGCCCCGCAATGCACTGCTGATGACGTCACATATTACATCACTCATGACATGGTCAGTGACATCACTCATGACATCACTGATGACATCTCAAATGACATCACTGATGACATCACTGATGACATCATCCAGTGACTGTGTGTTTCTGTAAAGTTTAAATATGTTTAATATATATAGGTAAAGGCGTATTGAAGAATGAGTGGGTGTATAAGTGTCTGAATGGATGTTTTACTAGGTGCGTGACTGACTCTATAAGTGAGTGGTTAAACATATGTTAGTGAATGCATGGGTTAGTGACTAAACTGTGTGAATCTCTGTATCCATCTGTCTGTTGGTGTGTAAGTGACTGCATGGGTTTGTGAATAACTACATAAGTGTCTATATGAGTTATTGATTGGTTGTCTGAGTATCTGTATGGGTGCCTGAGTGTTTGTGTGGGTGGGGTGTGTGTGACTCTGTGCATAGATGTGTGAGTGGGTGATTCACTGGGTGCATAGTTTGAAGTGTGAATCTGTGATGGACTGTATGGGTGGGTGAGTGTGTGTATGGGTGTGTTAGTGAGTGAATGTATATCTTATTTGTACATGTGTAAGTAACTACATATATAAAAGGCAGTATATATGTGTGTTAGAGTATATAAATGTCTATAAGTGAGAGTGTGTGATTGTGAGAGTGGCTGCATGGATGAGTGTTTGCTTGTATCAGTGATTGTATAAGAACGTAAGAATGTGCAAGTATTTGTATGACTAAGTGAGCTGATGTGTGTATAACTGTATAGGTGAGTAAAGGGTAGTTTGAATAATTATTTGTATGACTGACTAGGTGTGTGAGTACCTCTATGGATGAGTGGCGGTGTGTGAGTGTCTATATAGGTGTATGAGTGCATATGATAGTCCTGTACTGAGTGACCATAAGTATGAGTGACTGTACGGGTGAGTGAGTGGATGTGTGTGTAGACCTAAGAATCAGTGAGTGGGTATGTAGTTATTGGTGTTGGAGTGTCTATGGTTTTGAGAATGGCAGTCTGTAATTTAGAGTGGGTGTATCTAAAGTTATGTTAGGGTGTGAGAAGATGCATGAAATTATCACATGGATGATGTCATCAGTGATGTCATCAGTGATGTCATTTGAGATGTCATCAGTGATGTCATCAGTGATGTCACTGACCATGTCATGAGTGATGTAATATGTGATGTCATCAGCAGTGCATAGCTGAACTAACTATAACGGGGGAATTTCACGGGTTTTGTACGAGTGCAATGCCCAACTAACTATAATTTTACCTAAAACCTATGGTTTTTTCAGTGAATTTCTAAGGTTTTTTAAATGCTAATTTCTAACTATAACGTGCCTGAAACCTATGGTTTTTTCAGTGAATTTCAAAGGTTTTTTAAATGCTAATTTCTAACTATAACGTGCCTGAAACCTATGGTTTTTTCAGTGAATTGCAAAGGTTTTTCAAATGCTAGTTTGTAACTATGACTACAGAAGTAGGACATGTGAAGAAAAAAGAAAAAACACACAGAAAGAAGCAAAAGAAATGTAGAAAGAAACAGAAGTCCACAAAGACGAAGAAAAATGCAGGAAGAAGCAAGACATGTGCAGAAAGAACCAACAGAGGAGCAGAAAGAGGCCTTGTTGCAAAATCATCCTGTGCCCATACCTTTTCCAGACGGGTACTGGTGGTAACTGACTCTGACTAACCAGGCCTAGAGCCAGTGCTATGGTAAAAGACACTTAGAATACAGTTAAAAAACCTACATACACTAGGGAACACTATGCGTTGGGGTACCCCTGTGATTAGCATGACCTCCTCTGTAACTCCCTAGTACATAATAGGGCAGGGGGATTAAAACTACCTCTTAAAACGCGCCATGGGGCGCTTTTGCACACTGGTGTAGGGAGGGGGGCCTGAGGTTACATGTGTGCAAACACGCCCTCTGGCCGTTTTAAGTTGGGGGATAAAGTCCCCTTGAATCCTAAGGGTCCCTGGGGTCCAACTAGCCCACCAGGTACCTCCAGTAAGCGCCACAGAGTTGCGTTGCAGAGAGGTGTAAAAAGGGGCATGGCCTGGACCACCTCTCTGCAGCGCAGTGGCGCTTACTGGAAGCACCTGGTGGGCTAGTTGGCCCCAGGGGCCCTCATGATTGAAGGGGAATTAATTCCCCAACTTAAAACGCACCACAGGGCGTGTTTTCACACGTCACCTCAGGCCCCGTCCCCTCCCTTCACCACTGTGTAAACACGCCCTGTGGCCGTTTTAAGTTGGCAAAATAAGTCCCCTTGAATCCTGAGGGTCCCCGAGGTCCAACTAGCCCACTAAGTACCTCCAGTAAGCGCCACAGAGCTGCGTTGCACAGAGGTGTAAAAAGGGGCGTGGCCTGGACCACCTCTCTGCAACGCAGGCCTGTGGCGTTTCCTGGAGGTACCTAGTGGCCTAGTTGGCCCCCAGGGGCCCTCAGGATTAAAGGGGACTTATTTCCCCAACTTAAAATGCGCCACAGGGCGTGTTTGCACACATGTCACCTCAGGACCCGCCCCCTCCCTTCACCACGGTGCAAAGGCACCCCGTGGCACGTTTTAAGTTGGGGGATTAAGTCCCCTTGAATCCTGAAAGTCCCTGTGTCCAACTAGCCCACCATGTACCTCCAGTAAGCACCACAGAGCTGCGTTGCAGAGAGGTGGTCCGAGGCCATGCCCCATTTTACACCTCTCTGCAATGCAACTCTGTGGCACTTACTGGACATACCTGGTGGGGTAGTTGGCCCCCAGGGACCCTCAGGATTCAAGGGGACTTAATTCCCCAACTTAAAATGCGCCACAGGGCGCATTTCCACACTTGGTACATCAGGCCACGCCCACTCCCTGCACCACTGCGCAAACGCACCCCCTGGTGCGTTGTAAATTGGGGGATTAAGTCCCCTTGAGTCCTGAGGGTCCCAGGGGGCCAACTAGCCCACCACTTACCTCCAGTAAGCGCCACAGAGCTGCGTTGCAGAGTGGTGTAAAAGGGGCATGGCCTGGGCCACCTCTCTGCAACGCAGCGCAGTGGCGCTTACTGGAGGTAAGTGGTGGGCTAGCTGGCCCCCAGGGACCCTCCGGATTGAAGAGGAATTAATTCCCCAACTTAAAACGCGCCACAGGATGTGTTTGCACACATGTCACCTCAGGCCCCGCCCCCTCCCTTCACCACTGTGCAAACGCACCCCGTGGCGCGTTTTGAGTTGGGGGATAAAGTCCCCTTGAATCCTGAGAGTCCCTGGAGTCCAACTATCCCACAAGGTGCCTCCTGTAAGCGCCACGGATCTGCGTTGCAGAAAGGTGTAAACAGGGGCGTGGCCTCTGAACACCTCTCTGCAACGCAGCTCCCTGGCGCATACTGGAGGTACCTGGTGGGCTAGTTGGCCCCCAGGGACACTCAGTATTCAAGGGCAATTAATTCACCAACTTACAACTCGCCAGGGGGCGCGTTTGCACAGTGGTGAAGGAAGGGGGTGGGGCCTGAGGTGACATGTGTGCAAACACGCCCTGTGGCGCGTTTTAAGTTGGGGAATTAATTCCTCTTCAATCCTGAGGGTCCCTGGGGGCCAACTAGCCCACCAGGTACCTCCAGTATGCGCCAGGGAGCTGCCTTGCAGAGAGGTGTTCAGAGGCCACGCCCCTTTTTACACCACTCTGCAACAAAGCTCTGTGGTGCTTACTGGAGGTACCTGGTGGGCTAGTTGGCCCCCAGGGACCCTCCGGATTGAAGAGGAATTAATTCCCCAACTTAAAACGATCCACAGGGCGTGTTTGCACACGTCACCTCAGGCCCCGCCCCCTCCCTTCACCACTGTGCAAACGCGCCCCTTGGCGCGTTTTAAGTTGGGTGATTAAGTCTCCTTGAATCCTGAGGGTCCCTGGGGTCCAACTAGCCCACCAGGTACCTCCAGTAAGCGCCACAGAGCTGCGTTGCAGAGAGGTGTAAAAAGGGGCGTGGCCTCTGAACACCTCTCTGCAACGCAGCTCCCTGGCGCATACTGGAGGTTCCTGGTGGGCTAGTTGGCCCCCAGGGACTCCCAGTATTCAATGGGAATTAGTTCCCCATCTTACAACGCGCCAGGGGGCGTGTTTGCAGAGTGCTGCAGGGAGGTGGTGAGGCCTACGGCGCGATGCCGGTCTTTTTTTTAAATTAATTTTTTTTTAAAGTCTTTCCTATTTTATTGGCCCTGGGGACCCTATCCCCAGGGCCTCACCCCTATTTTATTTTTATTTTTTAAATTGGAAGGGGGCCGTGTGGCTCCCTCCCGAGGCCATATTCGGCCCCGGGGACCCCATCCCCGGGGCATGGCCATGTTGTTTTTAAATTTAACTTAGTGGAGGGGGCTGCGTGGCCCCCTCCTCAGGCCATTTATGGCCCTGGGGACCCCATCCCCCGGGGCCGGCCTTTCCATCTTTTTAAAAAAAAATTATAATGGAGGAGGGGGGGCCACGTGGCCCCCCTCCTGGGCCACTAATGGCCCCGGGGACCCCATCCCCCGGGGCCTGGGCTCTCGTTGGGGACCGTGGGGGGTCCCCAATCCCCCCACGGTCTTGCTGGCTCCCCGCCTCCTGCGGGAGCCGGCATTGCTTTTCCACATGGGGAGCTGCTGACATGCAGCTCCCCATGTGGAAAAGCAATCTGCTTTGCTTCATTGAAGCGAGAGCAGGTTTCCCTGCTCTCGCTTCAATGAAGCAAAGCAGTTTACAATGACAGGGCGGGAGCCACGAGGCTCCCACCCTGTCATTGCAAACAGCAGTGTCCCGGGGGTGGGCACCCCGGGACACTGCAGGAGCCGGCCCTGGGGGGTGACGGTCCCTAGGGCCATCAAGGGCTCCAGGCGGGGGGCCACGCGGCCCCCTCCCAACATCTGCACAGCCCCGGGAGGTGGTGGTCCCCGGGGCTCGGGGTCCGTAACGGACCCCCAAATTTACATTTTAAGTGCCCCGGGAGGTGGTGGTCCCGGGGCGTGTGGGGGCTCGAGCCCCCACACAGCTATTTTTTTTTAAATGAAGCCCGGGGGATGGCGGTCCCTGGGGCTACGGGGGGGGCAGTGTGCCCCCCCGCTATTATAAATAATGAAAGCCCCGGGGTGGCGGTCCCCGGGGCTTGGGGGGGCCTTAGAGGCCCCCCCAAACTTTAAAAAAACAAGCCCCGGGATGTGCCGGTCCCCGGGGCTGCGGGGGGGCTGCGTGCCCCCCGCAACTTATTTTTCAATCCCCGGGGAGGTGGCGGTCCCCGGGGCAGTGTGGGGAGGATTGGGCCCCCCCCACACTTTTTTTTTCACTGCCCCCAGGACTTGGCCCACCTGGGGGCTAATTAGTAACGAAGCGCGGGAGTCCGCGCTTCATTTTTTTTTTTTTTGCGGCCGGATCCGCGGATCCGGCGTGCATTTTGCCGATTTTTTTTTAAATGCTTTTTTGGGCCCTGGGGGTCCTTGTGGGACCCCCTAAGCAGGCCTAGGGGGTCAGGGTGTTTCTACCCTACCCCTTTCCTTTTTTTTTGCGTTTGTTTTACTCTTTTCTTGTGACTCGGTTCTACCGAGTCACAAGATGGCTGCCAACACTTCCTGGTTTGGAGTGTTGACAGCCAATTAGCATGCAGCTCGTGGTCGGGAGGGTGCGCGGATCCACCGCGGCCATAGATATCGAAACTTTTATTTTGATTTTCTCAGCAACTACTGAACGGATTTAAACCATTTTTAAAAGGGTGCTTTCTGAACCAAACACTACCTTTTTGCCAAATTTGGTGTAATTCCGTTCAGCAGTTTTGGCTGTAGCCTTGCATAAAGTTTCCTATGGGAAATAGATTTTTTACTCTTATTTTTGAATTTCTCCGCAACTACTGAACGGATTTACACCATTTAAAAAAGGGTCGCTTTCTGAACCAAGCGCTACCTTTTTGCCAAATTTGGTGTAATTCCGTTCAGCAGTTCGGGCTGTAGCCGTGTCTAAAATTTCCTATGGGAATTAACATGGAGAAAACACGTTTTGGGACCCCCCTTTTTTCTCGGCTCCTGCTTAATGAATCACCCCCAAACTTTCAAGATAGGAGCGGACCGGAGCGGGCCATTAGTTTTGAAAATTTCACGAAGATTCGTCAACCGGCGCCAAGGTTATTGGGAAAAGAATGTTACAAATTTCCTATGGATAATAGGTCCTAACTATAACTATCTACTGGCGACCGCCAGTAGATAATATATATATATATATATATTCACTGAAAAAACCATAGGTTTTAGGGACAGTTATAGTTAGTTGGACATTTCACTCGTACAAAACCATAGAAATTCCCCCGTTATAGTTAGTTCAGCTAACTATAACTCGCGCCCCGCAATGCACTGCTGATGACGTCACATATTACATCACTCATGACATGGTCAGTGACATCACTGATGACATCTCAAATGAAATCACTAATGACATCATCCAGTGACTGTGTGTTTCTGTAAAGTTTAAATATGTTTAATATATATAGGGAAAGGCGTATTGAAGAATGAGTGGGTGTTTAAGTGTCTGAATGGATGATTTAGTACGTGCGTGACTGACTCTACAAGTGAGTGATTAAACGTATCTTACTGAATGCATGGGTTAGTGACTAAACTGTGTGAATGTCTGTATCCGTCTGTTTGTTGGTGTGTAAGTGGATGCATGGATTTGTGAATAGCTACATGAGTGTCTATATGGGTTATTGATTGGTTCTCTGAGTATCTGTATGGCTGCCTGAGTGTTTGTGTGGGTGGGGTGTGTGTGACTCTGTACATAGATGTGTGAGTGGGTGATTCACTGGGTGCATGATTTCAAGAGTGCATCTGTGATGGGCTGCTTGGGTGGGTGAGTGTGTGTATGGGTGTGTTAGTGAGTGAATGTATATCTCAGTGGTACATGTGCGAGTAACTACATATGTAAAAGGCAGTATATATGTGTGTTAGAGTATTTAAATGGCTATAAGTGAGAGTGTGTGATTGTGAGAGTGGCTGTATGGATGCGTGTGTGCTTGTATCAGTTATTGTATAAGAGCGTAAGAATGTGCTAGTATTTGTATGAGAAAGTGAGCTGGTGTGTGTATAACTGTATAGGTGAGTAAATGGGTGTGTGATTAATTTTTTGCATGACTGACTAGGTGTGTGAGTACCTCTATGGATGAGTGGCGGTGTGTGAGTTTTTATATAGGTGTATGAGTGCATATGATAGTCCTGTACTGAGTGACTGTAAGTATGAGTGACTGTACGGGTGAGTGAGTAAATGTGTGTGTGTAGACCTAAGAATCAGTGAGTGGGTATGTAGTTATTGGTATTGGAGTGTGTATGGTTTTGAGAATGGCAGTCTGTAATTTAGAGTGGGTGTATCAAAAGCTATATTAGGGTGTGAGAAGATGCATGAAATTATCACATGGATGATGTCATCAGTGATGTCATTTGAGATGTCATCAGTGATGTCATCAGTGATGTCACTGACCATGTCATGAGTGATGTAATATGTGACGTCATCAGCAGTGCATTGCGGGGCGCGAGTTATAGTTAGCTGAACTAACTATAACGGGGAATTTCTATGGTTTTGTACGAGTGAAATGTCCAACTAACTATAACTGTCCCTAAAACCTATGGTTTTTTCAGTGAATTTCAAAGGTTTTTTAAATGCTAATTTCTAACTATAACGTGCCTGAAACCTATGATTTTTTAAGTGAATTTCAAAGGTTTTTTAAATGCTAGTTTCTAACTATGCCTACAGAGGTAGGACGTGTGAAGAAAGAAGAAAAAACGCGCAGAAAGAAGCAAAAGAAATGCAGAAAGAAGCAACAGAAGTCCACAAAGACGAAGAAAAGTGCAGGAAGAAGCAAAAGATGTGCAGAAAGAACCAACAGAGGAGCAGAAAGAGGCCATGTTGCAAAATCATCCTGTGCCCACAACTTTTTCAGACGGGCACTGGTGGTAACTGACTCTGACTAACCAGAGTCAGTGCTATGCTAAAAGACACTTAGAATACAGTGAAAACACCTACATACACTAGGGAACACTATGCGTTGGGGTACCCCTGTGATTAGCATGACCTCCTCTGTAAGTCCCTAGAACATAATAGGGCAGGGGGATTAAAACTACCTCTTAAAACGCGTGTGCAAACGCACCCCGTGGCGCGTTTTAAGTTGTGGGATTAAGTCCCCTTGAATCCTGAGGGTCCCTGGGGCCCAACTAGCCCCCCAGGTACCTACAGTTAGGACCACAGAGCTGAGTTGCAGAGAGGCGTTCCGAGGCCACGCACCTTTTTCACCTCTCTGCAACGCAACTCTGTTGTGCTTACTGAAGGTACCTGGTGGGCTAGTTGGCCCCAGGGTCCCTCAGGATTCAAGGGGCGTGTTTGCGCACATGTCACCTGAGGCCCCGCCCCCTCCTTTCACCACTGTGCAAACGCGCCCCGTGGCGCGTTTTAAGTTGGGGGATTAGGTCACCTTGAATCCTGAGGGTCCCTGGGGCCCAACTAGCCCACCAAGTACTTCCAGTAAGCACCACAGGCCTGCGTTGCAACGCCTGTAACAAATTGTGTAGTTGTGTTTAGGTAGTGAAGGGGGTCGTGCTGGGGTAGTGTTTTAGGGTTTAGGGTAGTGCAGTGGTGTTTGTGTAGTGTAGGGGGTCATGCTGGGGGTAGATTAAGGGTTTAGGGTAGTGCAGTGGTGTTTGGATAGTGTAGGGAGTCGTGCTGGGGGAGTGTTTTAGGGTTTAGGGTATTACAGTGGTGTTTGGGTAGTGTAGGGGGTTGTGCTGGGGGTAGTGTTTTAGGGTTTAGGGTAGTGCAGTGGTGTTTGGGTAGTGTAGGGGGTCGTGCTGGGGGTAGTGGTTTAGGGTAGTGCAGTGGTGTTTGGGTAGTGTAGGGGGTACTGCTGGGGGTAGTGTTTTAGGGTTTAGGGTAGTGCAATGGTGTTTGGGTAGTGTAGGGGGTACTGCTGGGGGTAGTGTTTTAGGGTTTAGGGTAGTGCAGTGGTGTTTGGGTAGTGTAGGGGTTCGTGCTGGGGGTATTGTTTTAGGGTTTAGGGTAGTGCAGTGGTGTTTGTGTAGTGTAGGGGGTAGTGTTTTAGGGTTTAGGGTAGTGCAGTGGTGTTTGTGTAGTGTAGGGGGTCGTGCTGAGGGTAGTGTTTTAGGGTTTAGGGTAGTGCAGTGGTCTTTGTGTAGTGTAGGAGGTCGTGTTTTAGGGTTTAGGGTAGTGCAGTGGTGTTCGGGCAGTGTAGGGGGTCGTGCTGGGGGTGGTGTTTCAGGGTTTAGGGCAGTGCAGTGGTGTTCGGGCAGTGTAGGGGGTCTTGCTGGGGGTGGTGTTTCAGGGTTTAGGGTAGTGCAGTGGTGTTTGGGTCATGCAGGGGGTCATGCTGGGGGAGTGTTTTAGGGTTTAGGGCAGTGCAGTGGTGTTTGGGTAGTATAGGGGGTCATGCTGGGGGAGTGTTTTAGGGTTTAGGGCAGTGCAGTGGTGTTCGGGTAGTGTAGGGGGTCGTGCTGGGGGAGTGTTTGAGGGTTTAGGGCAGTGCAGTTGTGTTCGGGTAGTGTAGGGGGTCGTGCTGGGGGAGTATTTTAGGGTTTAGGGTAGTGCAGTGGTGTTCGGGTAGTGTAGGGGTCATGCTGGGGGTTGTGTTTCAGGGTTTAGGGCAGTGCAGTGGTGTTCGGGCAGTGTAGGGGGTCGTGCTGGGGCTGGTGTTTCAGGGTTTAGGGCAGTGCAGTGGTGTTCGGGCAGTGTAGGGGGTCATGCACGGGGTGGTGTTTCAGGGTTTAGGGTAGTGCAGTGGTGTTCGAGCAGTGTAGGGGGTCGTGCTGGGGCTGGTGTTTCAGGGTTTAGGGCAGTGCAGTGGTGTTCGGGCAGTGTAGGGGGTCTTGCTGGGGTGGTGTTTCAGGGTTTAGGGCAGTGGTGTTCGGGCAGTGTAGGGGGTCTTGCTGGGGGTGATGTTTCAGGGTTTAGGGCAGTGCAGTGGTGTTCGGGCAGTGTAGGGGGTCTTGCTGGGGGTAGTTTTTCAGGGTTTAGGGCAGTGCAGTGGTGTTCGTGCAGTGTAGGGGGTCGTGCTGGGGATGGTGTTTCATGGTTTAGGGCAGTGCAGTAGTGTTCAGGCAGTGTAGGGGGTCGTGCTGGGGATGGTGTTTCAGGGTTTAGGGCAGTGCAGGCAGTGGTGCTCGGGCAGTGTAGGGGGTCGTGCTGGGGGTGGTGTTTCTGGGTTTAGGGTAGTGCAGTTGTGTTCGGGCAGTGTAGGGGTTCGTGCTGGGGCTGGTGTTTCAGGGTTTAGGGCAGTGCAGTGGTGTTCGGGCAGTGTAGGGGGTCATGCTGGGGCTGGTGTTTCAGTGTTTTGGGCAGAGCAGTGGTGTTCGGGCAGTGTAGGGGGTCGTGCTGGGGGTGGTGTTTCAGGGTTTAGGGCAGTGCAGTGGTGTTCGAGTAGTGTAGGGGGTCGTGCTGGGGGTGGTGTTTCAGGGTTTAGGGCAGTGGTGTTTGTGCAGTGTAGGGGGTCTTGCTGGGGGTGATGTTTCAGGGTTTAGGGCAGTGCAGTGGTGTTCGGGCAGTGTAGGGGGTCTTGCTGGGGGCAGTGTTTCAGGGTTTAGGGCAGAGCAATGGAGTTCAGGCAGTGTAGGGGGTTGTGTTGGTGGTGGTGTTTCAGGCTTTAGGGCAGTGCAGTGGTATTCGGGCAGTGTAGGGGGTCTTGCTGGGGGTGGTGTTTCAGGGTTTAGGGCAGTGGTGTTCAGGCAGTGTAGGGGGTCGTGCTGGGGGTGGTGTTTCAGGGTTTAGGGCAGTGCAATGGTGTTCGGGCAGTGTAGGGGGTCGTGCAGGGGCTGGTGTTTCAGGGTTTAGGGCAGTGCAGTGGTGTTCGGGCAGTGTAGGGGATCGTGCTGGGGGTGGTGTTTCAGGGTTTAGGGCAGTGCAGTGGTGTTTGGGCAGTGTAGGGGGTCGTGCTGGGGGTGGTGTTTCTGGGTTTAGGGCAGTGTAGTGGTGTTCGGGCAGTGTAGGGGGTCGTGCAGGGGGGTGGTGAGTCAGGGTTTAGGGCAGTGCAGTGGTGTTCGGGCAGTGTAGGGGGTCATGCTGGGGGTAGAGTTTTAGGGTTTAGGGCAGTGCAGTGGTGTTCGGGCAGTATAGGGGGTCGTGCAGGGGGTGGTGTTTCAGGGTTTAGGGCAGTGCAGTGGTGCTCGGGCAGTGTAGGGGTCGTGCTGGGGGTGGTGTTTCAGGGTTTAGGGCAGTGCAGTGGTGTTCGGGCAGTGTAGGGTGTCGTGCTGGGGGTGGTGTTTCAGGGTTTTGGGCAGTGCAGTGGTGTTCGGGCAGTGTACGTGGTCTTGCTGGGGCTGGTGTTTCTGTGTTTAGGGCAGTGCAGTGGTGTTCGGGCAGTGTAGGGGTCTTGCTGGGGGTGGTGTTTCTGTGTTTAGGGCAGTGCAATGGTGTTCGAGCAGTGTAGGGGTTTTGCTGGGGCTGATGTTTCAGCGTTTAGGGCAGCGCAGTGGTGTTCGGGCAGTGTAGGGGGTCTTGCTGGGGGTGGTGTTTCAGGGTTTAGGGCAGTGCAGTGGTGTTCGGGCAGTGTAGGGGGTCTTGCTGGGGCTGGTGTTTCAGGGTTTAGGGTAGTGCAGTGGTGTTCGGGCAGTGTAGGGGGCGTGCTGGGGCTGGTGTTTGAGGGTTTAGGGCAGTGCAGTGGTGTTCGGGCAGTGTAGGGGGTCGTGCTGGGGCTGGTGTTTCAGGGTTTAGGGCAGGGCAGTGGTTTTCAGGCAGTGTAGGCGGTCGTGCTGGGGGTGGTATTTCAGGGTTTAGGGCAGTGCAGTGGTGTTCGGGCAGTGTAGGGGGTCGTGCTGGGGGTGGTGTTTCAGGGTTTAGGGCAGTGCAGTGGTGTTCGGGCAGTGTAGGGGGTCGTGCTGGCGCTGGTGTTTCAGGGTTTTGGGCAGAGCAGTGGTGTTCGGGCAGTGTAGGGGGTCGTGCTGGGGGTGGTGTTTTAGGGTTTAGGGCACTGCAGTGTTCGGGCAGTGTAGGGGGTCTTGCTGGGGGTGGTGTTTCAGGGTTTAGGGCAGTGGTTTTCGGGCAGTGTAGGGGGTCTTGCTGGGGGTGATGTTTCAGGGTTTAGGGCAGTGCAGTGGTGTTCGGGCAGTGTAGGGGGTCTTGCTGGGGGTAGTGTTTCAGGGTTTAGGGCAGTGCAGTAGTGTTCGTGCAGTGTAGGGGGTCATGCTGGGGGCGGTGTTTCAGGGTTTAGGGCAGTGCAGTAGTGTTCGGGCAGTGTAGGGGGTCGTGCTGGGGGTAGTGGTTTAGGGTAGTGCAGTGGTGTTTGGGTAGTGTAGGGGGTACTGCTGGGGGTAGTGTTTTAGGGTTTAGGGTAGTGCAATGGTGTTTGGGTAGTGTAGGGGGTACTGCTGGGGATAGTGTTTTAGGGTTTAGGGTAGTGAAGTGGTGTTTGGGTAGTGTAGGGGTTCGTGCTGGGGGTATTGTTTTAGGGTTTAGGGTAGTGCAGTGGTGTTTGTGTAGTGTAGGGGGTAGTGTTTTAGGGTTTAGGGTAGTGCAGTGGTGTTTGTGTAGTGTAGGGGGTCGTGCTGAGGGTAGTGTTTTAGGGTTTAGGGTAGTGCAGTGGTCTTTGTGTAGTGTAGAGGGTCGTGTTTTAGGGTTTAGGGCAGTGCAGTGGTGTTTGGGCAGTGTAGGGGGTCTTGCTGGGGGTGGTGTTTCAGGGTTTAGGGCAGTGCAGTGGTGTTTGGGTCAGTGCAGGGGTCATGCTGGGGGGAGTGTTTTAGGGTTTAGGGCAGTGCAGTGGTGTTTGGGTAGTATAGGGGGTCATGCTGGGGGAGTGTTTTAGGGTTTAGGGCAGTGCAGTGGTGTTCGGGTAGTGTAGGGGTCGTGCTGGGGGAGTGTTTGAGGGTTTAGGGCAGTGCAGTTGTGTTCGGGTAGTGTAGGGGGTCGTGCTGGGGGGGTATTTTAGGGTTTAGGGTAGTGCAGTGGTGTTCGGGTAGTGTAGGGGGTCGTGCTGGGGGTTGTGTTTCAGGGTTTAGGGCAGTGCAGTGGTGTTCGGGCAGTGTAGGGGGTCGTGCTGGGGCTGGTGTTTCAGGGTTTAGGGCAGTGCAGTGGTGTTCGGGCAGTGTAGGGGTCATGCACGGGGTGGTGTTTCAGGGTTTAGGGCAGTGCAGTGGTGTTCGGGCAGTGTAGGGGGTCGTGCTGGGGCTGATGTTTCAGGGTTTAGGGCAGTGCAGTGGTGTTCGGGCAGTGTAGGGGGTCTTGCTGGGGTGGTGTTTCAGGGTTTAGGGCAGTGGTGTTCGGGCAGGGTAGGGGGTCTTGCTGGGGGTGATGTTTCAGGGTTTAGGGCAGTGCAGTGGTGTTCGGGCAGTGTAGGGGGTCTTGCTGGGGGTAGTTTTTCAGGGTTTTGGGCAGTGCAGTGGTGTTCGTGCAGTGTAGGGGGTCGTGCTGGGGATGGTGTTTCATGGTTTAGGGCAGTGCAGTAGTGTTCAGGCAGTGTAGGGGTCGTGCTGGGGCTGGTGTTTCAGGGTTTAGGGCAGTGCAGGCAGTGGTGCTCGGGCAGTGTAGGGGGTCATGCTGGGGGTGGTGTTTCTGGGTTTAGGGTAGTGCAGTTGTGTTCGGGCAGTGTAGGGGTTCATGCTGGGGCTGGTGTTTCAGGGTTTAGGGCAGTGCAGTGGTGTTCGGGCAGTGTAGGGGGTCATGCTGGGGCTGGTGTTTCAGTGTTTTGGGCAGAGCAGTGGTGTTCGGGCAGTGTAGGGGGTCGTGCTGGGGGTGGTGTTTCAGGGTTTAGGGCAGTGCAGTGGTGTTCGAGTAGTGTAGGGGGTCGTGCTGGGGGTGGTGTTTCAGGGTTTAGGGCAGTGGTGTTTGTGCAGTGTAGGGGGTCTTGCTGGGGGTGATGTTTCAGGGTTTAGGGCAGTGCAGTGGTGTTCGGGCAGTGTAGGGGGTCTTGCTGGGGGCAGTGTTTCAGGGTTTAGGGCAGAGCAATGGTGTTCAGGCAGTGTAGGGGGTTGTGTTGGAGGTGGTGTTTCAGGCTTTAGGGCAATGCAGTGGTATTCGGGCAGTGTAGGGGGTCTTGCTGGGGGTGGTGTTTCAGGGTTTAGGGCAGTGGTGTTCAGGCAGTGTAGGGGGTCGTGCTGGGGGTGGTGTTTCAGGGTTTAGGGCAGTGCAATGGTGTTCGGGCAGTGTAGGGGGTCGTGCAGGGGCTGGTGTTTCAGGGTTTAGGGCAGTGCAGTGGTGTTCGGGCAGTGTAGGGGATCGTGATGGGGGTGGTGTTTCAGGGTTTAGGGCAGTGCAGTGGTGTTTGGGCAGTGTAGGGGGTCGTGCTGGGGGTGGTGTTTCTGGGTTTAGGGCAGTGTAGTGGTGTTCGGGCAGTGTAGGGGGTCGTGCAGGGGGTGGTGAGTCAGGGTTTAGGGCAGTGCAGTGGTGTTCGGGCAGTGTAGGGGGTCATGCTGGGGGTAGAGTTTTAGGGTTTAGGGCAGTGCAGTGGTGTTCGGGCAGTATAGGGGGTCGTGCAGGGGGTGGTGTTTCAGGGTTTAGGGCAGTGCAGTGGTGCTCGGGCAGTGTAGGGGTCGTGCTGGGGGTGGTGTTTCAGGGTTTAGGGCAGTGCAGTGGTGTTCGGGCAGTGTAGGGTGTCGTGCTGGGGGTGGTGTTTCAGGGTTTTGGGCAGTGCAGTGGTGTTCGGGCAGTGTACGTGGTCTTGCTGGGGCTGGTGTTTCCGGGTTTAGTGCAGTGGTGTTCGGGCAGTGTAGGGGTCTTGCTGGGGGTGGTGTTTCAGTGTTTAGGGCAGTGCAATGGTGTTCGAGCAGTGTAGGGGGTTTTGCTGGGGCTGATGTTTCAGCGTTTAGGGCAGCGCAGTGGTGTTCGGGCAGTGTAGGGGGTCTTGCTGGGGTGGTGTTTCAGGGTTTAGGGCAGTGCAGTGGTGTTCGGGCAGTGTAGGGGGTCTTGCTGGGGCTGGTGTTTCAGGGTTTAGGGTAGTGCAGTGGTGTTCGGGCAGTGTAGGGGGTCGTGCTGGGGCTGGTGTTTGAGGGTTTAGGGCAGTGCAGTGGTGTTCGGGCAGTGTAGGGGGTCGTGCTGGGGCTGGTGTTTCAGGGTTTAGGGCAGTGCAGTGGTTTTCAGGCAGTGTAGGCGGTCGTGCTGGGGGTGGTATTTCAGGGTTTAGGGCAGTGCAGTGGTGTTCGGGCAGTGTAGGGGGTCGTGCTGGGGGTGGTGTTTCAGGGTTTAGGGCAGTGCAGTGGTGTTCGGGCAGTGTAGGGGGTCGTGCTGGCACTGGTGTTTCAGGGTTTTGGGCAGAGCAGTGGTGTTCGGGCAGTGTAGGGGGTCGTGCTGGGGGTGGTGTTTTAGGGTTTAGGGCACTGCAGTGTTCGGGCAGTGTAGGGGGTCTTGCTGGGGGTGGTGTTTCAGGGTTTAGGGCAGTGGTTTTCGGGCAGTGTAAGGGGTCTTGCTGGGGGTGATGTTTCAGGGTTTAGGGCAGTGCAGTGGTGTTCGGGCAGTGTAGGGGGTCTTGCTGGGGGTAGTGTTTCAGGGTTTAGGGCAGTGCAGTAGTGTTCGTGCAGTGTAGGGGGTCATGCTGGGGGCGGTGTTTCAGGGTTTAGGGCAGTGCAGTAGTGTTCGGGCAGTGTAGGGGGTCGTGCAGGGGGTGGTGTTTCAGGGTTTAGGGCAGTGCAATGGTGTTCGGGCAGTGTAGGGGGTCGTGCTGGGGGTGGTGTTTCAGGTTTTAGGGCAGTGCAGTGGTGTTCGGGCAGTGTAGTGGGTCATGCAGGGCGTGGTGTTTCAGGGTTTAGGGCAGTGCAGTGGTGTTCGGGCAATGTAGGGGGTCGTGCTGGGGCTGGTGTTTCAGGGTTTAGGGCAGTGCAGTGGTGTTCGGGCAGTGTAGGGGGTCTTGTTGGGGTGGTGTTTCAGGGTTTAGGGCAGTGGTGTTCGGGCAGTGTAGGGGGTCTTGCTGGGGGTAGTGTTTCAGGGTTTAGGGCAGTGCAGGGGTGTTCGTGCAGTGTAGGGGGTCGTGCTGGGGATGGTGTTTCAGGGTTTAGGCCAGTGCAGTAGTGTTCGGGCAGAGTAGGGGGTCGTGCAGGGGGAATGGTGTTTCAGGGTTTAGGGCAGTGCAGTGGTGTTCGGGCAGTGTAGTGGGTCATGCAGGGGGTGGTGTTTCAGGGTTTAGGGCAGTGCAGTGGTGTTCGGGCAATGTAGGGGGTCGTGCTGGTGTTTCAGGGTTTAGGGCAGTGCAGTGGTGTTTGGGCACTGTAGGGGGTCTTGCTGGGGGTGGTGTTTCAGGGTTTAGGGCAGTGCAGTGGTGTTTGGGCAGTGTAGGGGTTCGTGCACGGGGTGGTGTTTCAGGGTTTAGGGCAGTGCAGTGGTGTTCGGGCAGTGTAGGGGGTTGTGCTGGGGCTGGTGTTTCAGGGTTTAGGGCAGTGCAATGGTGTTCTGGCAGTGTAGGGGGTCGTGCTGGGGCTAGTGTTTCATGGTTTAGGGCAGTGCAGTGGTGTTCGGGCAGTGTAGGGGGTCATGCTGGGGCTGGTGTTTCAGGGTTTAGGGCAGTGCAGTGGTGTTCGGGCAGTGTAGGGGGTCTTGCTGGGGTGGTGTTTCAGGGTTTAGGGCAGTGGTGTTCGGGCAGTGTAGGGGGTCTTGCTGGGGGTGATGTTTCAGGGTTTAGGGCAGTGCAGTGGTGTTCGGGCAGTGTAGGGGGTCTTGCTGGGGGTAGTTTTTCAGGGTTTTGGGCAGTGCAGTGGTGTTCGTGCAGTGTAGGGGGTCGTGCTGGGGATGGTGTTTCATGGTTTAGGGCAGTGCAGTAGTGTTCAGGCAGTGTAGGGCGTCGTGCTGGGGCTGGTGTTTCAGGGTTTAGGGCAGTGCAGGCAGTGGTGCTCGGGCAGTGTAGGGGGTCGTGCTGGGGGTGGTGTTTCTGGGTTTAGGGTAGTGCAGTTGTGTTCGGGCAGTGTAGGGGTTCGTGCTGGGGCTGGTGTTTCAGGGTTTAGGGCAGTGCAGTGGTGTTCGGGCAGTGTAGGGGGTCATGCTGGGGCTGGTGTTTCAGTGTTTTGGGCAGAGCAGTGGTGTTCGGGCAGTGTAGGGGGTCGTGCTGGGGGTGGTGTTTCAGGGTTTAGGGCAGTGCAGTGGTGTTCGAGTAGTGTAGGGGGTCGTGCTGGGGGTGGTGTTTCAGGGTTTAGGGCAGTGGTGTTTGTGCAGTGTAGGGGGTCTTGCTGGGGGTGATGTTTCAGGGTTTAGGGCAGTGCAGTGGTGTTCGGGCAGTGTAGGGGGTCTTGCTGGGGGCAGTGTTTCAGGGTTTAGGGCAGAGCAATTGTGTTCAGGCAGTGTAGGGGGTTGTGTTGGAGGTGGTGTTTCAGGCTTTAGGGCAATGCAGTGGTATTCGGGCAGTGTAGGGGGTCTTGCTGGGGGTGGTGTTTCAGGGTTTAGGGCAGTGGTGTTCAGGCAGTGTAGGGGGTCGTGCTGGGGGTGGTGTTTCAGGGTTTAGGGCAGTGCAATGGTGTTCGGGCAGTGTAGGGGGTCGTGCAGGGGCTGGTGTTTCAGGGTTTAGGGCAGTGCAGTGGTGTTCGGGCAGTGTAGGGGATCGTGCTGGGGGTGGTGTTTCAGGGTTTAGGGCAGTGCAGTGGTGTTTGGGCAGTGTAGGGGGTCGTGCTGGGGGTGGTGTTTCTGGGTTTAGGGCAGTGTAGTGGTGTTCGGGCAGTGTAGGGGGTCGTGCAGGGGGTGGTGAGTCAGGGTTTAGGGCAGTGCAGTGGTGTTCGGGCAGTGTAGGGGG
This sequence comes from Calotriton arnoldi, assembly GCA_963921515.1. Classification (NCBI taxonomy): domain Eukaryota; kingdom Metazoa; phylum Chordata; class Amphibia; order Caudata; family Salamandridae; genus Calotriton; species Calotriton arnoldi. The sequence goes on from CAWUFW010013713.1 coordinate 255,225, forward strand.
TCATGCTGGGGGTAGAGTTTTAGGGTTTAGGGCAGTGCAGTGGTGTTCGGGCAGTATAGGGGGTCGTGCAGGGGGTGGTGTTTCAGGGTTTAGGGCAGTGCAGTGGTGCTCGGGCAGTGTAGGGGTCGTGCTGGGGGTGGTGTTTCAGGGTTTAGGGCAGTGCAGTGGTGTTCGGGCAGTGTAGGGTGTCGTGCTGGGGGTGGTGTTTCAGGGTTTTGGGCAGTGCAGTGGTGTTCGGGCAGTGTACGTGGTCTTGCTGGGGCTGGTGTTTCCGGGTTTAGTGCAGTGGTGTTCGGGCAGTGTAGGGGGTCTTGCTGGGGGTGGTGTTTCAGTGTTTAGGGCAGTGCAATGGTGTTCGAGCAGTGTAGGGGGTTTTGCTGGGGCTGATGTTTCAGCGTTTAGGGCAGCGCAGTGGTGTTCGGGCAGTGTAGGGGGTCTTGCTGGGGGTGGTGTTTCAGGGTTTAGGGCAGTGCAGTGGTGTTCGGGCAGTGTAGGGGGTCTTGCTGGGGGTGGTGTTTCAGGGTTTAGGGCAGTGCAGTGGTGTTCGGGCAGTGTAGGGGGTCTTGCTGGGGCTGGTGTTTCAGGGTTTAGGGAAGTGCAGTGGTGTTCGGGCAGTGTAGGGGGTCGTGCTGGGGCTGGTGTTTGAGGGTTTAGGGCAGTGCAGTGGTGTTTGGGCAGTGTAGGGGGTCGTGCTGGGGCTGGTGTTTCAGGGTTTAGGGCAGTGCAGTGGTTTTCAGGCAGTGTAGGCGGTCGTGCTGGGGGTGGTATTTCAGGGTTTAGGGCAGTGCAGTGGTGTTCGGGCAGTGTAGGGGGTCGTGCTGGGGGTGGTGTTTCAGGGTTTAGGGCAGTGCAGTGGTGTTCGGGCAGTGTAGGGGGTCGTGCTGGGGCTGGTGTTTCAGAGTTTTGGGCAGAGCAGTGGTGTTTGGGCAGTGTAGGGGGTCGTGCTGGGGGTGGTGTTTTAGGGTTTAGGGCACTGCAGTGTTCGGGCACTGTAGGGGGTCTTGCTGGGGGTGGTGTTTCAGCGTTTAGGGCAGTGGTTTTCGGGCAGTGTAGGGGGTCTTGCTGGGGGTGATGTTTCAGGGTTTAGGGCAGTGCAGTGGTGTTCGGGCAGTGTAGGGGGTCTTGCTGGGGGTAGTGTTTCAGGGTTTAGGGCAGTGCAGTAGTGTTCGTGCAGTGTAGGGGGTCATGCTGGGGGCGGTGTTTCAGGGTTTAGGGCAGTGCAGTAGTGTTCGGGCAGTGTAGGGGGTCGTGCAGGGGGTGGTGTTTCAGGGTTTAGGGCAGTGCAATGGTGTTCGGGCAGTGTAGGGGGTCGTGCTGGGGGTGGTGTTTCAGGTTTTAGGGCAGTGCAGTGGTGTTCGGGCAGTGTAGTGGGTCATGCAGGGGGTGGTGTTTCAGGGTTTAGGGCAGTGCAGTGGTGTTCGGGCAATGTAGGGGGTCGTGCTGGGGCTGGTGTTTCAGGGTTTAGGGCAGTGCAGTGGTGTTCGGGCAGTGTAGGGGGTCTTGTTGGGGTGGTGTTTCAGGGTTTAGGGCAGTGGTGTTCGGGCAGTGTAGGGGGTCTTGCTGGGGGTAGTGTTTCAGGGTTTAGGGCAGTGCAGGGGTGTTCGTGCAGTGTAGGGGGTCGTGCTGGGGATGGTGTTTCAGGGTTTAGGCCAGTGCAGTAGTGTTCGGGCAGAGTAGGGGGTCGTGCAGGGGGAATGGTGTTTCAGGGTTTAGGGCAGTGCAGTGGTGTTCGGGCAGTGTAGTGGGTCATGCAGGGGGTGGTGTTTCAGGGTTTAGGGCAGTGCAGTGGTGTTCGGGCAATGTAGGGGGTCGTGCTGGGGCTGGTGTTTCAGGGTTTAGGGCAGTGCAGTGGTGTTCGGGCACTGTAGGGGGTCTTGCTGGGGGTGGTGTTTCAGGGTTTAGGGCAGTGGTGTTCGGGCAGTGTAGGGGGTCTTGCTGGGGGTGGTGTTTCAGGGTTTAGGGCAGTGGTGTTCGGGCAGTGTAGGGGGTCATGCTGGGGGTAGAGTTTTAGGGTTTAGGGCAGTGCAGTGGTGTTCGGGCAGTGTAGGGGGTTGTGCAGGGGGGTGGTGTTTCAGTGTTTAGGGCAGTGCAGTGGTGTTCGGGCAGTGTAGGGGGTCGTGCTGGGGCTGGTGTTTCAGGGTTTAGGGCAGTGCAGTGGTGTTCGGGCAGTGTAGGGGGTTGTGCTGGGGCTGGTGTTTCAGGGTTTAGGGCAGTGCAATGGTGTTCTGGAAGTGTAGGGGGTCGTGCTGGGGCTAGTGTTTCATGGTTTAGGGCAGTGCAGTGGTGTTCGGGCAGTGTAGGGGGTCGTGCTGGGGCTGGTGTTTCAGGGTTTAGGGCAGTGCAGTGGTGTTCGGGCAGTGTAGGGGGTCGTGCTGGGGCTGGTGTTTTAGGGTTTAGGGCAGTGCAGTGGTGTTCGGGCAGTGTAGGGGGTCGTGCTGGGGCTGGTGTTTTAGGGTTTAGGGCAGTGCAGTGGTGTTCGGGCAGTGTAGGGGGTCTTGCTGGGGGTAGTTTTTCAGGGTTTAGGGCAGTGCAGTGGTGTTCGTGCAGTGTAGGGGGTCGTGCTGGGGATGGTGTTTCGTGGTTTAGGGCAGTGCAGGCAGTGGTGCTCGGGCAGTGTAGGGGGTCATGCTGGGGGTGGTGTTTCTGGGTTTAGGGTAGTGCAGTGGTGTTCGGGCAGTGTAGGGGTTCGTGCTGGGGCTGGTGTTTCAGGGTTTAGGGCAGTGCAGTGGTGTTCGGGCAGTGTTGGGGGTCATGCTGGGGCTGGTGTTTCAGTGTTTTGGGCAGAGCAGTGGTGTTCGGGCAGTGTAGGGGGTCATGCTGGGGGTGGTGTTTCAGGGTTTAGGGCAGTGGTGTTCGGGCAGTGTAGGGGGTCTTGCTGGGGGTGATGTTTCAGGGTTTAGGGCAGTGCAGTGGTGTTCGGGCAGTGTAGGGGGTCTTGCTGGGGGCAGTGTTTCAGGGTTTAGGGCAGAGCAATGGTGTTCAGGCAGTGTAGGGGGTTGTGTTGGAGGTGGTGTTTCAGGCTTTAGGGCAGTGCAGTGGTATTCGGGCAGTGTAGGCGGGTCTTGCTGGGGGTGGTGTTTCAGGGTTTAGGGCAGTGGTGTTCAGGCAGTGTAGTGGGTCATGCTGGGGGTGGTGTTTCAAGGTTTAGGGCAGTGCAGTGGTGTTCGGGCAGTGTAGGGGGTCGTGCTGGGGGTGGTGTTTCAGGGTTTAGGGCAGTGCAGTGGTGTTTGGGCAGTGTAGGGGGTCGTGCTGGGGTGGTGTTTCTAGGTTTAGGGCAGTGTAGTGGAGTTCGGGCAGTGTAGGGGTCATGCAGGGGGTGGTGAGTCAGGGTTTAGGGCAGTGCAGTGGTGTTCGGGCAGTGTAGGGGGTCATGCTGGGGGTAGAGTTTTAGGGTTTAGGGCAGTGCAGTGGTGTTCGGGCAGTGTAGGGGGTTGTGCAGGGGGTGGTGTTTCAGGGTTTAGGGCAGTGCAGTGGTGTTCGGGCAGTGTAGGGGTCGTGCTGGGGGTGGTGTTTCAGGGTTTAGGGCAGTGCAGTGGTGTTCGGGCAGTGTAGGGTGTCGTGCTGGGTGTGGTGTTTCAGGGTTTTGGGTAGTGCAGTGGTGTTCGGGCAGTGTAGGTGGTCTTGCTGGGGCTGGTGTTTCCGGGTTTAGTGCAGTGGTGTTCGGGCAGTGTAGGGGGTCTTGCTGGGGGTGGTGTTTCAGGGTTTAGGGCAGTGCAATGGTGTTCGCGCAGTGTAGGGGGTCTTGCTGGGGCTGATGTTTCAGCGTTTAGGGCAGCGCAGTGGTGTTCGGGCAGTGTAGGGGGTCGTGCTGGGGCTGGTGTTTCAGGGTTTAGGGCAGTGCAGTGGTTTTCAGGCAGTGTAGGCGGTCGTGCTGGGGGTGGTGTTTCAGGGTTTAGGGCAGTGCAGTGGTGTTCGGGCAGTGTAGGGGGTCGTGCTGGGGGTGGTGTTTCAGGGTTTAGGGCAGTGCAGTGGTGTTCGGGCAGTGTAGGGGGTCGTGCTGGGGCTGGTGTTTCAGGGTTTTGGGCAGAGCAGTGGTGTTCGGGCAGTGTAGGGGGTCGTGCTGGGGGTGGTGTTTTAGGGTTTAGGGCACTACAGTGTTGTTCGGGCAGTGTAGGGAGTCTTGCTGGGGGTGGTGTTTCAGGGTTTAGGGCAGTGGTGTTCGGGCAGTGTAGGGGGTCTTGCTGGGGGTGATGTTTCAGGGTTTAGGGCAGTGCAGTGGTGTTCGGGCAGTGTAGGGGGTCTTGCTGGGGCTGGTGTTTCAAGGTTTAGGGCAGTGCAGTAGTGTTCGTGCAGTGTAGGGGTCATGCTGGGGGCGGTGTTTCAGGGTTTAGGGCAGTGCAGTAGTGTTCGGGCAGTGTAGGGGGTCGTGCAGGGGGTGGTGTTTCAGGGTTTAGGGCAGTGCAATGGTGTTCGGGCAGTGTAGGGGGTCGTGCTGGGGGTGGTGTTTCAGGGTTTAGGGCAGTGCAGTGGTGTTCGGGCAGTGTAGTGGGTCATGCAGGGGGTGGTGTTTCAGGGTTTAGGGCAGTGCAGTGGTGTTCGGGCAATGTAGGGGGTCGTGCTGGGGCTGGTGTTTCAGGGTTTAGGGCAGTGCAGTGGTGTTCAGGCAGTGTAGGGGGTCTTGCTGGGGGTGGTGTTTCAGGGTTTAGGGCAGTGGTGTTCAGGCAGTGTAGGGGGTCTTGCTGGGGGTGATGTTTCAGGGTTTAGGGCAGTGCAGTGGTGTTCGGGCAGTGTAGGGGGTCTTGCTGGGGGTAGTGTTTCAGGGTTTAGGGCAGTGCAGGGGTGTTCGTGCAGTGTAGGGGGTCGTGCTGGGGATGGTGTTTCAGGGTTTAGGCCAGTGCAGTAGTGTTCGGGCAGAGTAGGGGGTCGTGCAGGGGGAATGGTGTTTCAGGGTTTAGGGCAGTGCAGTGGTGTTCGGGCAGTGTAGTGGGTCATGCAGGGGGTTGTGTTTCAGGGTTTAGGGCAGTGCAGTGGTGTTCGGGCAATGTAGGGGGTCGTGCTGGGGCTGGTGTTTCAGGGTTTAGGGCAGTGCAGTGGTGTTCGGGCAGTGTAGGGGGTCTTGCTAGGGGTGGTGTTTCAGGGTTTAGGGCAGTGGTGTTCGGGCAGTGTAGGGGGTCTTGCTGGGGGTGATGTTTCAGGGTTTAGGGCAGTGCAGTGGTGTTCGGGCAGTGTAGGGTGTCGTGCTGGGGGTGGTGTTTCAGGGTTTAGGGCAGTGCAGTGGTGTTCGGGCAGTGTAGGGGGTCATGCACGGGGTGGTGTTTCAGGGTTTAGGGCAGTGCAGTGGTGTTCGGGCAGTGTAGGGAGTTGTGCTGGGGCTGGTGTTTCAGAGTTTAGGGCAGTGCAATGGTGTTCTGGCAGTGTAGGGGGTCGTGCTGGGGCTAGTGTTTCACGGTTTAGGGCAGTGCAGTGGTGTTCGGGCAGTGTAGGGGGTCATGCTGGGGCTGGTGTTTCAGGGTTTAGGGCAGTGCAGTGGTGTTCGTGCAGTGTAGGTGGTCATCCTGGGGCTGGTGTTTCAAGGTTTAGGGCAGTGCAGTAGTGTTCGTGCAGTGTAGGGGTCATGCTGGGGGCGGTGTTTCAGGGTTTAGGGCAGTGCAGTAGTGTTCGGGCAGTGTAGGGGGTCGTGCAGGGGTGGTGTTTCAGGGTTTAGGGCAGTGCAATGGTGTTCGGGCAGTGTAGGGGGTCGTGCTGGGGGTGGTGTTTCAGGGTTTAGGGCAGTGCAGTGGTGTTCGGGCAGTGTAGTGGGTCATGCAGGGGTGGTGTTTCAGGGTTTAGGGCAGTGCAGTGGTGTTCGGTCAATGTAGGGGGTCGTGCTGGGGCTGGTGTTTCAGGGTTTAGGGCAGTGCAGTGGTGTTCAGGCAGTGTAGGGGGTCTTGCTGGGGGTGGTGTTTCAGGGTTTAGGGCAGTGGTGTTCGGGCAGTGTAGGGGGTCTTGCTGGGGGTGATGTTTCAGGGTTTAGGGCAGTGCAGTGGTGTTCGGGCAGTGTAGGGGGTCTTGCTGGGGGTAGTGTTTCAGGGTTTAGGGCAGTGCAGGGGTGTTCGTGCAGTGTAGGGGGTCATGCTGGGGATGGTGTTTCAGGGTTTAGGCCAGTGCAGTAGTGTTCAGGCAGAGTAGGGGGTCGTGCAGGGAATGGTGTTTCAGGGTTTAGGGCAGTGCAGTGGTGTTCGGGTAGTGTAGTGGGTCATGCAGGGGTGGTGTTTCAGGGTTTAGGGCAGTGCAGTGGTGTTCGGGCAATGTAGGGGGTCGTGCTGGGGCTGGTGTTTCAGGGTTTAGGGCAGTGCAGTGGTGTTCGGGCAGTGTAGGGGGTCTTGCTGGGGGTGGTGTTTCAGGGTTTAGGGCAGTGGTGTTTGGGCAGTGTAGGGGGTCTTGCTGGGGGTGATGTTTCAGGGTTTAGGGCAGTGCAGTGGTGTTCGGGCAGTGTAGGGTGTCGTGCTGGGGGTGGTGTTTCAGGGTTTAGGGCAGTGCTGTGGTGTTCGGGCAGTGTAGGGGGTCATGCACGGGGTGGAGTTTCAGGGTTTAGGGCAGTGCAGTGGTGTTCGGGCAGTGTAGGGGGTCGTGCTGGGGGTGGTGTTTCAGGGTTTAGGGCAGTGGTGTTCGGGCAGTGTAGGGGGTCTTGCTGGGGGTGATGTTTCAGGGTTTAGGGCAGTGGAGTGGTGTTTGGGCAGTGTAGGGGGTCTTGCTGGGGATAGTTTTTCAGGGTTTAGGGCAGTGCAGTGGTGTTTGGGCAGTGTACGGGGCCTTGCTGGGGGTGGTGTTTCAGGGTTTAGGGCAGTGCAGTGGTGTTCGGGCAGTGTAGGGGGTCGTGAAGGGGGTGGTGTTTCAGGGTTTAGGGCAGTGCAGTGGTGTTCGGCAGTGTAGGGGGTCGTGCTGGGGGTGGTGTTTCAGGGTTTAGGGCAGTGCAGTAGTGTTTGAACAGTGTAGGGGGTCGTGCAGGGGCTGGTGTTTCAAGGTTTAGGGCAGTGCAGTGGTGTTCGGGCAGTGTAGGGGGTCTTTCTGGGGGTAGTGTTTTAGGGTTTAGGGTAGTGCAGTGGTGCTTGTGTAGTGTAGGGGGTCGTGCTGGGGGTAGTGTTGTAGGGTTTAGGGTAGTGCAGTGGTGTTCGGGCAGTGTAGGGGGTCTTGCTGGGGGTGGTGTTTCAGGGTTTAGGGCAGTGGTGTTCGGGCAGTGTAGGGGGTCTTGCTGGGGGTGATGTTTCAGGGTTTAGGGCAGTGCAGTGGTGTTCGGGCAGTGTAGGGTGTCTTGCTGGGGGTAGTGTTTCAGGGTTTAGGGCAGTGCAGGGGTGTTCGTGCAGTGTAGGGGGTCGTGCTGGGGATGGTGTTTCAGGGTTTAGGGCAGTGCAGTAGTGTTCGGGCAGTGTAGGGGGTCGTGCAGGGGGAATGGTGTTTCAGGGTTTAGGGCAGTGCAATGGTGTTCGGGCAGTGTAGGGGGTCGTGCTGGGGGTGGTGTTTCAGAGTTTAGGGCAGTGCAGTGGTGTTCGGGCAGTGTAGTGGGTCATGCAGGGGGTGGTGTTTCAGGGTTTAGGGCAGTGCAGTGGTGTTCGGGCAATGTAGGGGGTCGTGCTGGGGCTGGTGTTTCAGGGTTTAGGGCAGTGCAGTGGTGTTCAGGCAGTGTAGGGGGTCTTGCTGGGGGTGGTGTTTCAGGGTTTAGGGCAGTGGTGTTCGGGCAGTGTAGGGGTCTTGCTGGGGGTGATGTTTCAGGGTTTAGGGCAGTGCAGTGGTGTTCGGGCAGTGTAGGGGGTCTTGCTGGGGGTAGTGTTTCAGGGTTTAGGGCAGTGCAGGGGTGTTCGTGCAGTGTAGGGGGTCGTGCTGGGGATGGTGTTTCAGGGTTTAGGCCAGTGCTGTAGTGTTCGGGCAGAGTAGGGGGTCGTGCAGGGGGAATGGTGTTTCAGGGTTTAGGGCAGTGCAGTGGTGTTCGGGCAGTGTAGTGGGTCATGCAGGGGTGGTGTTTCAGGGTTTAGGGCAGTGCAGTGGTGTTCGGGCAATGTAGGGGGTCGTGCTGGGGCTGGTGTTTCAGGGTTTAGGGCAGTGCAGTGGTGTTCGGGCAGTGTAGGGGGTCTTGCTGGGGGTGGTGTTTCAGGGTTTAGGGCAGTGCAGGGGTGTTCGTGCAGTGTAGGGGGTCATGCTGGGGATGGTGTTTCAGGGTTTAGGCCAGTGCAGTAGTGTTCAGGCAGAGTAGGGGGTCGTGCAGGGGGAATGGTGTTTCAGGGTTTAGGGCAGTGCAGTGGTGTTCGGGTAGTGTAGTGGGTCATGCAGGGGGTGGTGTTTCAGGGTTTAGGGCAGTGCAGTGGTGTTCGGGCAATGTAGGGGGTCGTGCTGGGGCTGGTGTTTCAGGGTTTAGGGCAGTGCAGTGGTGTTCGGGCAGTGTAGGGGGTCTTGCTGGGGGTGGTGTTTCAGGGTTTAGGGCAGTGGTGTTTGGGCAGTGTAGGGGGTCTTGCTGGGGGTGATGTTTCAGGGTTTAGGGCAGTGCAGTGGTGTTCGGGCAGTGTAGGGTGTCGTGCTGGGGGTGGTGTTTCAGGGTTTAGGGCAGTGCTGTGGTGTTCGGGCAGTGTAGGGGGTCATGCACGGGGTGGTGTTTCAGGGTTTAGGGCAGTGCAGTGGTGTTCGGGCAGTGTAGGGGGTCGTGCTGGGGGTGGTGTTTCAGGGTTTAGGGCACTGGTGTTCGGGCAGTGTAGGGGGTCTTGCTGGGGGTGATGTTTCAGGGTTTAGGGCAGTGGAGTGGTGTTTGGGCAGTGTAGGGGGTCTTGCTGGGGATAGTTTTTCAGGGTTTAGGGCAGTGCAGTGGTGTTTGGGCAGTGTAGGGGCCTTGCTGGGGGTGGTGTTTCAGGGTTTAGGGCAGTGCAGTGGTGTTCGGGCAGTGTAGGGGGTCGTGAAGGGGTGGTGTTTCAGGGTTTAGGGCAGTGCAGTGGTGTTCGGCAGTGTAGGGGTCGTGCTGGGGTGGTGTTTCAGGGTTTAGGGCAGTGCAGTAGTGTTTGAACAGTGTAGGGGGTCGTGCAGGGGCTGGTGTTTCAAGGTTTAGGGCAGTGCAGTGGTGTTCGGGCAGTGTAGGGGGTCGTTCTGGGGGTAGTGTTTTAGGGTTTAGGGTAGTGCAATGGTGCTTGTGTAGTGTAGGGGGTCGTGCTGGGGGTAGTGTTGTAGGGTTTAGGGTAGTGCAGTGGTGTTCGGGCAGTGTAGGGGGTCTTGCTGGGGGTGGTGTTTCAGGGTTTAGGGCAGTGGTGTTCGGGCAGTGTAGGGGGTCTTGCTGGGGGTGATGTTTCAGGGTTTAGGGCAGTGCAGTGGTGTTCGGGCAGTGTAGGGTGTCTTGCTGGGGTTAGTGTTTCAGGGTTTAGGGCAGTGCAGGGGTGTTCGTGCAGTGTAGGGGGTCGTGCTGGGGATGGTGTTTCAGGGTTTAGGGCAGTGCAGTAGTGTTCGGGCAGTGTAGGGGGTCTTGCAGGGGGAATGGTGTTTCAGGGTTTAGGGCAGTGCAATGGTGTTCGGGCAGTGTAGGGGGTCGTGCTGGGGGTGGTGTTTCAGAGTTTAGGGCAGTGCAGTGGTGTTCGGGCAGTGTAGTGGGTCATGCAGGGGGTGGTGTTTCAGGGTTTAGGGCAGTGCAGTGGTGTTCGGGCAATGTAGGGGGTCGTGCTGGGGCTGGTGTTTCAGGGTTTAGGGCAGTGCAGTGGTGTTCAGGCAGTGTAGGGGGTCTTGCTGGGGGTGGTGTTTCAGGGTTTAGGGCAGTGGTGTTCGGGCAGTGTAGGGGGTCTTGCTGGGGGTGATGTTTCAGGGTTTAGGGCAGTGCAGTGGTGTTCGGGCAGTGTAGGGGGTCTTGCTGGGGGTAGTGTTTCAGGGTTTAGGGCAGTGCAGGGGTGTTCGTGCAGTGTAGGGGGTCGTGCTGGGGATGGTGTTTCAGGGTTTAGGCCAGTGCAGTAGTGTTCGGGCAGAGTAGGGGGTCGTGCAGGGGGAATGGTGTTTCAGGGTTTAGGGCAGTGCAGTGGTGTTCGGCAGTGTAGTGGGTCATGCAGGGGGTGGTGTTTCAGGGTTTAGGGCAGTGCAGTGGTGTTCGGGCAATGTAGGGGGTCGTGCTGGGGCTGGTGTTTCAGGGTTTAGGGCAGTGCAGTGGTGTTCGGGCAGTGTAGGGGGTCTTGCTGGGGGTGGTGTTTCAGGGTTTAGGGCAGTGGTGTTCGGGCAGTGTAGGGGGTCTTGCTGGGGGTGATGTTTCAGGGTTTAGGGCAGTGCAGTGGTGTTCGGGCAGTGTAGGGTGTCGTGCTGGGGGTGGTGTTTCAGGGTTTAGGGCAGTGCAGTGGTGTTTGGGCAGTGTAGGGGGTCATGCACGGGGTGGTATTTCAGGGTTTAGGGCAGTGCAGTGGTGTTCGGGCAGTGTAGGGAGTTGTGCTGGGGCTGGTGTTTCAGGGTTTAGGGCAGTGCAATGGTGTTCTGGCAGTGTAGGGGGTCGTGCTGGGGCTAGTGTTTCACGGTTTAGGGCAGTGCAGTGGTGTTCGGGCAGTGTAGGGGTCATGCTGGGGCTGGTGTTTCAGGGTTTAGGGCAGTGCAGTGGTGTTCGTGCAGTGTAGGTGGTCGTGCTGGGGCTGGTGTTTCAAGGTTTAGGGCAGTGCAGTAGTGTTCGTGCAGTGTATTGGGTCATGCTGGGGGCGGTGTTTCAGGGTTTAGGGCAGTGCAGTAGTGTTCGGGCAGTGTAGGGGGTCGTGCAGGGGGTGGTGTTTCAGGGTTTAGGGCAGTGCAGTGGTGTTCGGGCAGTGTAGGGGGTCTTGCTGGGGGTGGTGTTTCAGGGTTTAGGGCAGTGGTGTTCGGGCAGTGTAGGGGGTCTTGCTGGGGGTGATGTTTCAGGGTTTAGGGCAGTGCAGTGGTGTTCGGGCAGTGTAGGGTGTCGTGCTGGGGGTGGTGTTTCAGGGTTTAGGGCAGTGCAGTGGTGTTCGGGCAGTGTAGGGGGTCATGCACGGGGTGGTGTTTCAGGGTTTAGGGCAGTGCAGTGGTGTTCGGGCAGTGTAGGGAGTTGTGCTGGGGCTGGTGTTTCAGAGTTTAGGGCAGTGCAATGGTGTTCTGGCAGTGTAGGGGGTCGTGCTGGGGCTAGTGTTTCACGGTTTAGGGCAGTGCAGTGGTGTTCGGGCAGTGTAGGGGGTCATGCTGGGGCTGGTGTTTCAGGGTTTAGGGCAGTGCAGTGGTGTTCGTGCAGTGTAGGTGGTCATCCTGGGGCTGGTGTTTCAAGGTTTAGGGCAGTGCAGTAGTGTTCGTGCAGTGTAGGGGTCATGCTGGGGGCGGTGTTTCAGGGTTTAGGGCAGTGCAGTAGTGTTCGGGCAGTGTAGGGGGTCGTGCAGGGGTGGTGTTTCAGGGTTTAGGGCAGTGCAATGGTGTTCGGGCAGTGTAGGGGGTCGTGCTGGGGGTGGTGTTTCAGGGTTTAGGGCAGTGCAGTGGTGTTCGGGCAGTGTAGTGGGTCATGCAGGGGGTGGTGTTTCAGGGTTTAGGGCAGTGCAGTGGTGTTCGGTCAATGTAGGGGGTTGTGCTGGGGCTGGTGTTTCAGGGTTTAGGGCAGTGCAGTGGTGTTCAGGCAGTGTAGGGGGTCTTGCTGGGGGTGGTGTTTCAGGGTTTAGGGCAGTGGTGTTCGGGCAGTGTAGGGGTCTTGCTGGGGGTGATGTTTCAGGGTTTAGGGCAGTGCAGTGGTGTTCGGGCAGTGTAGGGGTCTTGCTGGGGGTAGTGTTTCAGGGTTTAGGGCAGTGCAGGGGTGTTCGTGCAGTGTAGGGGGTCGTGCTGGGGATGGTGTTTCAGGGTTTAGGCCAGTGCAGTAGTGTTCAGGCAGAGTAGGGGGTCGTGCAGGGGAATGGTGTTTCAGGGTTTAGGGCAGTGCAGTGGTGTTCGGGTAGTGTAGTGGGTCATGCAGGGGGTGGTGTTTCAGGGTTTAGGGCAGTGCAGTGGTGTTCGGGCAATGTAGGGGGTCGTGCTGGGGCTGGTGTTTCAGGGTTTAGGGCAGTGCAGTGGTGTTCGGGCAGTGTAGGGGGTCTTGCTGGGGGTGGTGTTTCAGGGTTTAGGGCAGTGGTGTTTGGGCAGTGTAGGGGGTCTTGCTGGGGGTGATGTTTCAGGGTTTAGGGCAGTGCAGTGGTGTTCGGGCAGTGTAGGGTGTCGTGCTGGGGGTGGTGTTTCAGGGTTTAGGGCAGTGCAGTGGTGTTCGGGCAGTGTAGGGGGTCATGCACGGGGTGGTGTTTCAGGGTTTAGGGCAGTGCAGTGGTGTTCGGGCAGTGTAGGGGGTCGTGCTGGGGGTGGTGTTTCAGGGTTTAGGGCAGTGGTGTTCGGGCAGTGTAGGGGTCTTGCTGGGGGTGATGTTTCAGGGTTTAGGGCAGTGGAGTGGTGTTTGGGCAGTGTAGGGGGTCTTGCTGGGGATAGTTTTTCAGGGTTTAGGGCAGTGCAGTGGTGTTTGGGCAGTGTAGGGGGCCTTGCTGGGGGTGGTGTTTCAGGGTTTAGGGCAGTGCAGTGGTGTTTGGGCAGTGTAGGGGGTCGTGAAGGGGGTGGTGTTTCAGGGTTTAGGGCAGTGCAGTGGTGTTCGGCAGTGTAGGGGGTCGTGCTGGGGGTGGTGTTTCAGGGTTTAGGGCAGTGCAGTAGTGTTTGAACAGTGTAGGGGGTCGTGCAGGGGCTGGTGTTTCAAGGTTTAGGGCAGTGCAGTGGTGTTCGGGCAGTGTAGGGGGTCGTTCTGGGGGTAGTGTTTTAGGGTTTAGGGTAGTGCAGTGGTGCTTGTGTAGTGTAGGGGGTCGTGCTGGGGGTAGTGTTGTAGGGTTTAGGGTAGTGCAGTGGTGTTCGGGCAGTGTAGGGGGTCTTGCTGGGGGTGGTGTTTCAGGGTTTAGGGCAGTGGTGTTCGGGCAGTGTAGGGGGTCTTGCTGGGGGTGATGTTTCAGGGTTTAGGGCAGTGCAGTGGTGTTCGGGCAGTGTAGGGTGTCTTGCTGGGGGTAGTGTTTCAGGGTTTAGGGCAGTGCAGGGGTGTTCGGTGCAGTGTAGGGGGTCGTGCTGGGGATGGTGTTTCAGGGTTTAGGGCAGTGCAGTAGTGTTCGGGCAGTGTAGGGGGTCGTGCAGGGGGAATGGTGTTTCAGGGTTTAGGGCAGTGCAGTGGTGTTCGGGCAGTGTAGGGTGTCGTGCTGGGGGTGGTGTTTCAGGGTTTAGGGCAGTGCAGTGGTGTTCGGGCAGTGTAGGGGGTCGTGCACGGGGTGGTGTTTCAGGGTTTAGGGCAGTGCAGTGGTGTTCGGGCAGTGTAGGGGGTTGTGCTGGGGCTGGTGTTTCAGGGTTTAGGGCAGTGCAATGGTGTTCTGGCAGTGTAGGGGGTCGTGCTGGGGCTAGTGTTTCACGGTTTAGGGCAGTGCAGTGGTGTTCGGGCAGTGTAGGGGGTCATGCTGGGGCTGGTGTTTCAGGGTTTAGGGCAGTGCAGTGGTGTTTGTGCAGTGTAGGTGGTCGTGCTGGGGCTGGTGTTTCAGGGTTTAGGGCAGTGCAGTGGTGTTCGGGCAGTGTAGGGGTCATGCTGGGGCTGGTGTTTCAGGGTTTAGGGCAGTGCAGTGGTGCTCAGGCAGTATAGGGGGTCGTGCTGGGGGTGGTGTTTATGGGTTTAGGGTAGTGCAGTGGTGTTCGGGCAGTGTAGGGGGTCGTGCTGGGGCTGGTGTTTCAGGGTTTAGGGCAGTGCAGTGGTGTTCGGGCAGTTTAGGGGATCACTGGGGCTTGTGTTTCAGGGTTTTGGGCAGAGCAGTGGTGTTCGGGCAGTGTAGGGGGTCGTGCTGGGGGTGGTGTTTCAGGGTTTAGGGCAGTGCAGTGGTGTTCGGGCAGTGTATGGGGTCGTGCTGGGGGTGGTGTTTCAGGGTTTAGGGCAGTGGTGTTCGGGCAGTGTAGGGGGTCTTGCTGGGGGTGATGTTTCAGGGTTTAGGGCAGTGGAGTGGTGTTTGGGCAGTGTAGGGGGTCTTGCTGGGGATAGTGTTTCAGGGTTTAGGGCAGTGCAGTGGTGTTTGGGCAGTGTAGGGAGCCTTGCTGGGGGTGGTGTTTCAGGGTTTAGGGCAGTGCAGTGGTGTTCGGGCAGTGTAGGGGGTCATGAAGGGGTGGTGTTTCAGGGTTTAGGGCAGTGCAGTGGTGTTCGGCAGTGTAGGGGTCGTGCTGGGGGTGGTGTTTCAGGGTTTAGGGCAGTGCAGTGGTGTTCGAACAGTGTAGGGGGTCGTGCAGGGGCTGGTGTTTCAAGGTTTAGGGCAGTGCAGTGGTGTTCGGGCAGTGTAGGGGGTCGTTCTGGGGGTAGTGTTTTAGGGTTTAGGGTAGTGCAGTGGTGCTTGTGTAGTGTAGGGGGTCGTGCTGGGGGTAGTGTTGTAGGGTTTAGGGTAGTGCAGTGGTGTTCGGGCAGTGTAGGGGTCTTGCTGGGGGTGGTGTTTCAGGGTTTAGGGCAGTGGTGTTCGGGCAGAGTAGGGGGTCTTGCTGGAGGTGATGTTTCAGGGTTTAGGGCAGTGCAGTGGTGTTTGCGCAGTGTAGGGGGTCTTGCTGGGGGTAGTGTTTCAGGGTTTAGGGCAGTGCAGGGGTGTTCGTGCAGTGTAGGGGGTCGTGCTGGGGATGGTGTTTCAGGGTTTAGGGCAGTGCAGTAGTGTTCGGGCAGTGTAGGGGGTCGTGCAGGGGGAATGGTGTTTCAGGGTTTAGGGCAGTGCAGTGGTGTTCGGGCAGTGTAGGGTGTCGTGCTGGGGGTGGTGTTTCAGGGTTTAGGGCAGTGCAGTTGTGTTCGGGCAGTGTAGGGGTCGTGCACGGGGTGGTGTTTCAGGGTTTAGGGCAGTGCAGTAGTGTTCGGGCAGTGTAGGGAGTTGTGCTGGGGCTGGTGTTTCAGGGTTTAGGGCAGTGCAATGGTGTTCTGGCAGTGTAGGGGGTCGTGCTGGGGCTAGTGTTTCACGGTTTAGGGCAGTGCAGTGGTGTTCGGGCAGTGTAGGGGGTCGTGCTGGGGCTGGTGTTTCAGGGTTTAGGGCAGTGCAGTGGTGTTCGGGCAGTGTAGGGGGTCGTGCTGGGGCTTGTGTTTCAGGGTTTTGGGCAGAGCAGTGGTGTTCGGGCAGTGTAGGGGGTCATGCTGGGGGTGGTGTTTCAGGGTTTAGGGCAGTGCAGTGGTGTTCGGGCAGTGTAGGGGGTCATGCTGGGGGTGGTATTTCAGGGTTTAGGGCAGTGGTGTTCGGGCAATGTAGGGGGTCTTGCTGGGATAGTGTTTCAGGGTTTAGGGCAGTGCAGTGGTGTTTGGGCAGTATAGGGGGCCGTGCTGGGGGTGGTGTTTCAGGGTTTAGGGCAGTGCAGTTTTATTCGAACAGTGTAGGGGGTCGTGAAGGGGGTGGTGTTTCAGGGTTTAGGGCAGTGCAGTGGTGTTCGGCAGTGTAGGGGGTCGTGCTGGGGGTGGTGTTTCAGGGTTTAGGGCAGTGCAGTTTTATTCGAACAGTGTAGGGGGTCGTGCAAGGGCTGGTGTTTCAAGGTTTAGGGCAGTGCAGTGGTGTTCGGGCAGTGTAGGGGGTCGTTCTGGGGGTAGTGTTTTAGGGTTTAGGGTAGTGCAGTGGTGCTTGTGTAGTGTAGGGGGTCGTGCTGTGGGTAGTGTTGTAGGGTTTAGGGTAGTGCAGTGGTGTTCGGGCAGTGTAGGGGGTCTTGCTGGGGGTGGTGTTTCAGGGTTTAGGGCAGTGGTGTTCAGGCAGTGTAGGGGGTCTTGCTGGGGGTGATGTTTCAGGGTTTAGGGCAGTGCAGTGGTGTTCGGGCAGTGTAGGGGGTCTTGCTGGGGGTAGTGTTTCAGGGTTTAGGGCAGTGCAGGGGTGTTCGTGCAGTGTAGGGGGTCGTGCTGGGGATGGTGTTTCAGGGTTTAGGGCAGTGCAGTAGTGTTCGGGCAGTGTAGGGGGTCGTGCAGGGGGAATGGTGTTTCAGGGTTTAGGGCAGTGCAGTGGTGTTCGGGCAGTGTAGGGTGTCGTGCTGGGGGTGGTGTTTCAGGGTTTAGGGCAGTGCAGTGGTGTTCGGGCAGTGTAGGGGGTCGTGCACGGGGTGGTGTTTCAGGGTTTAGGGCAGTGCAGTAGTGTTTGGGCAGTGTAGGGGGTTGTGCTGGGGCTGGTGTTTCAGGGTTTAGGGCAGTGCAATGGTGTTCTGGCAGTGTAGGGGGTCGTGCTGGGGCTAGTGTTTCACGGTGTAGGGCTGTGCAGTGGTGTTCGGGCAGTGTAGGGGGTCATGCTGGGGCTGGTGTTTCAGGGTTTAGGGCAGTGCAGTGGTGTTCGTGCAGTGTAGGTGGTCGTGCTGGGGCTGGTGTTTCAGGGTTTAGGGCAGTGCAGTGGTGTTCGGGCAGTGTAGGGGGTCATGCTGGGGCTGGTGTTTCAGGGTTTAGGGCAGTGCAGTGGTGCTCAGGCAGTGTAGGGGGTCGTGCTGCGGGTGGTGTTTCTGGGTTTAGGGTAGTGCAGTGGTGTTTGGGCAGTGTAGGGGGTCGTGCTGGGGCTGGTGTTTCAGGGTTTAGGGCAGTGCAGTGGTGTTCGGGCAGTGTAGGGGGTCGTGCAGGGGCTGGTGTTTCAGGGTTTTGGGCAGAGCAGTGGTGTTTGTGCAGTGTAGGGGGTCGTGCTGGGGGTGGTGTTTCAGGTTTTAAGGCAGTGCAGTGGTGTTCGGGCAGTGTAGGGGGTCGTGCTGGGGGTGGTGTTTCAGGGTTTAGGGCAGTGGTGTTCGGGCAGTGTAGGGGTCTTGCTGGGGGTGATGTTTCAGGGTTTAGGGCAGTGCAGTGGTGTTTGGGCAGTGTAGGGGGCCGTGCTGGGGGTGGTGTTTCAGGGTTTAGGGCAGTGCAGTGGTGTTCGGGCAGTGTAGGGGGTCGTGAAGGGGATGGTGTTTCAGGGTTTAGGGCAGTGCAGTGGTGTTCGGGCAGTGTAGGGGGTCGTGCTGGGGGTGGTGTTTCAGAGTTTAGGGCAGTGCAGTGGTGTTCGAACAGTGTAGGGGGTCGTGCAGGGGCTGGTGTTTCAAGGTTTAGGGCAGTGCAGTGGTGTTCGGGCAGTGTAGGGGGTCGTTCTGGGGGTAGTGTTTTAGGGTTTAGGGTAGTGCAGTGGTGCTTGTGTAGTGTAGGGGGTCGTGCTGGGGGTAGTGTTTTAGGGTTTAGGGTAGTGCAGTGGTGTTTGTGTAGTGTAGGGGGTCATGCTGGGGGTAGTGTTTTAGGGTTTAGGATAGTGCAGTGGTGCTTGTGTAGTGTAGGGAGTCGTGCTGGGGTAGTGTTTAGGGTTTAGAGTAGTGCAGTAGTGTTTTTGTAGCGTAGGGGTCATGTTTTAAGATGCAACGCTCCAATACCTGACCAGTCTGCACTACATAAAACTGCAAAAAAACTAAAAATAAAAAGTGTTTTGCACACTTTTGTCATTGGGCTATATGTGGGCTACATCTGGGTAATATTTGTGCTACATTTGGGCTCTTTTTTCTCTGGTGGCCATCTTGGAAGACTTCTTTGTTATGAAGTTTCCTAATTTCCTCATTTACTGCAGTCTCCTCAGTAGGAAATGCTTTCAGTTTTTACTTTGATTCCATCAAGAAGGCATTCAGATGTGTCTCACATTTGCCATAAATTCAGAATGTTAGCACTCTAGTTGCTCATTAGATCACTGTACTAAAGCTACTGCTCACCAGGGAGTTAACTGGAAGTCTGCTGCTGGTATTGAAAGTGATTGTTTCAGTCTGCATGTCAGAATTTTCTAATGAAATAGAAGAGGATTTGAGATCTCACTTAAAACATGCCCTCATTTTTCTTTCTGCAGCACTAACCATAATTTATAATAAAAAGAGCCCCCTCATTTTGTTCCTTTTTAAATTAAATGTTTTAAGTATTAACGGTTTATTCCAAACAAGATGGCTTCCGGTGTGCCATACTTTTGTCATAAGTAAGGCTGTTAGCGCTCTAGTTGTTCTTTAGAACACTCTGGGAAGCTGCAGTAGAACACAAAGGCATCAACTGGCAGGCTGCTCCTGTTGAAATATAACAGGAAGATATTTGAGATCACACTTGAAACATGTCCTAATTTTTCTTTCTACAGCACTACCCATAATTTTTATGACAAAATTAACCCCATCATTTTGTTCCTTTTTAAATTAAATGTTTTAAGTGTTACCAGTTTATTCCAATCAAGATGGCTTCAGGTGTGCCATACTTTTGTCATAAGTATGGCTGTTAGCACTCTAGTTGTTCTTTAGAACACTCTGGGAAGCTGCAGTTGAACACAAAGGCATCAACTGACAGGCTGCTCCTGTTGAAATATAACAGGAAGATATTTGAGATCTCACTTGAAACATGTCCTAATTTTTCTTTCTATAGCACTAACCATAATTTCTATGACAAAATGAACCCCATCATTTTGTTCCTTTTTAAATTAAATGTTTTAAGTGTTACCAGTTTATTCCAATCAAGATGGCTTCAGGTGTGCCATACTTTTGTCATAAGTAAGGCTGTTAGCACTCTAGTTGTTCTTTAGAACACTCTGGGAAGCTGCAGTAGAACACAAAGGAATCAACTGACAGTCTCTGCCCTTGTTGGATGTACATGTTTTACTGAGAATGTCAGACTTCATTCTCACATGACTGAGAAAGATAATGTGAATTTACAGAAAATATGCTCTCATTTTAGCTTCTGGAGCACCTTCCAAAACTGTATGGGACAAGCATGTGAAAATAGTTTTCTCTCAAACATGATTCATGATATCCCAGCAGAAGGTTTTTCACAGGGTAAAATCACCTTAGAACACACCACAATTCCTGAAATTAGTATGGTACCATCAACAAATGAATTCTAATGTAACTAAAGTCTGTTAACACCCTTAATAGTTCTCCTTTTGGTAACCCTCAAAATCTTTGATTCACTACAAGGCATTTCAATGGGGTACTATCATGTATATTGGTCTCAAGATGGCTGCCAGCAATTCCAGGATGAAGTGCTGACAGCCAATCAGATCTCACGATGACATGTGTGGTTAGGCTCCGCCCAGATATATATGTGTTTTTACTTTTGATTTTCTCAGCAACTACTGAACGGATTTACACCATTTAACAAAAGGGTTCTTTCTGAACCAAGAACTACCTCTTTGCCAAATTTGGTGTAATTCCGTTCAGCAGTTCGGGCTGTAGCCTTGCATAAAGTTTCCTATGGGAAATTGATTTTTTGACTCTTATTTTTTAATTTCTCCGCAACTACTGAACGGATTTACACCATTTAACAAAAGGGTTCTTTCTGAACCAAGAACTACCTCTTTGCCAAATTTGGTGTAATTCCGTTCAGCAGTTCGGGCTGTAGCCGTGTCTAAAGGTTCCTATGGGAAAATGAATGGGGAAAACACGTTTTGGGACCCCCTTTTTCTCGGCCCCCGCTTGATGAATCACCCCGAGACTTTCAAGGTAGGAGCGGACCGGAGTGGGCCATAAAGTTTGAAAATTTCGCGAAGATTCGTCAACCGGCAAGAGAGTTATTTCAAATAGAATGTCGCGGATTTCCTATGGAAAATAGGTCCTAACTATAACTATCTACTGGCGACCGCCAGTAGATAATATATATATATATATATATATATATATATATATATATATTCACTGAAAAAACCATAGGTTTTAGGGACAGTTATAGTTACTTGGACATTGCACTCGTACAAAACCCGTGAAATTCCCCCGTTATAGTTAGTTCAGCTAACTATAACTCGCGCCCCGCAATGCACTGCTGATGACGTCACATATTACATCACTCATGACATGGTCAGTGACATCACTGATGACATCACTGATGACATCTCAAATGACATCACTGATGACATCACTGATGACATCATCCAGTGACTGTGTGTTTCTGTAAAGTTTAAATATTTTTAATATATATAGGAAAAGACGTATTGAAGAATGAGTGGGTGTGTAAGTGTCTGTATGGATGATTTAGTAGGTGCGTGACTGACTGTATAAGTGAGTGATTTAACGTATCTTACTGAATGCATGGGTTAGTGACTAAACTGGGTGAATGTCTGTATCCGTCTGTCTGTTGCTGTGTAAGTGGCTGCATGTGTTTGTGAATAGCTAAATGAGTGTCTATATGAGTTATTGAATGCTTGTCTGAGTATCTGTATGGGTGCCTGAGTGTTTGTGTGGGAGGGGTGTGTGCAACTCTGTGCATAGATGTGTGAGTGGGTGATTCACTGGGTGGATGGTTTCAAGAGTGCATCTGTGATAGACTGTATGGGTGGGTAAGTGTGTGTAAGAGTGTGTTAGTGAGTGAATGTATGTCCCAGTGGTACATGTGTGAGTAACTACATATGTGAAAGGCAGTATATATGTGTGTTGGAGTATATAAATAGCTATAAGCAAGAGTGAGTGATTGTGATAGTGGCTGTATGGATGAGTGTGTGCTTGTATCAGTGATTGTATAAGAGCGTAACAATGTGCTACTATTTGTATGAGTAAGTGAGCTGGTGTGTGTATAACTGTATAGGTGAGTAAATGGCAGTGTGTTTAATTATTTGCATGACTGACTAGGTGTCTGAGTATCTCTATGGATGAGTGGCGTTGTTTGAGTGTCTATATAGGAGTAAGAGTGCATATGATAGTCCTGTACTGAGTGACCGTAAGTATGAGTGACTGTACGGGTGAGTGAGTGGATGTGTGTGTGTAGACCTAAGAATCAGTGAGTGGGTATGTAGTTATTGGTGTTGGAGTGTCTATGGTTTTGCGAATGGCAGTCTGTAATTTAGAGTGGGTGTATCAAAGATTATATTAGGGTGTGAGGAGGTGCATCAGATTATCACGTGGATGATGTCATCAGTGATGTCATTTGAGATGTCATCAGTGATGTCATCAGTGATGTCACTGACCATGTCATGAGTGATGTAATATGTGACGTCATCAGCAGTGCATTGCGGGGCGCGAGTTATAGTTAGCTGAACTAACTATAACGGGGAATTTCACGGGTTTTGTACGAGTGCAATGTCCAAGTAACTATAACTGTCCCTAAAACCTATGGTTTTTTCAGTGAATTTCAAAGGTTTTTAAATGCTAATTTGTAACTATAACGTGTCTGAAACCTATGGTTTTTTCAGTGAATTTCAAAGGTTTTTAAATGCTAATTTGTAACTATAACGTGTCTGAAACCTATGGTTTTTTCAGTGAATTTCAAAGGTTTTTAAATGCTAATTTCTAACTATAACGTGCCTGAAACCTATGGTTTTTTCAGTGAATTTCAAAGGTTTTGTAAATGACAATTTTTAAATGTATTAATTGTTATATTAATTTTTTTCATACTGATTTACTACATTTTTAGAAACAATTTTTTTTTACAGATTTTATTTTTAAATTACATTGTAATTACATTATACATTACATTACAAAAATACTTTCTCAGAATGAATTACTTTAGTTTAAATACTTTGCACATAGGCAATAGACTTTTAAGTACAGTAGTTACAGTTGTTGCAATGGGCAACACATTTTCAAACACAATGCAACATTCAGCTCAATGTGAATTTCTAGTTAAATGCAATTAGTTACTTTATGGATTACTTTTCTAACCACAGGACTGGATCCTAGATTCAGTCCTGGTACATCTCCTGTAAACAGTTGAGTAAAAGCGTTTTGGTTTCAGTCGTGATTTTTAAGGAATATTATTGTATTTTAAAAGTTGACACTTAGAAACTTTTTCTCATAGAATCACCAATGTTATCCTATGGAAGGAAATTCACTTAGCAGGTAAAAACTGTTATCGTTACTTTTTCTTACTCAGTGTTGGATCCTGGATCCAGCACTGGTGCATCTCCTGTAAACAGTTGAAAGAATGCGTTTAAGTCATACAGGTGATTTTTAAGGAATATTTGTAGTTTGTAAAAATCAACACTTTGAAACTTTTTGCTGAAAACCAGACAATGGATTCCTACGGAAGAAAATATAAGTTACTGGTAAGTACGGTTAAAATTACTTTTCAGGATTAGTACTGGGCTGAAAGATGCAGCACTGAGGTCTCTCCTGATAACAGGTGAGTAAATCGGAATTCGTATTTCGGCTGATTTTAGAGGAATATTTTAAAGTTCCAAAACTCCACACTTAGAAGAATTTCCAAGTGAAACCAGTCAATGTTAGCCTATGGAAGGAAATTCAAGTTACTGGTAAGTACGGTTAAAATTACTTTTCAGGACCAGTACTGGGCTGAAAGATACAGCACTGAGGTCTCTCCTTATAACAGGTGAGTAAATCGGAATTCGTATTTCGGCTGATTTTAGAGGAATATTTGTATGTTTCAAAAATCAACACTTCGAAACTTTTTCAGCAAAAAGCAGGCAATGATATCCTATGGAAGGAAATTCAAGTTACTGGTAAGTACGGTTAAAATTACTTTTGAGGATCAGTACTGGGCTGAAAGATGCAGCACTGAGGTCTCTCCTGATAACAGGTGAGTAAATCGGAATTCGTATTTCGGCTGATTTTAGAGGAATATTTTAAAGTTCCAAAACTCCACACTTAGAAGAATTTCCAAGTGAAACCAGTCAATGTTAGCCTATGAAGGAAATTCAAGTTACCGGTAAGTACGGTTAAAATTACTTTTCAGGACCAGTACTGGGCTGAAAGATGCAGCACTGAGGTCTCTCCTGATAACAGGTGAGTAAATCGGAATTCGTATTTCGGCTGATTTTAGAGGAATATTTTAAAGTTCCAAAACTCCACACTTAGAAGAATTTCCAAGTGAAACCAGTCAATGTTAGCCTATGGAAGGAAATTCAAGTTACTGGTAAGTACGGTTAAAATTACTTTTCAGGACCAGTACTGGGCTGAAAGATACAGCACTGAGGTCTCTCCTGATAACAGGTGAGTAAATCGGAATTCGTATTTCGGATGATTTTAGAAGAATATTTGCACAATGGTGAAGGGAGGGGGCGGGGCCTGAGGTGACATCTGTGCAAACGCGCCCCGTGGCGCGTTTTAAGTTGGGGGATTAAGTCCCCTTGAATCCTGAGGGTCCCTAGGGGCCAACTAGCCCACCAGGAACCTCCAATATGCGCCAGGGGCTGCGTTGCAGAGACGTGTAGAGAGGCCACACCCCTTTTACACCTCTCTGCAACGCAGCTCTGTGGCGCTTTCTGGATGTACCTGTTGGGCTAGTTGGCCCCCAGGGACCCTCAGGATTGAAGGGGATTTAATTCCCCATCTTAAAACGCGCCACTGGGCCTGTTTGCACACATGTCACCTGAAGCCCCGCCCCTCCCTTCACCACTGTGCAAACGCGCCCGTGGCGCGTTTTAAGCTGGGGATTAAGTCCCTTGAATCCTGAGGGTCCCCGGAGTCCAACTAGCCCACCATATACCTCCAAAGCGCCACAGAGCTGCGTTGCAGAGAGGTGTAAAAGGGGTGTGGCCTTTCTACACGTCTCTGCAACGCAGCCCCTGGCGCATATTGGAGGTTCCTGGTGGGCTAGTTGGCCCCAGGGACCCCCAGTATTCAAGGGGAATTCGTTCCCCCTCTGCAAACACACCAGGGGCGTGTTTGCAGAGTGGTGAAGGAAGGGGCGGGGCCTGAGGGCCCGATCGTTTTTTTTGTTTTGTTTTTGTCCCTGAAGAGGGGCTGTGTAGCCCCCTTCCTTTTTCCTGTTTTTGGGCCCTGGGGACCCCATCCCCCAGGGCCTTACCCCTTTTTAAATTTAATTTAAAAAAAAAACGGGAAGGGCGCCGCGTGGCCCCCTTCCCTGGGCCTGTATTGGCCCGGGGACCCCATCCCCGGGGCATGGCCTTTTTATTTTCTTGGGAGGGGGCTGCGTGGCCCCCTCCTCAGGCCATTTAAGGCCCCGGGGACCCCATCCCCCGGGGCCGGCCTTTCCATTTTTTTTTTTTTCTTTTTTGGGGAGGGGGCCGCGTGGCTCCCTCCTGGGCCACTACTTGCCCCGGGGACCCCATCCCCGGGGCTGGCCCTCTCCGTTGGGGACTGTGGGGGGTCCCCAATCCCCCACAGTCCCGCCGGCTCCCCACGTCCCTTGGGAGCCGGCATTGCTGATTCCACATGGGGAGCAGCTGACATGCTGCTCCCCATGTGGAAAAGCAATGTGCTTTGGATATTGGAAGAGAGGCAGGTTTCCCTGCTCTCTCTTCCAATATCCAAAGCAGTTTGCTATGGCAGGACGGGAGCCACGAGGCTCCCGTCCTGCCATAGCAAACTACAGTGTCCCGAGGGTAGGCACCCGGGACACTGCAGGAGCCGACCCTGGGGGTGGCGGTCCCCAGGGCCATCAAGGGCTCCAGGAGGGGCCGCGCGGCCCCCCTCCTACATCAGCACAGCCCCGGGAGGTGGTGGTCCCGGGGCTTCGGGGTCCAAAACAGACCCCCATTTTAATTTGTTAGTGCCCGGGGAGGTGGCGGTCCCGGGGCGTGTGGGGGGCTGGAGCCCCCACACAGGTTGTTCAATTAATAAAAAAAGCCCGGGGAGGTGGTGGTCCCCGGGGCTGCGGGAGGCTCAGAGCCCTCCCGCACCATTTTTAAAAAGCCCGGGGGTGGCGGTCCCCGGGGCTTGGGGAGCCCTTTGAGGCCCCCACACATAAATTAAACCCCCACCATGCCCCCGGGACTTGGGCCACCCGAGGGCAAAATACAATTGAGCGCGGAGACCGCGCTTCGATTTTTTTCGGCAGGATTCGCGCACCCTGAGCGCATCCTGCCGATTTTTAAAAAACATTTTTTTTTTTTTTGCCCAGGGGTCCTTGTGGGACCCCTGAGCAAACCTAGGGGTCAGGGTGTTTCTACCCTGCCCCTTTGTGCGCTTTGCGCACTTGTTTCTGTCCCTCGGTTCTACCGAGGGACAAAATGGCTGCCAACATTTCCTGAATCGGAATGTTGACAGCCAGCTGACAACCAATTAACATGCAGCTCGTGATCGGGAGGGTACGCGGACCCTACTCGGCCATAGATATCACTATCTTTTTACTTTTGATTTTCTCAGCAACTACTGAACGGATTTACACCATTTAACAAAAGGGTTCTTTCTGAACCAAGAACTACCTCTTTGCCAAATTTGGTGTAATTCCGTTCAGCAGTTCGGACTGTAGCCGTGTCTAAAGTTTCCTATGGAAAATTGCATGGGAAAACGCGTTTTGGGACCCCCTCTTTTCTCGGCCCCC
Source organism: Calotriton arnoldi (assembly GCA_963921515.1). Lineage (NCBI taxonomy): Eukaryota > Metazoa > Chordata > Amphibia > Caudata > Salamandridae > Calotriton > Calotriton arnoldi. The sequence goes on from CAWUFW010013713.1 coordinate 280,291, forward strand.
GCTTGACGAATCCCCGAGACTTTCAGGGTAGGAGCGGACCGGAGCGGGCCACAAAGTTTGAAAATTTCGCGAAGATACGTCAACCGGCAAGAGAGTTATTTCAAATAGAATGTCGCGGATTTCCTATGGATAATAGGTTGTAACTATAACTATCTACTGGCGACCGCCAGTAGATAATATATATTATCTACTGGCGGTCGCCAGTAGATAGTTATAGTTACAACCTATTATCCATAGGAAATCCGCGACATTCTATTTGAAATAACGTTGGCGCCGGTTGACGAATCTTCGTGAAAGTTTCCAACTTGTTGGGGCGCTCCGCTCCGCTCCTACCCTGAAAGTCTCGAGGTGATACGTGAAGCGGGGGCCGAGAAAAGGGGGTCCCAAAACGCGTTTTCCCATTCATTTTCCATAGGAACCTTTAGTCGCAGCTACAGCCCGAACTGCTGAACGGAATTACCCCAAATTTGGCAAAGAGGTAGCCCTTGGTTCAGACTGGTGCCTTTGCTAAAATGGTGTAAATCCGTTCAGTAGTTCCTGAGAAATTCACAATTAAAATCACATATATATCTATGGGCGCGTCGGATCCGCGTACCCTCCCGATCACGAGCTGCATGCTAGTTGGCTGTCAACACTCCAAATCAAGAAGTGTTGGCAGCCATTTTGTCCCTCGGTAGAACCGAGGGACAGAAACAAGTGCGCAAAGCGCAAAAGGGGCAGGGTAGAAACACCCTGACCCTAGGTCTGCTCAGGGGTCCCACAAGGACCCCTGGGCAGAAAAGCATTTTTTTAAAAAAATCGGCAGGATGCGCTCAGGGTGCGCGAATCCTGCCAAAAAAAAATCGAAGCGTGGTCTCCGCGCTTCGATGTTAATTGGCCCCGGGTGGCCCAAGTCCCGGGGCATGGTGGGGGGATAATTTAATGTGTGGGGCCTCAAAGGCCCCCAAGCCCAGGGACCGCCACCCCCGGGCATTCAAAAATGGTGCGGGAGGGCTCTGAGCCCTCCCGCAGCCCGGGACCACCACCTCCCGGGCTTTTCAGTTAGTTTAACAACCTGTGTGGGGGCTCCAGCCCCCACACGCCCGAGGACCGCCACCTCCCGGGCACTAACAAATAAAATGAGGGTCCGTTTTGGACCCGAAGCCCCGAGACCACCACCTCCCGGGCTGTGCTGATGTAGGGAGGGGCCGCGCGGCCCCTCCTGGAGCCCTTGATGGCCCTAGGGACCACCACCCCCAGGGCCGGCTCCTGCAGTGTCCCGGGTGCCTACCCCGGGACACTGTGGTTTGCTATGGCAGGACGGGAGCCTCGCGGCTCCCGTCCTGCCATAGCAAACTGCTTTAATATTGGAAGAGAGAGCAGGGAAACCTGCTCTCTCTTCCAATATCCAAAGCCGATTGCTTTTCACATGGGGAGCAGCATGTCAGCTGCTCCCCATGTGTAAAGCTAATGCCGCCTCCCGTAGGACACGGGAGCCAGGCGGGACTGTGGGGGATTGGGGACCCCCACAGTCCCCAACGAGAGGCCAGGCCCCGGGGATGGGGTACCCGAGGCAAGTAGTGGCCCAGGAGAGGGGCCACGCGGCCCCCTCCCAAAAAAGAAAAATTAAAAAAATGGAAAGGCCGGCCCCGGGGATGGGGTCCCGGGGCCTTAAATGGCCAGAGGAGGGGCCACGCAGCCCCCTCCAAAGAATAAAAATAAAAGGCCATGCCCCGGGGATGGGGTCCCGGGGCCAATACAGGCCCAGGGAAGGGGGCCACGCGGCTCCCTTCCCGTTTTTTTAATTAAAAATTTAAAAGGGGTAAGGCCCAGGGGGCTGGGGTCCCCAGGGCATAAAAACAGGAAAAAGGAAGGGGGCCACACAGCCCCCTTCAGAGGACAAAAAAAAAATTAAAAGCGATCGGGCCCGCAGGCCCGCCCCTTCCTTCACCACTCTGCAAACGCGCCCCTGGCGCGTTTGCAGAGGGAGCAATTCCCTTGAATACTGGGGGTCCCTGGGGCCAACTAGCCCACCAGGAACCTCCAATATGCGCCAGGGGCTGCGTTGCAGAGACGTGTAGAGAGGCCACACCCCTTTTACACCTCTCTGCAACGCAGCTCTGTGGCGCTTTTGGAGGTATATGGTGGGATAGTTGGACTCCGAGACCTCAGGATTCAAGGGACTTAATCCCCAACTTAAAACACGCCACGGGGCGCGTTTGCACAGTGGTGAAGGGAGGGCGGGGCTTCAGGTGACATGTGTGCAAACAGGCCCCGTGGCGCGTTTTAAGATGGGGAATTAAATCCCTTCAATCCTGAGGGTCCCTGGGGGCCAACTAGCCCAACAGGTACATCCAGAAAGCGCCACAGAGCTGCGTTGCAGAGAGGTGTAAAGGGGTGTGGCCTCTCTACACGTCTCTGCAACGCAGCCCCTGGCGCATATTGGAGGTTCCTGGTGGGCTAGTTGGCCCCTAGGACCCTCAGGATTCAAGGGGACTTAATCCCCAACTTAAAACGCGCAACGGGGCGCGTTTGCACAGATGTCACCTCAGGCCCCGCCCCTCCCTTCACCATTGTGCAAATATTCCTCTAAAATCAGCCGAAATACGAATTCCGATTTACTCACCTGTTATCAGGAGAGACCTCAGTGCTGTATCTTTCAGCCCAGTACTGGTCCTGAAAAGTAATTCTAACCATACTTACCAGTAACTGAATTTCCTTCCATAGGCTAACATTGACTGGTTTCACTTGGAAATTCTTCTAAGTGTGGAGTTTTGAAACTTTAAAATATTCCTCTAAAATCAGCCGAAATCACGAATTCCGATTTACTCACCTGTTATCAGGAGAGACCTCAGTGCTGCATCTTTCAGCCCAGTACTGGTCCTGAAAAGTAATTTTAACCGCACTTACCGGTAACTTGAATTTCCTTCATAGGCTAACATTGACTGGTTTCACTTGGAAATTCTTCTAAGTGTGGAGTTTTGGAACTTTAAAATATTCCTCTAAAATCAGCCGAAATACGAATTCCGATTTAATCACCTGTTATCAGGAGAGACCTCAGTGCTGCATCTTTCAGCCCAGTACTGATCCTCAAAAGTAATTTTAACCGTACTTACCAGTAACTTGAATTTCCTTCCATAGGATATCATTGCCTGCTTTTGCTGAAAAGTTTCTAAGTGTTGATTTTTGAAACATACAAATATTCCTGTAAAATCAGCCGAAATACGAATTCCGATTTACTCACCTGTTATCAGGAGAGACCTCAGTGCTGTATCTTTCAGCCCAGTACTGGTCCTGAAAAGTAATTTTAACCGTACTTACCGGTAGCTTGAATTTCCTTCATAGGCTAACATTGACTGGTTTCACTTGGAAATTCTTCTAAGTGTGGAGTTTTGGAACTTTAAAATATTCCTCTAAAATCAGCCGAAATACGAATTCCGATTTACTCACCTGTTATCAGGAGAGACCTCAGTGCTGCATCTTTCAGCCCAGTACTGATCCTGAAAAGTAATTTTAACCGTACTTACCGGTAACTTGAATTTCCTTCATAGGCTAACATTGACTGGTTGCACTTGGAAATTCTTCTAAGTGTGGAGTTTTGGAACTTTAAAATATTCCTCTAAAATCAGCCGAAATACGAATTCCGATTTACTCACCTGTTATCAGGAGAGACCTCAGTGCTGCATCTTTCAGCCCAGTACTGATCCTCAAAAGTAATTTTAACCGTACTTACCAGTAACTTGAATTTCCTTCCATAGGATATCATTGCCTGCTTTTTGCTGAAAAAGTTTCTAAGTGTTGATTTTTGAAACATACAAATATTCCTCTAAAATCAGCCGAAATCCGAATTCTGATTTACTCACCTGTTATCAGGAGAGACCTCAGTGCTGCATCTTTCAGCCCAGTACTGGTCCTGAAAAGTAATTTTAACCGTACTTACCAGTAACTTGAATTTCCTTCCATAGGCTAACATTGACTGGTTTCACTTGGAAATTCTTCTAAGTGTGGAGTTTTGGAACTTTAAAATATTCCTCTAAAATCAGCCGAAATACGAATTCCGATTTACTCACCTGTTATCAGGAGAGACCTCAGTGCTGCATCTTTCAGCCCAGTACTGATCCTCAAAAGTAATTTTAACCGTACTTACCAGTAACTTGAATTTCCTTCATAGGCTAAGATTGACTGGTTTTCAGCAAAAAAGTTTCAAAGTGTTGATTTTCACAAACTACAAATATTCCTTAAAAATCGCCTGTATGACTTAAACGCATTCTTTCAACTGTTTACAGGAGATGCACCAGTGCTGGATCCAGGATCCAACACTGAGTAAGAAAAAGTAACGATAACAGTTTTTACCTGCTAAGTGAATTTCCTTCCATAGGATAACATTGGTGATTCTATGAGAAAAAGTTTCAAAGTGTCAACTTTTAAAATACAATAATATTCCTTAAAAATCACGACTGTAACCAAAACGCTTTTACTCAACTGTTTACAGGAGATGTACCAGGACTGAATCTAGGATCCAGTCCTGTGGTTACAAAAGTAATCCATAAAGTAACTAATTGCATTTAACTAGAAATTCACATTGAGCTGAATGTTGCATTGTGTTTGAAAATGTGTTGCCCATTGCAACAACTGTAACTACTGTACTTAAAAGTCTATTGCCTATCTGCAAAGTATTTAAACTAAAGTAATTCATTCTGAGAAAGTATTTTTTGTAATGTAATGTATAATGTAATTACAATGTAATTTAAAAAATAAAATATGTAAAAAAAAATTGTTTCTAAAAATGTAGTAAATCAGTATGAAAAAAATTAATATAACAATTAATACATTTAAAAATTGTCATTTACAAAACCTTTGAAATTCACTGAAAAAACCGTAGGTTTCAGGCACGTTATAGTTAGAAATTAGCATTTAAAAAACCTTTGAAATTCACTGAAAAACCATAGGTTTCAGACACGTTATAGTTACAAATTAGCATTTAAAAAACCTTTGAAATTCACTGAAAAAACCATAGGTTTCAGACACGTTATAGTTACAAATTAGCATTTAAAAACCTTTGAAATTCACTGAAAAAACCATAGGTTTTAGGGACAGTTATAGTTACTTGGACATTGCACTCGTACAAAACCCGTGAAATTCCCCCGTTATAGTTAGTTCAGTTAACTATAACTCGCGCCCCACAATGCACTGCTGATGACGTCACATATTACATCACTCATGACATGGTCAGTGACATCACTGATGACATCACTGATGACATCTCAAATGACATCACTGATGACATCATCCACGTGATAATCTGATGCACCTCCTCACACCCTAATATAACCTTTGATACACCCACTCTAAATTACAGACTGCCATTCGCAAAACCATAGACACTCCAACACCAATAACTACATACCCACTCACTGATTCTTAGGTCTACACACACACATCCACTCACTCACCCGTACAGTCACTCATACTTACGGTCACTCAGTACAGGACTATCATATGCACTCTTACTCCTATATAGACACTCAAACAACGCCACTCATCCATAGAGATACTCACACACCTAGTCAGTCATGCAAATAATTAAACACACTGCCATTTACTCACCTATACAGTTATACACACACCAGCTCACTTACTCATACAAATAGTAGCACATTGTTACGCTCTTATACAATCACTGATACAAGCACACACTCATCCATACAGCCACTATCACAATCACTCACTCTTGCTTATAGCTATTTATATACTCCAACACACATATATACTGCCTTTCACATATGTAGTTACTCACACATGTACCACTGGAACATACATTCACTCACTAACACACTCTTACACACACTTACCCACCCATACAGTCTATCACAGATGCACTCTTGAAACCATCCACCCAGTGAATCACCCCACACATCTATGCACAGAGTTGCACACACCCCTCCCACACAAACACTCAGGCACCCATACAGATACTCAGACAAGCATTCAATAACTCACATAGACACTCATGTAGCTATTCACAAACACATGCAGCCACTTACACAGCAACAGACAGACGGATACAGACATTCATCCAGTTTAGTCACTAACCCATGCATTCAGTAAGATACGTTAAATCACTCACTTATAGAGTCAGTCACGCACCTACTAAATCATCCATACAGACACTTACACACCCACTCATTCTTCAATACGTCTTTTCCTATATATATTAAAAATATTTAAACTTTACAGAAACACACAGTCACTGGATGATGTCATCAGTGATGTCATCAGTGATGTCATCAGTGATGTCATTTGAGATGTCATCAGTGATGTCATCAGTGATGTCACTGACCATGTCATGAGTGATGTAATATGTGACGTCATCAGCAGTGCATTGCGGGGCGCGAGTTATAGTTAGCTGAACTAACTATAACGGGGAATTTCACGGGTTTTGTACGAGTGCAATGTCCAAGTAACTATAACTGTCCCTAAAACCTATGGTTTTTTCAGTGAATTTCAAAGGTTTTTTAAATGCTAATTTGTAACTATAACGTGTCTGAAACCTATGGTTTTTTCAGTGAATATATATATATATATATAGATATGTATTACCTGGTGGCAGTCGCCACTAGGTAGTTATAGTTAGGTCTGCTTTTCCATAGGCGGAAAATCTTTTGGTTTGCTAATAACTTTGGCCCCGTTTGATAAATCTTCGCAAAACTTTCCAGAAAAAGAAAGTTCATCTGCCTCAGCTCCTTCAAGGAAAGTTTTGAGGTGAGCCGCCAAGCGGGGACTGAGAAAACAGTGGGGGGTCTCAAAACATAAAATCTCTATGCCTTTTCCATAGACTTCTTTAAGACAGGTTATTGCAAGAACTGCTGAATGGGATGGCACCAAATTTGGCAGGAAGCTAGATTTTGGTCTGTAGGTTGTGCTGTTTGTGAAAGTCCATTCAGTATTTGTGAGATATTAAGGTTAATAAATAATTGTATATTTTGGCGAGTCCCACGGGAGTCCCTCGAGATTGCGAAATCAAAAATGGAGCCCTGTAATTGGCCAAGAGGCCAATTTTTCCAGTGAGCCTTATTTCAACTTTCTAAAATCACACAGATATGCATTTTTGATTTGCTGGTATTAAAATGCATTATTTGGTTTTGCTCTATAGCCTGCTCTGAATATTTACTCTATATTATGTGAGTGCTGCTCTTGTCACAGTAAGTATTCCATTAAGTTAGGACTTACAAAGAGCAATACAGAATGTGTCCATACAGTGCACCTATTTATCGCTCAACAGGAGAAGAACAGTTTTATTGTTTTATTGACCGTACTACTTCTTATTAATATAACACTTTATTGAGTAAGTCAGGTGTTGGCACTTACCTGGCTGCTTTTATGTATAGGGATCTCATGTGTATGGCTTTCTTCTCAGTCAGGTTTTGAGCCAAAGAGGGTATGGAGACTATAACATTTGCTACAGAGAGTACCTTTGGATGCAGTAACAAACACTATGTAGCAACTAAAGAATAGACATCTCTTCCTATGATGGGATGGGATTGGGTTTGGGACCAGGATGGCTATGGGATGCCGATGGAGATGGGATTTGTGAAGCACACCTTTATTATGAAGGGTCATTCCTTCTTTAATTCACCCAGCATTCTCTCACTTCTTCTGATAAAAACTGCACCACAATTGGGTGGCTGGGCCTAACGCTCATGACACAAACTGTGACCACATGGGGTTTCATGGTCTGTGGTTTGGTCAGTTCCTGTCATAAGCGATAGGCCCAGCCACATAAGTGGGGTACCTAATTTATTGGGAAAAGTGTGGCCGCACTGGGTGGTAGGAATTTTGTTTATTGTGGAACTTTTCCTCATGGATATGTGAAGAGCATATTCTAGCCAACATCTTGACCTACTTTTCTAAACCTAGCTGGAGGTACCTTCAAAGTACAGAATACCCTAATTATTTTATTTGGAATATGCGTATTCAATTTGAACAAGCACCCCTAAATAGGGGTGGACATAGAATTTATCACCATACCCATGATCTGGAAGGCATACCTGGGCCTCACAAATGTTTATTGGCTCTACATTAACCTCATACACGCAATGCTGGTTGGTGAAGTTTTAAAGTAGCAGGATCTAAATCCCTTATTCAGTTTCAACTGAGCAAGCAAGCCCAATCACCTTTGGGGGACTTTGATAGGAAATCCCACCAAGAAACCTTTTAAGTAAACATGGTCAAATATTGCATTTGGGAGCCCAATTTTCATTTGAACTGGCTACAGATCTGGAGGTATTAAACAAAACAAAATATTCCAACACTTTATTGTGGTGCATCAGCTCTACAATCCTCAGATGATTTGTAACACATCGTCCATTTTGGGTCCTTGAACCTAAAACTTGGTTGTGCCATGTTCTCACAATAAGTTCTCTCAAAACCAGAAAGTATGAAGTTTCCCAAACAAACGGAGAGGCTGAATTTCTCTTTCCATGTCCCTTGTATTTATATATTACAGATCCAAATTCTTCACCCACTTGCATGGCATAAGGGCATAATTTTGGGAAATGCAGATTGGTGGTTCAATTTTGAGGGTGGGCTCCTGTTACTATAAATATAAAAAAAACTACACATCTGATTGCTATAATTCAATATGCTACCAGTTATGTTTATTTGCCTTTCTAATCCAATCAATAAATCTGGCATTTAGGTGGATTATTTTGATTTTTTTGGGGGGCATATTAAACAAAGCTCTCTATTTATTTTTGACATACCCTATTAATATTTTTTCTGGGACTGGATGACATGAAGTTACAATTTGTATATTGAGTAAACAATTTGGCTCAATATGATGGCTCTTCTCTGAGGTCATAATATGGGTTTCTTACTGATTACTACTCATTGAAATACCAGATTGAGAAGCAGTTCATACATTTTTTCCCTGAACAGGTTTGACACAGAGAGTTACAATTGCTCTCCCTCCCATTAGGCCCTATTAGAGATTATGGGGCTGATTACTATGTCAGTCGGAAACCGTCCGACCGCTAGTCGGAAGCTTTCTGATCGCGGTCGGAGGCTTTCCGACCAACGCAGTCGGTTTGCTGTCCGACCGCTGAATTACGATGTCAGCGGCCAGAACGTAAACTGGCCGGTCATTCTGACGCGGTTCCGACCGGCTCTCAGAGTCTTCCGGCCAGTCGGACCCACACCGTAATCCCCTAAGGGCGGCATTTTTGCTGTCGAGATTACGATGTCAGTTTCCGACATCCTTTCCGAGTCGGCCTTTCCGACTTGGAAAGGCTGTCAGAAAGCAACTGTAGGGGCCCCTAGCAGGGCCCCCTTGCCTCAGCGGCCCACAGTTAGTGGCCGAGGGGGTACCTAGGGCGCCCCCCTGTAAATCCCTGCACTGTGTGGCAGGCATCATGGGGTGTCTGCCACAGGGTGCCGGGTTTTACACACACACCCATTTCTTTATGGGAGCCTGTATTATGGCCGGTTTATGGCAGTAGCACAAGCTCCCATAGAGAAATGGAAGTATGCGACCGAACAGTGTTCAGTCGCATCGTAATTAGGTGGTCAGAACCACAAGCTGGAGGTCGGCCGGTCCCAAGAGCGCTACGGTATTGGTTATAGGAAACTTTGACCAACATCGTAATAGGCCCCTATGTAGGGTAAGACTCACTCACACACTCACCTAGTCCTGCACCCTATGCAACCAATTACATTTCTACTCCCTAGAGCTTCTGACATACTGTTCCCACTCTCTGAAACTCAGACAATTACTTTCCAGCTCATCTACAGGCCTCCTCAGCAGAACAAGAACTTCATTGATGAATTCTTAGATCTCCTTACCACCTCGTCCATCTGACATGCTCACACCACCCTCTTGGGTATTGTCATGCTCCCAGACAACAAGCTCAGAAAAAACAAGAGACATCCTCTTCAACATCATCGATTTACTCAGTATGGTCAGCACGTCACACAACCAACACAATGCAAAGGCTATATCCTTGACCTTGTCTTCACATCATCACCAACAATCCAATGCAAGAACACCCCTGGACTGGACAGACCACGTTGCCATCCCTAACTCCAGGCTCAGTGTCCAACCAACAAACCAAGGCTAATACAAAAGAGAATGCCAAACCGACAGATTCTTCAAATACTTCCCCACAGACAACCTAATGCTTGAACTCATCTCTCACCCTATCAACTGCATGTCTTACACCAACACTCTTCTAAACAACTTCAACAATTGTTTGGAAAACTATGTGAACATCAACACCACAATTACAACATGCAACTGCAAGCCAAAACCTTCAGAACCCTGGTACCTTAAAGGCCTTGCTGACAATCAACAATCCATCATAGACAGGAAAGAAAATGGAAGAAAAATAGAACTCCAGAGGACCTCTCAATACTGAAGGCCCTCTGCACAACATTCAGACAACTGATCACTTCAGCTAAAGCTAAATATTACACCAATAACATCAATGAAGCCACCAACAGAAGGAGAACACTGTTCAAGCACTGCATGGACCCACCCTCTGCTAGACCCACATATTCCTCACTCTAGAGAAAAGTGCACTGTGGTCAACCTCTTCTTCATTGAAAAATAAAGATCTGACAGCACATCAATGACACCAAGTCTTCTTCAGTTATCAAAGCTCTTGTTGGGGATACTCTCTAACCCCTACTTACCACTGTCAGTGTCTCCCTTGTTTTAGGCATCTTCCAAGCAGCTCTCCAGATAGGCCAGATCCTCCCACTCCTATAGAAACCTACCCTAGACCCTGATGGCCTCGTCAACTAGTGGCCCTTCACTCACCTATGGTTTATCAACAAGATAATTAAAAAAGTAATCTATGTTCAACTCCAAGATTACATCAGTGCTAACTATACCTTGCATGACTACCAGTCAGGCTAAATATCACACTGCAGCACAGAGACTGCAACCTTACACATCATAGGTGATGTCCTCTTGATCACAGATAAAAATGACCCCTATTTCGAGAAATTGCTGGACCTCTCTCATACGCACCCTAAATGTTCAAATGGAATTTACTGGCAATGTACTTCACAGATTTTCCTCCTACCGACATCAGTTTGTTCACATGCACACCTCCAGGTCACAATAGATTGGATTACATGTGGAGTCCCCCACAGCTCCATACTGTCTCCTGTCATCTTCATTCTATACATGGAGCTTCTTGGTGCTTTATTCACAGATAACAGCTTCAAAAGTCACCAATATGCCAACGACATACAACGCTTCTTGAAAGTCTCCTCTGCTACAGAAATGAAACAACTTAAACACTGCTTGCGCATCATCCAGACCTAGATGTCCAGCTTCTACCTAAAGCTCAACCCAGCCAATACAGAATTCCTGTTATTTGCCAAGAACAGTAAACAGATACACTGCAAAGCTGGCTCAATTAAATGAACCTTGACGGCTACAAACTCAAACTTTCACCAAATGCCATGTCACTTGGATTCACATTGGACACTAACCTCACATTCAAGCCGCAGATTGCCCAAAATAAATAATATGGCCTGGAACCAGCTCTCTCTTTTAAAGAAATGGAAACCATTTGTTCCAGAAAGTTACTTCAGAATTACTGTTCAAGCCCTTCACTTTTGCATCCTCACAGTGGCAACGCCCTTCTCCATGGCGTCTCAGACCACTCACTAGTACCCCTTAGGGACATCCTACAAACTGCAGCACAAATCATCCAGGGCCTGAAGCAATATGATCACCATTACCCCCATCATGATGGAACTCCATTGGCTCCCCATTGCCAGCCTGCACAGTCTTCAAAAGCAGGTGCTTACAAAGCTATCATGACCAGTAGCCCCGCTTAGCTTGTAGACAAGCTCACCACCTCTTGTGGATCCTGGCACACCCGCAGCCAGGACACCAACAGACTGTAGACAAAGAATTGTAAAAAAGAAAAAATAAGATAGCAAGACTTTTCCATTTATGCACCCAGGATCTGAATTGACATCCTTAATAAATCAAAAACACCCCAGCACTGATCTACTTTAGTAAAGTGTTGAAGACTCATTTCTTTGAAGAACACTACATCACAATCCATCAACCATCTACAAACTAGCTTCCTCTCCTCTTACTCATTGACTTTATACTTGACTTTGACCATGTATTGTGCTCCACTCCCTTTTGGCTAGATTTGCTATATAGAAATACCATATACATACATACATGCATACATACATACATACACATATAGAATCTGTCCTCCTCACAACATGCATGTTCAATATTTTTCATATGTGCAGTTAAACAGAATCCTTTTCAGCCAGCATTTTACGTTGTTCAGTCATAGAAGGTTGTTTTAGTTAATAAATTATATCTATAAGTATTATTTTTAGGAGAGGTATGCTACATTTTCCAGATTTTCAAGAATGTTATTATTATTCTTATGGTGGTTTAATATAAACTTTAGTTTATTTTTCGATTTATTTCTGCATGCATATCCAACTCCATACACGGGGCCGATTCCGATTCGGGCCAGAAATCTCAACGACCGAGCCGGACCCAGAGAGATTTCCGACCGAATCGGACCCGTGCAGCCCGACCGAACGAGTACGATGCGCACGTATGCCATCGGACTCGATTCGGTCGGACTCCCATTGAAGTCAATGGGAGCCTGTCGTACAACGCGTACGCGGGCTCCCATTGACTCAATGGGTGCGAGGCGGACAAGGGCGCCCCCTACAGCGTGTACGCAGTGAGGCGACTCGCGCCGTACACGCACAGGTAGGGGGGACCCATGGGTCCCCCCTGTGTGCGACTCGCGCGGCTACGCATACAGGGGGGGTCCGACACAGACCCCCAAAGTACGGCTCCGACTGCTCTTTCGAGCCGGACGGCGCGTGTCGGTCGGACTGCTCGCGGCGCGCATCGTACTTACCCGGCCGGGGAACGTCTCCATTGCGCGGTGCGAGTCGAGTCCGAGCGAGTCGGTCGGTGCGGTTCGACCCGGGAACGAGTCGGTCGGAGCGGTCGGGACGCCCGGACGAGTCGGTCGGCGAATTCGCATCGTACTCACTCGCCCGGACGCGCGTACGAATCGGTCGGGAAATAGGGCTCCGAATCGGATCCGGTTAAGCCGAATCCGATTCGGAGCCCTACCGGCCGAGATCGGAATCGGCCCCACAGTGTTTGTCACAGTGAGTGTATGGGGACAGCCATTTATTAATGTCACACCCTAGTTTGGTCCTGATGAATGTAATTGACTCTTTTTGGGCACTAGATGTTGGCAGAAACATGTTGACCATATAATAGGACAATAGAGGCAATTGAAACTCTTAGGGTCATCCGTTTGCTTTTAATCATACCACAGGAAACACTAATAACAAGTTTGATTGTTTATCTCAAGGCAATTTTGCGCTGTCTTTTGAGAGTCCCATATTTGTAGCATTATTCCAATAATCACTGGGAAGGAATTTTCCTAAAAGATCTTCATTACTATGTGTACCCTTTGCTTGTCCAATAACTAACAAACTCTGTGATAAAACATGCCATTTGAGTGAATGAAGGTTTTGGGTCCTTTATATAGGAATTCTAGTGAATTTGAAAGAGAAATCTAGCCTCCCTGTTTAGGGAACGCCATAATTTGTAGTTGTGAGTATCTTGCAAAGGAGCATGTATGATGGACCACTTCAAAAGGATTTCTCTCACTCCATTGTTCGTTAATTGTAGCCGGCATGACCCCCAATAATGTCCACAATTGTATTCCTGGATGGCCACAATTCCGCGGGTTAAAGCAGCTTGCTACCAAGAATGCCAACCATTTTGTCACTAGTAGGTTACTATAATGCGCGAATAGCCTGAAAGTCACCAATATGCGCAGACATATGTCCCTGATGTACCATTATTATTCGTAGATAGTCATCATGTCAGCAAGAATGCCCAAAATGTCATGGATGGGAAGCTACTGTGCACTGATAGACTGAATGTCACCAAAAATGCCCAGTAATATGGCACTGATGTAATGTTTCACAATCGGGCAGGGACAACTAGAATGCCACCAATAATGTCCGAAATGTTTCACTAATGGGCCCAGCCATAAAGGGATAATCAGCAGATCACAAATAATTCCAGCAAATATATATGCCACTGTTTGGCCACTATTATGGAGGCATAGATTGAATGTCACCAAGAATTCCTCTTCATATATCATTGGTCGGCAACTATATTGCAGGGATAGCTAACATAATCCCAAGTATTCTCACAAGATGTGGGGTGTTGGTATGGACACCATCAAGAACCATGGCCTCCTCACACACATACATGAGCCCATAACCATCCACATAAACATGCATAGCTATATGCACACACACAGACACACATCTTTCTTCATTGCTTCTAAACTAATCTGATTTTCCATTTAAGAGGCTATTCCTTGAGGGCTCCTACAGCTCTGACTGTGAGAACAGTGTGTTAACAAGGACTGGCTGAATCACCCATGGTATAACATCCACTTGTCTCAGTCATGCCTCTGACTCTTGAGGGCAGCAAGAAGGGGTCATGTACACTGAGTGCAGAAGGAGAGCTGCACCTCAACCGCCCCAAAACTGGAAGCTTGTATGCAATGCCTGTCATCAGCAAATCTCATGGTCTGTGTTCAGACCTTAAACTTTGCTACCGACTCCATTCAATAGCATCTGGAAAGTTGTAGTGCTCAGTCCAATACACCTTATAGGGCCAGTCATGCCAGCTTGAAAGATTAATGGTTAAGGTGTGCAAGTACCACATTTGCTTTTAAACCTCAGCAGTACTGATGCGATTTAAACTTGCCTTTTAATGTAAATAAAGAGCCAGAGAAAGTTGATTTAAAAATAATAGCCCCACATTTCTATAGTCATTGATGAGTGTTATTTTAATTTTCCTGACCAATAACAACTTTTAAAATGCTTCTTGGAGCGTATAATGTATTAGTTTGGTTTCTCATAATGACCAGTAACCGCATTTTTTCAGTGCAATTCTTAGAAATGAGTATGACACCGTCTACAGGCTGATTTGCAAAGGAGGGCATTACACGAGATATTTTCTTTTTGCAAGTGATTTCTAATATTAAAAAATCACTAGTCACTTGCAATTATGTGCTACAGGTGACTAGTGGCATCCCAGTAACCCCCAGCAGTGCATCCAGCTGCCATCTGCATTCTCTCACTAAGTGAGACCACAGACAGGCGACGGCCATCTGCCGAGAAGCACACTGTTTACTTCCTAATTCCTTTAGAATAGAAAAGCTGAAAGAAAACGCTGGCAACATTGACATATTTTGTGACAGGCTGCCGTGCTCTTCCATAATTACAGCAGAATGGACCGCTTGCGAACCTGTGCCTTGTATGTAAACATCACATGGAAAAGCCTGCATTTCAGCAGTGATGCCCATAGCTCCATCCTCAAGACAGATCTGGAGAAACTATAGGCAACATGCATATAGGTGCTATGTTAAATGAACTTTTTTTTTGCAAAAAATCATAGACCTTATATATTGAAATTTTTCAGAATAGATTTTGTAGGAAATCCAGGCCAATGAGCAGAAACATATTTTACCTGTGTTTACTTTTCCACATTCTTTATTATTAATAATAGTGAGTTTTGTTAAGTTTTGTTAAGTAACTGCAATATCAAATGGTTTTAGTAAATTTTATGTAACTATATAAGGAGATTTGCCTACAGCATCTAACAGACATGCAAGCAGAAAGATGTTACGCTTTTCAATGTCAATGGTGGTGAAACTGCATGGTAACTTGCAATATCATTCTTAAATACAGTTAGGAGTGCTTTATACTAATCATTATTATTATTAACATTATTTTGTTGCCAGACGTTTGCACCCTGTCCAAGTAGGGACCACAATCCTAGTCAGGGTAAGCTAGACACACACTTTAAATTAACTCGTGCTTACCCTCTGGTAGCTTGCAACTGAGCAGGCAGGGTTAACTTAAGAGGCAATGTATAAAGTATTTGTACAACACACACATACAAACAGTAACATAATGAAAACACCACAAAAATACTCCACACAGGTTTCAGAAATGAGAGAATAATGTTATGAATAAAACAAGATCAAAACAACAAAAATCCCATAAGCAGAACCAGAGTTATGATTTTTTTTAAAATAAACCAAAAATAGTGCATAGAAGTCAATAGCGTTAAAAGGTTACTTGAGGTGACTCTAGACCAGGGTAAATCCAAAGTTCAGGCTGACTACAGGACTCAGACAGATCACTATGATAAAGTCCCTTGAATGGATCAAGCGCCCACATCGAAGACTCGACGTGAGGAACCGAGGAGGTGCTGCATCATCATTGATCCCG
The DNA here is from genome assembly GCA_963921515.1 of Calotriton arnoldi. Classification (NCBI taxonomy): domain Eukaryota; kingdom Metazoa; phylum Chordata; class Amphibia; order Caudata; family Salamandridae; genus Calotriton; species Calotriton arnoldi. The sequence goes on from CAWUFW010013713.1 coordinate 296,611, forward strand.
TGGATGGAGGCAAAGCGTCGGAGCCATTCCGTGCAGTCGATGAAAGCTTCAACATCAAACCCCTTTATAATGCAGGCGCTGCTTCAATGATGAGCTGCGATGTCTGTCGGTGTCGAGCCATGCAGTCAGTCAGTTCTGATCAGTGCAAAGTCATCACTGCATCGATTTTGATGCTAAAACATCTGCAGAACCCACCTCTGAGGCCCAGGACTGGATTGGCACCTCAGGCAAGGGAGGGCTCACAGATGGTAGAGTCCAGCAGCAGCAAGGGTTTTAGCAAGTCTTTGATGGACCTGAGACTTCAGAAAAAAGGGGGCAAGCCAGCGTGCCCTTGGAGTCACTCTGGGATCAAGTGAGATGGGTCCAGGCCTTGTCCTCAGCAAGGCAGAGGTTAGCAGACAGTAGGGCAGCTCAGCAAAGCAGTCAGTCAAGCAGAGTGGCAATCCTTGTAGTACAGCAGTCTTTATTACTGGCAGAGTTCATCACAGGTCTAGTAGTGTACAGTCTTGGTAGGGTTAGAGCCCCAGTGCCTATACCCAAATGTGCCTTTGAAATGAGGGTGACTTCAAAGCAGGCCCTTGAAGTGCACAATTCCCCTTTTATACCAGCTCTGTCTGCCAGGATATCTGGGGATTGTAATCAGCCTTTTGTGTGGGACACAGGACACTGCCTATTTAGGTATGTGTCAGCTTTCCATCCTCTTCTTGCCTAGGAAGAGCTATCAGAGTGCAAATTAATGCATATGAGTTCTCTGTCACACTCACCGTTCCTGTGTTTGTGGTTGACTAGAGGCAATGCACAAAGTGTAGCTGTCACCCACCCCAGATGTGTATTGGAGACATGCTGCAAGGCACACAGAGCAGTAAGAGCAGAGAAATTTCTATTTTCTAAAAGTGGCATTTCTAAAATAGTAATGTTAAATCCAACTTTACCACTAAAGAGCATTTCTCTTTACTATTCGAAAGATATAAAACATGATGCAGTTACTCCTTTCAAATCAGAAATTAAAGGTTAAAAGTTTACTAAGGAATTCCCAATGCTACCCTATGAGATGAGTAGGCCTCGCAGTAGTGAAAAATGAATTTGGCTATTTGTCACTACCAGGACATGCAAAACTTAAAAGTCCATGTCCTACCTTTTACTTACACAGCACCTTGTCCTTAGGGCTACCTAGGGTGTACCTCAGGGGTGAATTATGTGTAATAAAAGGGGAGGTTAATGCTTGGCAAGTAGTTTTAAATGCCACTTCAATGCGGCTGTAAACTGCACATACAGGCCCTGCAATGGCAGGCCTCCGACAGGTTTGAAATGCTACTTGTGTGGGTGGTACAGTCAGTGCTGCAGGCCCACTAATAACATTCAGATTACGGGCCCTGGAAATATGATATACCACTTTTAAAGGGACTTATAAGCAAACAAAATGTGCTACGTTTGTATACGCCAATTTTACCACGTTTAGGGGAGAAGCACATGTACTTTAGCACTGATTATCAGTGGGAAAGTGCTCAGAGTACTAAAGCCAAGACAAAGGAGGTAAGAAAAAGAGAGAGGAGGAAGGCAAAATGTTTGGGGTGTCCCATCAGAGTGGGCCATTTTCCAACATTATTAAATTGGGAGTATTAGCAGAAGGGGTAGGAAACCACCTCAAATAATAATCACAATACTTGTCTGGGTAAACAACTAAAGTTACTAAATAAACTTCTGCTTAGCCCCTAACTAGCTTTGCACAAAGCAGTCAGGCTTAACTTAGAGGCAATAATTACATTATTTATGCAGTACTCAACTATAGAGAATATTTAAATGACCCCAAAACAGCAAAAAAACAATATGAAGAACTGGAGAGTGGAGATATGAATTTTTAAAGTCTGAATTTAAATTAGCACCAAAAAGCACAAAGCGCCAACCGTGTTTAGCGGGTCCCACTTTACCAGATCAAAGTCACAACTTAAGGTAGATCAAGATGGAGCATGTGTCAGATACAAGGACCAGGTTTGTTCCCAAGGAAAGTTTACCTTCTGACTTTAAAAGATTTATGAGGAAAAGTGGTTGTTGTTCAGTCATTGGTGGGGCAAGCTGTGAGATGGATCCAAAGCGGGGCTCGACAATGGCAGGTTCCTGAAGAGTGGGGTCCCAGTGCGGTTGTTGATGAAGGTGGGAAAGCTTAGAGCAAGTGCAGTCAGAAGTCCAGGTCAGAGAAGGCCTCCACGTTGATCGAATACTGCTCGGCCTTGGTCTATGTTCAAACTTAGAAACCTTTTTCCTTCAGCAGAGTCAACCAGCAACCAGAGGCCAACTGGCAATTGAACATAGATGGCTGTGGTTTCAACGATGAACCTGGTCTCCGACAGTTCTCCAGACAGAAAGTTGGCAAAATGTTTCTAAGTCCCACTTCTTCCAGTTCAGGGTCAGGAGGAGTACACTCCAGCACAAGTCAAGGGTCCAGGACCTGGGGGGCACAACTTTTGGGTTACGGTTCTCTGTAACAGAGGCCAGCAACAGGGTCCAGGGAGGTCCTGTTATGACAAGTCAGCTGGGCAGTTGAAGGGAGAGAGGCCTATGGAAGCTTTTTGAGTTCCTGTAGCTCAAACACACGGTTAGCCAATTGACCCTTGGAGCCACTTTGGGGTCCTAGGTTCAGGGCAAGCAGGTCAGTTCTTCATTTAGGTTTTAGATAGCATGATAGTTCTTCTTCTGATCTTCATAGGTCCAGGAGTGTTCTGATGAGGGTACGGAGAATACCACATTTAAGCCCAGTGCCAACCTGTGGGTGGAGCGAAAGCCTTTATCCATCTCCTAAACCTGCTCTGGTCAGTTTGTTAATTACATAGGAACTTTAGGCACAGCTACAGCCCAAACAGCTGAACATAATTCTAATAAACTTAGAAGCGTGGCTAGGTTACACCTTGCGCAAAACCAATATTTGGGTATCACTGTAACAGAGATTGAATATGTTTTTGACAAGGATAAAGAAAACAAGAAAATAAAAAGAAGAAAAATCACTGGAGATTATCTTGGATCTGGATATTTTATTGGACTGTTGATCTGTTATGGTTTAAATTTTGAATGTCATTTTTGCTTTCTGCTCGGGAAGAATATCTTGTTTATTGCTTATTCTCTGTGTCTTTCTAGTCACAGGGGTATTTGGGATGCGGGTGGCCTTTTCCAATTTGTTCCCTAGAGCAACTTTTAGAGAATCTCTGTTACAGTGATACCCAAATATTGGTTTTGCGCAAGGTGTAACCTAGCCACGCTTCTAAGTTTATTGTTATTTTGGGTTTTGCTGCATGCCAATCATATTGTTTATTGACACTATCTAAATAATGAGTTCTAGACTAGACCGTGAGAAGGTCGCAGAGGATTTATTCAAAAACCTTCATGCTGGATTACCGGTCAATAGAGCAGTGACTCAAGGAGCCCCTAGAATTAATGAGGGTCTCAAGGCAAAATTTGTACGTTTAGAGAGGCTTAGGAAATCTGAAATCTCTAAGTGGTGGGATGGCGCAACCCTCAAACAATATATTAAACTAAATAGGGTTCTGCGAGGGTTGCGGGCTCAAATATTCCCCACGTACGATGACTTAGAAGCAGATTTACTTCTAGCTTGGGAAAAGGAACTTAATGATAATAGTCTTAGACTTATGAATATTTTGATTGAGAATGCGGATCGCAAAGTTACAAAAACAGCTATGGAAGTGGATACACTAGAGAAAGAGATTGCTGATCTCAACATGGTTGAGCCTACTAAGAAGAACTATGCCATTCTAGAAGAAATATTAGTGAGATTTGAAGATGATATTAAACAACGCAAAGCCCGTAAGTTGAGGCGGGATGAGATTGATTATGCTAATGGCAGAATATTTACTTTTGCGAAAAGGTTTGATGATATCATTGGGAAAGATCAATCTAGAATAGAAAATAAGATGTCAACCATGAGCTGTACTAGTGCCAGTTCTTCTGGAAACTTATCTAGTAGTGGAGATGAGGGTCCCAGTGTGGGACCAATATCAACACTACCTGACAATTCTTTTTTAAGGGAAGTACAACGTATCAGAATGGGCAACAAAGGGAACGAAATGAGACCGAAACAGGATTCCAAAGGAAAACAAAGAGAGGAAAAAGGGGAGGAAGGAGAAACAAAAGATCGAGAGAGGGTACAAACACGATCATGGAACAAGAACAGATAACAAATACTGTAGAGATGGGAGAAGTACAGGTGGTTAATCTGTCTAGCAAGATGTTATCGAAAGACCTAATTACGGCACTCCAAAAGGGGATGAATTTCTGTTTGACATGGATGTATGATGTAACTAATGTTAAAATTGATGTATATAAATTTATAAGACATCTGAAATTAAAAAGTATTTTGAAAACAATCCTGAATCGTCTGCACCCAAATCATGTGAGGTAATAACTGGGGATTTGTCTATTCAGGATGTATATAATGTTACAACTTTGTTATCACTAAATGAAGACGCTGATGCACCTGTGAATGTTTTTGAGGTAGCTACTGACCTAGAACATTGTACCAATTTGAGTGTAGACAGTGGTCTTAGCAATAAATCACGGTGGACTCCACAACTTACTAGCGGTAACAATATTGACCTTTTTCATAAAATGGTGAATATGGAAATAGACAAATGGGACAAACATATGATCAAAAGCAATTATACACCTAGATCCCGAAATTTGACCTATAAGGAACGACAGGCCCTTAGTATTTTATCCGAAGACCAGGACCTGATAGTGAGGAAGCCGATAAAGGAGGCAACATGGTCGTAATGGATAAACTAACATATGACATGGAGATCATGTCACAATTGGATAACCAGACTTGTTATAAAAAACTTGATAATAATCCTATGTTTGCCATTGTAAGGTTAATTAACTCTGATCTCCTCAGATGGCATGAACAAGGTCTTCTCTCTAGTAAGGAGTTCTTTTATCTTAAGACGGATAAGCCGAGATACCCCTGTATGTACAGCCTCCCTAAAATCCATAAGAGCGTGACTAACCCCCTGGCAGACCTATAATATCTGGGATTGGGGGCCAACAGAGAGGATTGCAGAATTTGTGGATAAGTTCCTACAGACATATGTAATCAACCTACCATCCTATATAAAGGATAGTAAACATATACTTAACATCTTGAATGACCTTTCCTGGGATCAGGGTATGAGATTTGTTACAATGGATGTTACGTCATTGTATACAAATATACTACATGAACATGGGATCCAGGCGCTGAAACATTTTTTGTTTCGACGTCCTGTGGAATTGTTGGAGCACTCAGAGATGCTAATTGAAATGTCACGGTTAATCCTCCAGAATAATGCTTTCCTTTTTAACAATGAGTGGTACCTGCAGATCTGCGGGACCGCGATGGGTTCCAGATTTGCTCCGTCTTTTGCCTGTCTCTTTATGGGATGGTTTGAGGCGGGGCATATCTGGGGCCCATCAGGAGCTAAGTGGCAGGAATACATCTTATATTATGGACGATATATAGATGACTGCATATTGGTATGGACTGGAAGTGAAGAGGCCCTTGTGGAATTTTTTGAATACATGAACAATAACATCCACAATATGACATTTACTATGACATCGAACTTAGAGAAGATTGTGTTCCTTGATTTAGAATTATTCCACTGAGATGGTAAAATACAGAGTAGGATGTATAGAAAGATCACAGCGTGCAACTCTTTATTGCACGCTAGTAGTGCACATCCGAAGAGTCAGATTAATGCCATTCCCTACGGAGAAATGCTGAGGGCTCGTAGGAATTGCAGTAGAGATGAAGACTTTCTGGAGAATTTAAGAGATATTGAAATGAGATTTGATGTAAGGGGATATTCAGGAGAAACAATTCGTAAAGCCAAAGCTAGAACTTTGAGATTACATCGTCCTGATACTTTAAAGAATACCTCTCAAGTACCTAAGGACAAAAATGCAACTGTCCGATTGGTGACTAACTATCATCCCTGGTCTCAGAAATTATTTGCAATACTCAAAAAGAACTGGCCTTTGCTCATGGCGGATAAATCTTTGGAAAAATATATCTCCAAATCCCCTTGCATTACATACAGGAAAGGTAAAACGATCCAAAGTATTATTAGTCCCAGCTATCCAACACAGCCGTCAATGAGAACTACTTGGCTCAAACAACTTAATATTGGATCTTATATATGTGGCTCCTGCAGTATGTGCAGACTGGCCAAGAAAGGGGTGAGGGAGTTTGAGTACAATGGCTCACGTAAATTTCAGATTCATGAACATATAGACTGCCTGACCAAGTATGTGGTATATGTGGTCCAGTGTAAATGTAAGAAAATCTATGTGGGCAGTACTATTCAGCCCATTGAAGGAGCGAATGGCTGAACATTTCTGTGCTTTAAAGAACCTAGATGAGAGATATCCAATAGGAAGTCACGCTAAGGTATGCCCGAAACAAAGAACATCTCTTGCTTTCCTTTTTCATGGTATAGAAGTTGTCTATAATGACCCCAGAGGTGGGGACAGAGAACTCAAACTGAGACAGTGTGAAGCACGATGGATTTTAAAGCTTCGAGCAGTTGAGTGTGGAATTAATGTAGATCATGAATTACACTATTTTTTAGACAAATGAACTGTTACCAAGGTTATCTATATTACATGTTTGTGTGAGTTGTGTTGATGCCAATATGAATAGGATGTCTTTTTCCTGTTAGTAATGTTCCATATGGATTTGTTGTGTTTATATGTATTAACTGCTTTACCGTGTATAATGGTATTTGTTGCGACTCTTGGATATGTGCACTGATAAATGTGCAATTTATAAACTAAAATACTCTGTTGGATATCTACTGTTATTGTAATATATCCCTCTCCATCTATTATACTATTCCTCTCTATGTATCACATTATCAATATGCTTTTGGGGCACATGCATTGGTATATTTATTTAATCTTATAATTATCTTTTTCTTTTTGGTTATGGGCATTTCTAGTGTTTCCTATCTTTTTTCTCCATTTTTACTTTTTATTATTAAATACACGAGAAATATCGTATGTATGTATTTATGAAATTTATAGACTTTGGGAATCTGCTATACACGTTAAATAATAGATAACTGTATACGAATATTATTATTTGTGTTTCGGATATCACCCTAAGATGGCGGCCTTTTCTTAAACAAACTGAGGAATAAGGCGTTTCGTTCTTGTATACCATTGGGGTAGCAGACGCTGCTAGATAGTCTTAGATGGCGGCCGTTTTTCTGCAGATAGAGGAATAAGGTAGTCCGTTTTCTCTTACTAGTGGGGAAGTAGACGACGCTAGATAGTTTCCGGTATAAAAATGGAAGAGTCGGTATGTCCGGGTTTCATTGATTCCAGAACCCGTGATGACGGCGGGAGTACTCTCCCCTTTTTGGTGAGTTTCTTAAATGCACCGATATGCTTTGCATTGCGATGTTATATTTAGACTGTATCCTGTTTCGAATCTTTAAGCTTTTAATAGCGGCGTAATGTTTTTCAGGTGGATGCTTTTCCATCTGCTCGTGCAGTATTTATACATGATTTTGGGTGAAAGGTGGTCCTTTGCCTAGCTTTGCTCTAAATCTGCTCTACGTATTGCCGGACGAATATTTAGTGTATTTTAGCTTTATTCTTTCTTATGTCTGTTTTTTTATATTTGATGTGCATTATAATAGATATGCACTTTTTAGACTCTTTATAGTGGTTGTGATTTTACTTAAGAATTAGAATTTTAGGGTTTTTGATATGAGCCGATACAATTTATATAACTAATTTGCGTTTTTGTGTTTTATTTTTGATTTTAGAATTTACTATACATATACCTATTTGGACCAGATTACAAGTCCGATCGAGATATTGATTCACAAAATATATCAGGATGTTGAAGGATACGCATTATTTAAATACTTTTTAAACTCATAATTATATGGGACCATATTGAAGTCTTTCCTGAAATGTGGTGATATTATTACTAGAGATTTGTGTTTGGTAAGTGGCGTTTTTACGTACCACTTTTTTTGCTTTTGCTTTGGCATGAAGAGGGCTTTTTGTCATCTTACCTCTGCGATTAGTCTGTTTTTTTGTCTTTTGAAGCACAGTTCTTTTCTCCTTGCACTATATATATTTTGTTTGGTTTAGTCACTGGGTGTATTTCTTGGTGATTATGGGTTTCGGCTATATTTCATCTTTAGTTTTATACTTATATTAAATTTCTTGTCTTTGATCTTAAATATTGAGTAATTATATGTTATCTATTCGAGTCGGATAATATTATACATATATCCTTTGTTGTAGCCCTGAGGATGTCATCGGGTGAATCTTCCCGAGACGAAACACGTGTTGGCTATTGGCTACATTGGCTATTGGCTACTTTTGGTGATGTCATCTACACCAAGCCATCCACTGTGAATTTGTGTATAAGTTGAATATGTTTTTGACAAGGATAAAGAAAACAAGAAAATAAAAAGAAGAAAAATCACTCGAGATTATCTTGGATCTGGATATTTTATTGGACTGTTGATCTGTTATGGTTTAAATTTTGAATGTCATTTTTGCTTTCTGCTCAGGAAGAATATCTTGTTTATTGCTTATTCTCTGTGTCTTTCTAGTCACAGGGGTATTTGGGATGCGGGTGGCCTTTTCCAATTTGTTCCCTAGAGCAACTTTTAGAGAATCTCTGTTACAGTGATACCCAAATATTGGTTTTGCGCAAGGTGTAACCTAGCCACGCTTCTAAGTTTATTGTTATTTTGGGTTTTGCTGCATGCCAATCATATTGTTTATTGACACTATCTAAATAATGAGTTCTAGACTAGACCGTGAGAAGGTCGCAGAGGATTTATTCAAAAACCTTCATGCTGGATTACCGGTCAATAGAGCAGTGACTCAAGGAGCCCCTAGAATTAATGAGGGTCTCAAGGCAAAATTTGTACGTTTAGAGAGGCTTAGGAAATCTGAAATCTCTAAGTGGTGGGATGGCGCAACCCTCAAACAATATATTAAACTAAATAGGGTTCCGCGAGGGTTGCGGGCTCAAATATTCCCCACGTACGATGACTTAGAAGCAGATTTACTTCTAGCTTGGGAAAAGGAACTTAATGATAATAGTCTTAGACTTATGAATATTTTGATTGAGAATGCGGATCGCAAAGTTACAAAAACAGCTATGGAAGTGGATACACTAGAGAAAGAGATTGCTGATCTCAACATGGTTGAGCCTACTAAGAAGAACTATGCCATTCTAGAAGAAATATTAGTGAGATTTGAAGATGATATTAAACAACGCAAAGCCCGTAAGTTGAGGCGGGATGAGATTGATTATGCTAATGGCAGAATATTTACTTTTGCGAAAAGGTTTGTTGATATCATTGGGAAAGATCAATCTAGAATAGAAAATAAGATGTCAACCATGAGCTGTACTAGTGCCAGTTCTTCTGGTAACTTATCTAGTAGTGGAGATGAGGGTCCCAGTGGGGGACCAATATCAACACTACCTGACAATTCTTTTTAAGGGAAGTACAACGTATCAGAATGGGCAACAAAGGGAACGAAATGAGACCGAAACAGGATTCCAAAGGAAAACAAAGAGAGGAAAAAGGGGAGGAAGGAGAAACAAAAGATCGAGAGAGGGTACAAACACGATCATGGAACAAGAACAGATAACAAATACTGTAGAGATGGGAGAAGTACAGGTGGTTAATCTGTCTAGCAAGATGTTATCGAAAGACCTAATTACGGCACTCCAAAAGGGGATGAATTTCTGTTTGACATGGATGTATGATGTAACTAATGTTAAAATTGATGTATATAAATTTATAAGACATCTGAAATTAAAAAAGTATTTTGAAAACAATCCTAAATCGTCTGCACCCAAATCATGTGAGGTAATAACTGGGGATTTGTCTATTCAGGATGTATATAATGTTACAACTTTGTTATCTCTAAATGAAGACGCTGATGCACCTGTGAATGTTTTTGAGGTAGCTACTGACCTAGAACATTGTACCAATTTGAGTGTAGACAGTGGTCTTAGCAATAAATCACGGTGGACTCCACAACTTACTAGCGGTAACAATATTGACCTTTTTCATAAAATGGTGAATATGGAAATAGACAAATGGGACAAACATATGATCAAAAGCAATTATACACCTAGATCCCAAAATTTGACCTATAAGGAACCACAGGCCCTTAGTATTTTATCCGAAGACCAGGACCTGATAGTGAGGGAAGCCGATAAAGGAGGCAACATGGTCGTAATGGATAAACTAACATATGACATGGAGATCATGTCACAATTGGATAACCAGACTTGTTATAAAAACTTGATAATAATCCTATGTTTGCCATTGTAAGGTTAATTAACTCTGATCTCCTCAGATGGCATGAACAAGGTCTTCTCTCTAGTAAGGAGTTCTTTTATCTTAAGACGGATAAGCCGAGATACCCCTGTATGTACAGCCTCCCTAAAATCCATAAGAGCGTGACTAACCCCCTGGCAGACCTATAATATCTAGGATTGGGGGCCAACAGAAGGATTGCAGAATTTGTGGATAAGTTCCTACAGACATATGTAATCAACCTACCATCCTATATAAAGGATAGTAAACATATACTTAACATCTTGAATGACCTTTCCTGGGATCAGGGTATGAGATTTGTTACAATGGATGTTACGTCATTGTATACAAATATACTACATGAACATGGGATCCAGGCGTTGAAACATTTTTGTTTCGACGTCCTGTGGAATTGTTGGAGCACTCAGAGATGCTAATTGAAATGTCACGGTTAATCCTCCAGAATAATGCTTTCCTTTTTAACAATGAGTGGTACCTGCAGATCTGCGGGACCGCGATGGGTTCCAGATTTGCTCCGTCTTTTGCCTGTCTCTTTATGGGATGGTTTGAGGCGGGGCATATCTGGGGCCCATCAGGAGCTAAGTGGCAGGAATACATCTTATATTATGGACGATATATAGATGACTGCATATTGGTATGGACTGGAAGTGAAGAGGCCCTTGTGGAATTTTTTGAATACATGAACAATAACATCCACAATATGACATTTACTATGACATCGAACTTAGAGAAGATTGTGTTCCTTGATTTAGAATTATTCCACTGTGATGGTAAAATACAGAGTAGGATGTATAGAAAGATCACAGCGTGCAACTCTTTATTGCACACTAGTAGTGCACATCCGAAGAGTCAGATTAATGCCATTCCCTACGGAGAAATGCTGAGGGCTCGTAGGAATTGCAGTAGAGATGAAGACTTTCTGGAGAATTTAAGAGATATTGAAATGAGATTTGATGTAAGGGGATATTCAGGAGAAACAATTCGTAAAGCCAAAGCTAGAACTTTGAGATTACATCGTCCTGATACTTTAAAGAATACCTCTCAAGTACCTAAGGACAAAAATGCAACTGTCCGATTGGTGACTAACTATCATCCCTGGTCTCAGAAATTATTTGCAATACTCAAAAGAACTGGCCTTTGCTCATGGCGGATAAATCTTTGGAAAAATATATCTCCAAATACCCTTGCATTACATACAGGAAAGGTAAAACGATCCAAAGTATTATTAGTCCCAGCTATCCAACACAGCCGTCAATGAGAACTACTTGGCTCAAACAACTTAATATTGGATCTTATATATGTGGCTCCTGCAGTATGTGCAGACTGGCCAAGAAAGGGGTGAGGAGTTTGAGTACAATGGCTCACGTAAATTTCAGATTCATGAACATATAGACTGCCTGACCAAGTATGTGGTATATGTGGTCCAGTGTAAATGTAAGAAAATCTATGTGGGCAGTACTATTCGCCCATTGAAGGAGCGAATGGCTGAACATTTCCGTGCTTTAAAGAACCTAGATGAGAGATATCCAATAGGAAGTCACGCTAAGGTATGCCCGAAACAAAGAACATCTCTTGGGTTCCTTTTTCATGGTATAGAAGTTGTCTATAATGACCCCAGAGGTGGGGACAGAGAACTCAAACTGAGACAGTGTGAAGCACGATGGATTTTAAAGCTTCGAGCAGTTGAGTGTGGAATTAATGTAGATCATGAATTACACTATTTTTTAGACAAATGAACTGTTACCAAGGTTATCTATATTACATGTTTGTGTGAGTTGTGTTGATGCCAATATGAATAGGATGTCTTTTTCCTGTTAGTAATGTTCCATATGGATTTGTTGTGTTTATATGTATTAACTGCTTTACCGTGTATAATGGTATTTGTTGCGACTCTTGGATATGTGCACTGATAAATGTGCAATTTATAAACTAAAATACTCTGTTGGATATCTACTGTTATTGTAATATATCCCTCTCCATCTATTATACTATTCCTCTCTATGTATCACATTATCAATATGCTTTTGGGGCACATGCATTGGTATATTTATTTAATCTTATAATTATCTTTTTTCTTTTTGGTTATGGGCATTTCTAGTGTTTCCTATCTTTTTTCTCCATTTTTACTTTTTATTATTAAATACATGAGAAATATCGTATGTATGTATTTATGAAATTTATAGACTTTGGGAATCTGCTATACACGTTAAATAATAGATAACTGTATACGAATATTATTATTTGTGTTTCGGATATCACCCTAAGATGGCGGCCTTTTCTTAAACAAACTGAGGAATAAGGCGTTTCGTTCCTGTATACCATTGGGGTAGCAGACGCTGCTAGATAGTCTTAGATGGCGGCCGTTTTTCTGCAGATAGAGGAATAAGGTAGTCCGTTTTCTCTTACTAGTGGGGAAGTAGACTACGGTAGATAGTTTCCGGTATAAAAATGGAAGAGTCGGTATGTCCGGGTTTCATTGATTCCAGAACCCGTGATGACGGCGGGAGTACTCTCCCCTTTTTGGTGAGTTTCTTAAATGCACCGATATGCTTTGCATTGCGATGTTATATTTAGACTGTATCCTGTTTCGAATCTTTAAGCTTTTAATAGCGGCGTAATGTTTTCAGGTGGATGCTTTTCCATCTGCTCGTGCAGTATTTATACATGATTTTGGGTGAAAGGTGGTCCTTTGCCTAGCTTTGCTCTAAATCTGCTCTACGTATTGCCGGACGAATATTTAGTGTATTTTAGCTTTATTCTTTCTTATGTCTGTTTTTTATATTTGATGTGCATTATAATAGATATGCATTTTTAGACTCTTTATAGTGGTTGTGATTTTACTTAAGAATTAGAATTTTAGGGTTTTTGATATGAGCCGATACAATTTATATAACTAATTTACGTTTTTGTGTTTTATTTTTGATTTTAGAATTTACTATACATATACCTATTTGGACCAGATTACAAGTCCGATCGAGATATTGATTACAAAATATATCAGGATGTTGAAGGATACGCATTATTTAAATACTTTTTAAACTCATAATTATATGGGACCATATTGAAGTCTTTCCTGAAATGTGGTGATATTATTACTAGAGATTTGTGTTTGGTAAGTGGCGTTTTTACGTACCACTTTTTTGCTTTTGTTTGGCATGAAGAGGGCTTTTTGTCATCTTACCTCTGCGATTAGTCTGTTTTTTTGTCTTTTGAAGCACAGTTCTTTTCTCCTTGCACTATATATATTTTGTTTGGTTTAGTCACTGGGTGTATTTCTTGGTGATTATGGGTTTCGGCTATATTTCATCTTTAGTTTTATACTTATATTAAATTTCTTGTCTTTGATCTTAAATATTGAGTAATTATATGTTATCTATTCGAGTCGGATAATATTATACATATATCCTTTGTTGTAGCCCTGAGGAAGTCATCGGGTGAATCTTCCCGAGACGAAACACGTGTTGGCTATTGGCTACATTTGCTATTGGCTACTTTTGGTGATGTCATCTACACCAAGCCATCCACTGTGAATTTGTGTATAAGTTGAATATGTTTTTGACAAGGATAAAGAAAACAAGAAAATAAAAAGAAGAAAAATCACTCGAGATTATCTTGGATCTGGATATTTTATTGGACTGTTGATCTGTTATGGTTTAAATTTTGAATGTCATTTTTGCTTTCTGCTCGGGAAGAATATCTTGTTTATAGCTGAACATAATTCCACCAAATGTGGTGTAAATCCATTCAGTAGTTTTTGAAATATCAAAGAAAATCTTAATTTGCATATATAGGGACGCATAGGATTCGCAACCCCTCCCGATCTTGTGCTGAGATCTGGTTGGCTGCCAACACTTCAAGCCAGGAAGTGTTGGCAGCCATCTTGGGACTCAGCTTGAGCCAAAAAGGGGGGGGCAGGGTAGAAATACCCTGACCGCCTAGGACTCTTGGGGGCATCCCACAGTGACCTTGCAGTGCCAAGAAAGCATTTTTTTAAAAAGTTTTCAGTGGGATCTGCAGATCTTGCCAATTTTTTTTTAAAAAGTGTGGACTCCCATGCTTTGTTAGTAATAGGCCCCTGGGTGGGCCAGTTCCCGGGGGAATTTTGATAATAAGGGAAGGGGGAGCATGGGACTCCCCTCCTGGGGCTTATTAATACCCCAGGGTCCACCACCTCCATGAGGCTTGTTTTAAAATGGGGGGCTTATCGGACCCCCCTGGGCCCTGGGGACTACCACCTCTGTAGGGCCACATGCAAAAAATGAAATAGGGGGACCTCTTAGACCCCCAATGCCCCGGGGACCACCACCTCTCCGGGGCTAATGTATTATTATGGGGGGCCTCTCAGACCCCTCCAGGCCCTGGGGACCACCACCTCCAAGGGGCCATAATGAATATGTAATGAGGGGGCCTAGGGAACCTCCCCACGTCCCAGGGACCACCACCATCCTGGGGCCATCTTTAAAAAAAAAAAAAATTGAGAGGGGTCCACACGGCCCCCCATCCTGGCCATTCTCGGCCCCAAGGACCACCACCTCCCTGCGACAGCCCCTACACAGAAGAAAGGAGGGGGGCTGTGTGTACCCCTTCCTGGAACCATAGATGGCCCTGGGAACCTCCACCCCCAGGGCCAGCTCCTGCTATGTCCAGGTGTGCCCACCCCCGGGACATAGCTGTTTGTTATGGCTTGGCGGGAGTTTTGCCATTCCCACCAGGCCATAGCAGCATATCAAATGCTCTGCTTCCACTTGCTGGAAGTGGAACAGAATTGCTTTTAGGTAGCTGACTTTCCAGCAGCTCCCTATATCTAAAAGCAATGCCAGCTCCCACAGAAGGCGGGGATCCAGCAGGGACCAGGGGGCCCTCAGGCTCCCCCGCAGTCCCCAACAAAAGTAACTGGGTGCCCTCCGTGGGAGCAGGGCACCCAGAATAGTGGCTGGGCCCAGGGGGATGAGGTCCCGGGGGTCGAGATAGGCCCAGGGAAGGGGGGACCACACTTCCGCCCTTCCCTAATAGAACAGCAAAAAAAAATTTAAAAAGCCGACCTGGGAAGTCACCGGAGGGATGAAGTCCCCATGATGCCTGAGGGTCCTTGGGGGCCAACTACTCCTCCTGTTACCTCCAGTAAGTCCCACACAGTGGGATTGATGAGAGGTCAACCGAGGCCCCGTCCTGTTTCTCCACTACTCTACAAGCGCACCTCCTGGTACACTACTGGTTGGGGGATAAAGTCCCCTTGGATGCTGAGGGCCCTTGGCCAGGAACCCCATCTGTTACCTCCAGTAAATCCCACATAGCAGGATTGCTAGGAGGTCTTCGGAGGCCCAACCCCCTTTCTCCACCACGGTGCAAAGTGCCTCCTGGCATAGTACTGATTGGGGGATGAAGTTACCTTGGCTGCTCAGGGTCCTTGGGGGCCAACAAGCCCTCCTGTTACCTCCAGTAAGTCCCACACAGTGGGAATGCTTAGAGGTCTTCGGAGGCCATGTCCCCTTTCTCCACCACTCTGCTAACGCTCCTCCTGGCATACTAGTTGGAAGATAAAGTCCCCATGACTTCTGAGGGTGCTTGGGGGCCAACTACCCCTCCTGTTACCTCCAGTAAGTCCAACACAGTGGGATTGCTCAGCAGTCAACCAAGGCCCCCACCTTCTTTCTCTTCTACTCTGCAAATGCACCGCCTGGCACACTTCTTGCTGGGGGTTGAAGCCCCCATGGATGTTGAAGGTCCTTGGCCACCAGGAACCACTTCTGTTACCTCCAGTAAGTCCCACACAGGGTCCCACACAAAGGTCTTCGGCGGTCATGCCCCCTTTCTCCACCACTCTGTAAACACGCCTCCTGGCACACTACTGATTGGGGGATTAAGTTCCATTGGATGCTCAGGGTCCCTAGGGGCCAACAAGCCCTCCTGCTACCTCTAGAAAGTCCCACACAGTGAGATTGCTGTGAGGTCTTCGAAGGCCATGCCCCCTTACTCCACTACTCTGCAAACATGCCTCTGGCGCAGTACTGGTTGGGGGATTGTGCCCCCTTGGGTGCTGAGTGTCCTTGGGGGCCAACCAGCCCTCTTGTTGCCTCCAGTAAGTCCCACACAGTGGGATTGCTGAGAGTTCTTCGGATGCCACGCCCCCTTTCTCCACCACTCTGCTAATGTGCCTTCTGGCGCACTTCTGGTTGGCGGAGGAAGTCTCCTTGGTTGCTGAGGGTCCTTGGGGGCGTACAAGCCTTCCTGTTACCTCCAGTAAGTCCCGCACAGCGGGATTGGTGAGAAGTATTCAGAGGCCATGCCCCCTTTCTCCACCACTCTACAAATACACCTCCTGGCACACTGCTGGTTGGGGATGAACTCCCCTAGGCTTCTGATAGTCCCCTAGGCTCCTGATTTTCCCCACGGAATTACATAGATTTTAGGCAGGAGACAGATAAAATAAAGCCCTTTTGGGCTTAAAAACATCAGGTGTCTCCTACCTAAATCGGCTCTGTTGACATGTATGGTTGTACTACCACTGCCTCTTCCTTCTGCCCTCAATTGTCTTTTATTTTGCACAGCCTCTCTTGCCTGTACTGCATGGTTGGTTAGTTGACCCTGCCCCCTTTCTCCTGCTCTCCATGGTCTGTTGTGAGGCTATTGCTCCTTCTGCCTGCCCAGGGTGGTCAACTTGTTGCCTCTGCACCCTCCTCCATGCGACAGTCTTATTCCCATAGAAATTATGGTTAGTGCTCTAAACAACTAAAATGTGTTTTTACATGCTTGGCAACATGTACATGGGAAAAATCCCATTAAGATTTAAGGATGCGCCAGTTCCAAAAATCTGATAAACTTCCAATGCATTCACTGTGTAATCAGAAATCATTCTTACAGTGTTTTTATTTTGTATTCCTTCTGCCCTTTTTTGTTCCTTCCTGTCTAGAAGTAACTGTCCGCTAGGTGTAGCCTCTCTTTTCTTTTCCGCCTTTGCCAAAACTCATTAGGGTATCGTATCCTCTCTCTCTGAACCTCATCAATGCACTTTCCTTGGCCTTACTATACTCATTGGGTGTGGAAAAGTTGCGTTTAATACAAAGCAACTCTCCATATGGTATGTTGTCAATCACACTTCGGGTATGACAACTCCCTGCGTGGTGTATAATATTCCCTGCTGTTGGTTTGTGATATAAGGTCGTATGTAGTGCATTGTTTTCTACATATACTGTCAAGTCCAAATACACTACATGTGTCTCGCTGATACAGCCAGTTAACTGTAAGTTCAAATCATTATTATTCAAGGCTGTTATGTGTTTTATAGCCTCACTGCGGGGGCCCCTCCAGATGATAAATAAGTCATCTATATAGCGGGCCCATAGGGCCACGCTATTCATCCAGTGTTTGTTCTCGCCTGCCCAGGCCATGCGCTTAACCCACCAGCCCACGAACATGTTCACGTAGCTGGGGGCGAAGCACGTGCCCATGGCAGCTCCCTTGTTTTTGCAAATATAGTTGCCCTGCAAAAGGAAGATTGTTAAGGCAAACAGAAATGAATTCCAGCAGCATCTGATTATGTCCTTGATACTTCAATGCTCTCTTGTGTAAAAAGAATTGTATTGCTCAGAGACCATTGTCATGTGTTATACATGTATACAGACTTGTAAAGCCTAGAGTGATCAATAGAATATTTTCTTCCCACTCTATGACTTCAATGATTCTTTAAAAGTCCTTTAAATCCCTTGCATTTGAGCTCAAATCTTTTACCACTGGGAAGAGGAAGCAGTCTATATAAATCAAGGCGTTTTCTAAAAGTCTGTTCTTTGAGGAAACGATTGGGCGACCTGGGGGATTCTTTGCATCCTTATGCACTTTCGGTAGGAGATAAAAGGTTGGTAATACTGGATACTCACAGTACATGAACTAATAGTCACTTAGTTCCAACACTCCCCTTTCCCGCCATTCATCCAACAGTTTATAGAAAAGGTGAATGATTTTCTCATATTGCATTATTGATATTGGTGTCAACAGTCCATCACCGAAAGTTGTTTTAAGGCCTCATTTCAGAATTAATCTTTATTCAACAGGACTACGTTTCCTCCCTTATCCAAAGGCTTAATAATTATTGAGTCATCATTTTTAAGTCCATGATGGCCTCTAATTGCTTTTTAAAAATATTCTTTTTGTATGTTTCAAGATTCTCCGCCTGTAACTTCTTTAACTCCTCGATCACGATCTCTTGAAATGTGTCAATGGTGTCATGTGGAGTACAAGGAATAAATTTAGATTTTGTTTTTAGGTTGCTGGTACAGCTTTTTTGTGTTATCCCAGCTTGCTCTTGTAAATCCACTATATTAACTTCAACTCCTTCCTGTGGCTGAGAATCATAACATTCATATAATTCTTCTAAGAATAAGAGAGTCCCCAAATCTTTGCCTGTGAGAAGGTCCATTTCGTCTGCTTGGCCTGGATTATGGCATTCCATTTTTTTAGGCTGTTGAAGATGTATCTTCATCAATTTCAATTTTCTGATATATATGAATAGATCAATCCGTATATGCGTATAGTTGAATTGCAGGGTTGGACAAAAAGTCAGGCCCAGTTCTAATACTCTTGTTTCATCCAATGATAGATTTCTATTCGATAGATTTATCACAGTCTTCTCCGATTGTTCTATTTCCATTTCCCCCGCGTTTGCTCCTTGTATCTCGCTGTGCTGTGAAGTCTACCGGTCCTTTTCTCCTCCTTCTTGTCTTCCTTCTCTTCTCGCTTGGGGGTCCGTGCATTGTGATGGCCGTTGACAGGTTTCCCTTATTAATTCGTATTCGCGAAAATATGTGGGCTAACTCATAGAATCTGTTTCTTCTTTTGTCCTTGTCGATTGTTCTCCTTCTGATGTCTCCAACTCAGATTCCAATGTCTCTCTTTGTGTCATTGTTATGCGATTTGGTCCCTGATTCAATTGCTTCCTTGGCGCATCGATTTTCTTGGCAAATGTCAAGATGCATCCGGACTCGTAATCGTGTTCATCTCTCAGAAATGTGGTTTGTTTTCTATGTCTGATGAAACCTTCATAGTCCATCAACCACTTCTTCATTCATTGCCTCAGATCTTCACTCAGGTTAGTGTCCTTGTCTTGGTTAATCAATCTTTCTAACAATGAGGACATTGGTATGTATTTAAATGGAATGAATTGATAGACGTGAAATATATTAAGATGGCCACTACATACACTCAATATAAAAAATATTATGCCCATTCAGGGCACAATCTAAGAATGTGGTGGCACGTGAGATGAATTACCATTTGATGAATGAGGAATACTCATGTGAAATCTCTTCTATATGTATTTGAATATTGATTGAATCATTGAGTTTTTGCATTTTTGTTCCTATGTGGACATTGAAATTTATTCAAATTGAATGAATTGGTAGGCTTGAATGTTCAAAGATGGGCGCCACAAGAATTTGTATTCGAAGTATTTTGTGAAACCCCCTTCTATTTTGTTAGAATTCTTGAATGAACTGCTTCGCTCTTTATTTAAATGGGCTGATCACGCACAATCACATTTGACATTGAGAAAGGCGACCATGCCGAAACGCGTCTGTCAAGTTTAATTCCATGTGCTGTGGAATAAATTTGAAATAATGTATAGCTCCACAGTGCGCTCTATTCTTTGTGCGGCCAGGATTGAACCGCAACTATTCAGAATCTATCCGTGAACAACCCTCACGGAGAGCGGCACCCGCAGCGAGTGGAGAGACGGCTGGTGGAACACTTTGTAATGTTTATGCATTGCCGTCAGCCCCTCGGAGCAGTAACCGCTGAATGCTAGTGGCATCCAATTGGATACGGAAGGAAGATAGGGCATTTTACACAGCCTGAGCAGACGCGGGGAGCTTTGAATCGGAGGACCCGAGGGAACCGAAGAAGAAAAGGTGGTGAGTGCCCTATTTATTTTACTGCATGACGGCAGCCACTCAGGAGCATTGACCATCACAAGCATTTCTTCCACACGCTAGACCTGGTATGTTCAGTGACACAGAAGGAGAAGAGGCAGCAGCAAGCATTTTCAATAGAGAAACACGACGAATGCCTCCAAAGGGGCATCGGAAGCAAATCTATTCAGAATAATCTGAGGAATTTCTAAAACACTTTAGAAAAGACTTATGAGAAAGAGATAAGAAAATGGTGGGAAGCCACCAGTTTGCAGAAGTATTTAGACGTTAATTGTATTCCCAGGGGTCTATGCATTGTGGAATAGATTTGAAATAATATATAGCTCCAGAGTGCGCTCTGTTCTTTGTGCGGCCAGGAATTAACCGCAACTATTCAGAATATATATATGTATATACTAAGTGAAAGATATCGAATTTGGAAATGGGTACTCCACCACAAACATGACGGATATTCTGGCTGCCTTATTGCAAGTACATTATACCTTAAAGCACTTGTAATAAAGCAGATGGGATGTCTGTCACATTTGTGACTGAGGACCAATTCGCCAAACTCTAAATAAAGACCTTAGATTGATAAACAAACCCACCTTGTTTTAAGACAATACTAACTTCCACTTTCTCTGATGTTTTGTATGTCATGAACCTTAACAGTTGTGGTTAACTGTTTTAGACTTGCATCTGTACACAGATTCTCTTTAAAAATCAAAGGAAATCATTTAAAAGAGCTTATTGTATATATCTGTATCACAATCACAATTCATATTGGAAATTATAGCAAATCCAGCTTTTCTGCATGGTTAATACAGATTTTTCAAAAAGAACAATTGATGGACAGAATGCTGCACAATGTTAAACATTCCCCCAGTACAGAGATTTGGGCCTAAATCCATCGTTTTTTTGCTCCCTATGCCTTTCCAGTTCAGACCCAGCCATATGCAAATCAGTCTTGACCCTGTTCCCCATGGGAACAGTCCAGCCCGAACTGCCTGGCCAGGTCCTCCCGAGACTGGAAGCAAGCATCTTGGGACCGGTTTAGGGGCATCACCCTATGAATCATGTTCTATGAATGTATTCTTCAAGAGTATTCGGATATAGGCCCTAATTAGGATGTCGTCGGTAAGCCTCGGACCGTTCCTCGGAGGCTTACGGACCGACATCCTTGGTTTGATTCCGACCGCCCTATTATGATTATGGCGGCCAGAATTCAAATTGGCTGGTCAATCCGGCTGGCTATGAATGGGCTCAAGTAACCCGTCGGCCAGTCAGAAACCGAACATAATCCCTTACGGATGGCGTTTCTGCCTTTGGGTTATGATGTCGGTTTCCGACAAGCTTTCCATGTCGGGCTTTTTGACATGAAAAGCCTTTTGGAAAGCGAATTTGGGAGCCCCTAGCAGGGCCCCCCTTTTTTCACGGCCTCTTGTTGGGGGCCGAGGGAGCACCTATGATGCCCCTCTGTAAATCCCTGCACTGTGTGGCAGGCACCGTGAGGTGCCTGCCACACGGTGCAGAGATTTACAGTGACTCCCATTTCTCTGTGGGAGCTTGTGCTGCCACTGATTTCCAACCACCACACAAGCTCCGATACGGAAATGGGAGTCTGCGACCTCACCATGTGTGGTTGTATCGTAATTGCGGTCGGTCGGTTCCAAATACAGAATACAATTTATATGCCAACAAGCATTATCAAAGCCTATAGGTCTCCCCTTAAACAGGAAAGTCCTGATGTACTGGCCTTGAGAGTTCTTTTTATATTATTCTTCTGTACTGGCCGTCAGCCATGTATGAATGGTAAAATAAAAAAATAGACAAAAAGGCCGCTGGTGTGTCACGTACGCAAGACTAAACCAGCATGTTCAGAAAAGGTCTTTTTATTGTTATCCTAAGCTTATAAAATATGTATTTGAATTACAGAAAAGATTGGTATAACATAATAATGGTATTACGATCCAATATGAGCACTCAGGTTTTCCAGAACTACTAACAATTCACAAGGTCATCTAAGAAAAAACTGATGAATTGTCGCAATACTGCGGTTTAAATCAACGAACTCTAGCATTTAAGAGAACACAAAGATTATTCAGGTAATGTATTGGTAAAATATAGATACTGAAGTTTTGCCTCGAAGGTTGCACCTTTAATTGTAAGACAAAGTGCAGAAACATTTATGTGCATAGGAAGAGAAATAATATTTTAATCTTGTGCAAGGATTCACAAATAAGGAGATAATGCTATTGTATTTCTTAGTTCAGTAGCATTAGTGTAATTATGTAGGCAGTTAGGCTGTAATGCACTATAGGTGGGAACACAGGGTGACAGAAACATCTCATTCTTCCATTTTGCTCATTTTATATTCAACCCGTTGATATAACCTGGAACCATATAGTGCCCTGAGGATATTAAAAAGCCCCTATCCCAGAAACAATTGGTGAGGATCACGTACACTCTGTTCCCTTCCTAGTGTGTTTCTCCTTCCCTTTCACTGTTACTTGAAGTGCTGTATGTATATACAGTCCAAGTAGGAACAGTGTCATAAGATGTTGTAAATGAGCAACCAAAGGAACACACCCCATACCTTTGTGAGTGGATTTGTCTTTCACAGGAACCAAGAGGAGCCAAGTGGGGATTGAGTCTAACTATTCTTATAGTTATTATTTCTATTTAGCAGGATAGTCAGGTCCCAATAATCTTTCTTCTTGCTTCCCTTCTTTGTGTATATTATTGGAATTAAATTGATTGTACTTAGTTACAAACTATACTTACTATTGTAAGATTTTCGATGAGTGGTTTAAGTGCATGTCCGTTCTGGGTCTAGTGTCTTAGTGGACTAATGAGTCCACTGTAGGGGCCTGTGTTCGACCTCATGGTCACAGGTTCAAATCTTGGCAGGTCCACTCAGCCTATGGTCCTTCTGAGGTCGATAAAACGAGTACCATTGAGTTGGGTAACTATAAATATATCTGTTATTCAGCACCAGGATACCCCTCTGGGTGCACATGCACTTTGCAAATGCATAGGTTATATTAAGTGCATGCAGATCCTGTTGTATTACACCACCTTTTACGATTTTAAAAGAGACAGTTGTACTGTCAACTGAGTAGACCTGCAGCATTGTCTCATTTCCGTTTGATATTTCACTGGATTTCGGAAGACATGCCCTCAACATTCATGCCCCTACGATGAAAAGATATTAGGGCAGTGCTTAATTCGTGCTAGTGTTTGTTGGTGTTCTTACTTTGGAACACCTGCACAAATTTATAACAGATTACCACACGGTGATGCTGTCAGTCAATCGTTAAAAAGCACATGTGCAAAATGTTTAAAAATCTAGTATGCGAATGAAAAATAACAATAGCAGAGTGCTCATGTGATTCTTACAGCTTTGGGTTACCTAGTATAGTCCAAATTGTCACATTAAGACTGGACTGGTAGTCAGGTGTTTTTGGTACTGGTGTTTGGCAGGCTCACAGAGACAGTAAATGGTGCAAGCTGCATTGGCAGCCCCAATCAAGCGGCAGTTTGTTGCCTCTCTATTCGAGAATACTACATATAGCACTTCAGAACTTATCTTATCAACATTAGGGTGACATGGTGGTGGCAGAGAGGACTTTCCCTCCAACTGAGAAAAAATGGCTTTGGGAAAACTGGGGGATTTTTTTAAAGAACGGTGTTCAAGAACTGTGTAGAGAGATATACAGTATTCTGTGGTGGAAGGCAGAATTCAGATAGTTACTATCTGCAATATTCTGAAGTATCCCCTGGTGAAGGAAGGAGAAGACCTTGCATGCTGACACTTCCTGTCAATTCTGCATCTCAGGTCTGCTTAAGAACTGTCATATATATACTTCTGGTACCCCTCTGGCTCCCTGATCCTCCCACAGTTGTCTTTGTGTGTAATCCTTACTGGGAACTTCAGCCTTAAAGAGTGTCAACTCCAAGCGAAGAAGCATGCTGACATGGAATTAACACAAATAAAGCATGGAGTGTGCGTTTCATTTTGAATCTATAAATTGATATTTTACTGCTCAGTCTCAATATTCATAATCATCCTTTTTAGTTCACTCTGTATTTCTAACTTTTTTGTTTATCCCTGTTAGACCCGACAGCCTTTGGTGTGGTCTTTCCCCAAACCCTTTGCCTTCTCCCCTCCTATTGTCTGGAGTTTGTTTTGTTGGCATTAGAACTCTGTTCACTTTACCAATGCTAACCAGTGCCAAAGTGATTGTGCTCTCTCCTTTGAAAATGGGAAAATTGGCTTACACCCAATTGTCACATTTAATTTACATATAATTATGTAGTAAAGTGGCAGTACATGTACCCAGGTCCTCTAAATTAAATGCTACTAATGGTCCTACATCACGTATTTCGTCACCCACAGAAGTAGCCCTTTAAAACATGTCTCAGATCCACCATTGCAGCCTGTGTGCAGTTTTAAACTGCCAATTCTCCTTGGCAAAATATACTTTTTGCCAGCCCTTACCTCCCATTTGAATACATATAAGTCCCCCCCATGGTAAGCCCTAAACAGTTTTTAGGGCAGGCTTAATTGTATTTAAAAAGTAGGACACATGTTTTTAAGTTTTACATTTTCTGGTAGTGAAAAACTACCAAATCTGTTTTTCACTATTGTGAGGCCTACCTCTCCCACAGAATAACTGCGGGTTCCCTTATCACATTTAGAAAGTGTTGACTTTTGATTGGGAACAGGTAGAAATGTCATGTTTTGTCTCAAATGAATAGCAATTTAGAATACTCTTTATTGGTAATGTCGGATTGTTACAGTTCAGAAAATGCTACTTTCAGAAAGTTAGCATTTTCTTTCCCTAACCATTTGATGCCTGCAGCCTGTGTCGTGGGTCTCATGACTGTAAATAGTTGGCCATTGTGTATTTCTCCCTGACAATGAGACAAAGGCAAACTGGTTGTTGGCAGGATTTGCCATCCTGCAAGGATGTGTAGGGTAGAGCTGTTTACTGCCCCACTTACATTTCAAAGGGCTGCCTCCAGCACACTCACAGAGGAACTTGATATCAGCCTTTTGTCACCACAGGCCACTTGGATTCTGGGCAGGGGAAGGAAGGACATTTCAAGAACCAGATGAGGGATAGCCTATAGGTTTTTGCCACTTCAAAGGCTGGACCCAGGTATAACTATTGGACCCTCAGACTAACTCCTCAGTATACTCCTGGACCTATGGAGGAGCCTAGAAGGACTGTCTCGCACTTCAGAGAAATGACCTGCTACTTGAGATATGCTTTGTGCCTCAGAGGTCTGCCCTACTGCTACCAGAGGACTGCCCTATTGCTTGAAGCTTACATTGTGCCCTTTGCCCACAGAAGACTGACCTGCTGCTTGAGGCCTGCCTTGCTGCTTGATCCCAGGCCACAGAGTAACTCCAAGGGCTACTTGGCTGGCCGCCTGTGTGAGCTACAGGGACATTACAATCTCCAGAGACCATGAACTCTGCACCTGGCCTCTCCTGGGAGTGAGTCCTGATCCCCAAGTGGTGCCTTACCAGTCATAGACTCTTGGAAGAGGTGCTAAAGGTGCTCCTCCAGCCAAAACCTGAAACATGAGACATAAAAATGTTCATCAAAAGTAGCCTGAGAACTGACAGGAGACCGGGCCTACCTGCTTGCTGATCTGCTTAAGGTACATTGCCTCTGAGTGCTTGAGGTGAGTAGGCATGATTTTACGGTAGCTCCCACAACATTATTCTCCTCAGCAGCAAATCCTGTTCAGCTGGACCTCCGAACAACAGTGTCTGGCCTCGTGAATTTCTCATCGGCTACCGCCTCCTGCCTTTTTAAACTTCCAGAAAAGTGACAAAATCCAAACGTAGAAATCTTCACTGCGCGCTTCATCCAGCGGCTGCTCGATGATGAAGCCTCCTCCTTGGACACCGCTGGCTGCCTTGCCCGTCTGAACTTTACCTTCTCTTTTTTCAAAATTTCTTCTAAGTCCGAAGGTAAGCTGAGATGGGGCCTAATACACCTCATGTAGCCGAAACCCGGTCAGCCTCAACTTTGCCTGTGTCTCAAAAGTCTAGATACCTGCAGTCATTGATTTGATCCTTTAGGCACTGTTTTTCACATAAATCTTTAAAAATTCATAACTCAAGTTATACTGATTGGATTTCATTTGTTTTTTGTCATTTCATTTATTAAATTTTACTCTATTTTTCTGAATTGTGTGGAATTTTTCTTGTGTTGTGTTTTCACTTTATTACTTGTGTGCCGCATAAACACTTAACACAGTTCCTCCAAGTTAAGCCTGGCTGCTTTTGTGCCAAGCTACCAAAGGGTTAAGTACAGGTTAATTTAGTGACTTTTTGTGGCTCACCCTGACAAGGATTGTCCTTGTTGCTTGAGAAGGGTTTACATCCCCTTCAACCATTAACCCAATTTCTTACAATCCCATTATAGTTTTTCAAATATTATTCCTGTCTTTAGAATTTCTTGTTCATTATATATTGTATTTTCTCCTTTGCTTGCCAGTTGAAGTCAAGAATGTCAGTCGTTTTTGTGGGGCCCAGGTAAAAAAGATTCAGTTTGATCCTCAGTGAGCTTATTTGGGTCATAGATATAAGTATTAAAACAAGGTTGGATACACAATGTGAGGACTCTTCTGGGCTCTCAGGATTGGGTCCAAGAAGATACAGACGGCCAAGTTCTGTTGTTGTTACTAATTCTTGGACATCAATGCATGATGCACAATTGTGGCAGCCTTTTAGAAGAGTCAGTACTGATATATTAGAGCGTGGTGCATCTCAAAATTGAAATGATTATGAGGGCTCTGCAAATATTTATTGCTATTTACCAACAGGTAATACATCAAAAATAGTGAGTCAGAGCTTTAATATTAAAATATTTTTCATATTTTTTGTCTAAAAGTTTGATTATCTGCATCGACTTACTGTATTGTACAAAGTTTGTCCAATATTACAGATAGCCTGTGGCCGAAGAAAAAGTGAAAGAGGCAGGGATTTGCCTGATTTTTAAAAATCTTATCAATTTTCTACCACTAACATATTCAAAACTTTACCTATCACAATAGGGCAGTCGGTAAGAGAACTGAAAGAAAATAATGAACCTGACCGCAATCTGTATAAATTATTCTTCCCAAACATCTTTAAAAAATAGACAAAATATCTTTTTATGGGCTGTCAATGTTTGGACAAGCATTTGCAAACTAAATAGAAAAAATGCTCTATCATCATACACCCTAATTTTATTTTAATACAATAATTCTATCAGTATTCTCTCAAAGAAACCTGGAATCGTCAATCATGGGACATACATGAAATGGTGCTCGTATGCTTAGATGATTGATGTATAACTCAGAAAAACGAAGGCAAACATTATCATTGTTTTCAGTATTGTCAATTACTTTCAGGGTTAGCAACATGGAGGCACACTGCAAGGGAAAGTTTAATACAGCAGTGGTGTGTATGGAACTTCATATAGTGACCATTAAAAAGAACCACAATATCATGAACTGCTGTCATATTATCCTTTGCCTATTGGCGAAAATCTAAGAAGTAGCATGACCACGATTTGAAATGACGTATTTTTTAGGAAACCATCATGTGTCTGTTATTGAAAAGTTGTCCTCCAGAGTTTAAGCATTTAGCAATGATATACGATAAATATATTACATGACAAATTGAAGGAAATAACTAGGATGAGAGAGTTTTATATATTTATATAAAAAAACATCTTGGAGTGTCAATCTATCCCTCACTCCCCTCCTCTCTCCCTTTCCTGGGTGCTTACCTTCCCCATTCGCATAATGGAATCAAATCTAGTGCCTGCTGGTCTCCATGCCTTTGCTATTAACTATCATCCTAACCTATCAAAAAATGCTGCTAAAAAGCACAAACATCAGCTACTAAAATCCTGCCCTGAAACATTTTTCTTAGATATATACTTTTGCTTCATCAAGGGTAAACTAACCAATGACCTCATCCTCTACTCCAGAAAACGTGCGAGATGGAGGATTGTCTTTCACTCCATGCTTAGTATCACCAGCACCAAGAAAATTCCATATGGCCTAAAACTATCTGCTTCGCCTTTGCCCTTCTTCAATGTGTCCGCCACCATATCCCTCTACAACAGTGGTATTATCTTAATCCAAGCCTAGAATGACAATTTAACTATAATGGATAAGATCTTCCCAATCTCAAGAAAGCTGTGAATAATAAGAGCTCTCATCCCCCTTCATTTCACCCTGATCGCCTTGATCTCACTCTCACACCTCAATTTACGTCCTAGGTGTCTCCAACACCACCTAGCCCTCCCCAGACCTTATACGATCTCTACCCTAACCAGTCCCCTGTCCTAGCATCAACAGAGCCTTCACCCACAACAGGTCCTTTGAACCAAACGGTTAGATGCCCTATACAGGCACACTCTCCCCGACCCCCTTTCTGTTACACCAGGGATCCATCACCGCTGTAATCTCTCCCGCCCACCCGCTCTATCCCCCTCCCAATTTACTACTCTGTAGGCCTCATCCAAGCTGGCCATCAGCCTATACCGAGTTCAAGAATCCACCACCTTTGGATCCTATACCACACAACTCATGCATACTCTCATCATCCTACTCCTAATCCACAGCCCTTATGCACCCCTACACTCCTCCCAACCTTGACTCCCTTCTCCGCTCAGATGAGCCCACCTCAAGACCACCTTGTCTCACTCACTCTACCTGATCATAATAACACTGTATCGGATCAACCGGCTCTCCCATGGGAACTCTTCCCCCGACCGAAACTCTCACCTCAAACCTTATCCAACTGTCCCCACACTGATTTGGACGCTCGCCTCGATGAGATCTCGACCTATCTGCGCCTCCTCACAGATAACCTCCAGAAACTGACAGCCACCACTATCAAGCATCTTCCCATGCTCAGACACAGTAGTACCCTAGGGTCATTGTCTAATTCCCAAACAGGCTCATCTCTTGCCCCAGACCCCTTCACTGCGTGTCCTAAATCAAAGATTGTACCCCTCCCAAATGCCTACTCGCGCCCCAGAAGTCTGAAGGTGGATCTATCTAACAGTGACATCCACGACCTACACCTCTCATATACCATCCCAATACCCTACAACAAGACCTTCCTGGGTCAAATCCAAGCCATTCAAGCTAACCCCTACAGAGAATCCTCATATAACAACAGAGGTATAAATAGTGACAACCTCAAGTGCATTGACATCCCCCAGATTCCCTCCAGCCATTCTACTAGACAATTGAAGTGCATACTTCTTAACTGCAGATCCGCTAGCAAACATGCCCCTGATATCTACGATCTAATCCTCACAAACGAGCCTGATATCATGCTCCACATGGAAACCTGGCTAAACAGCTCCTCTGCCCCTATCCAGGACTTACCAGTCCCCCCCAGCCATGACATAATTCGACTGGACAAAACTTTGAAGCAGGGTGGGGGAATAGGCTGCATTCACAGAAATACACTATCTGTGTCTCAATCAGAACCCGTCACCCTGCCCACCAGTGAATATCTCTGCTTCAGCATCTCAAGCAACAACAGCCCTATCTGCAAACTACAGACATTCTACCAAGCCCCTGGAGACAATCTGGCCTTCATTAAACAACTCATGGAAATCATCACTTCCAACGACAATCCTCTAATGATATAAATCTTCTTGGGAGACTTCAACCTCCACTGGACAAACCCAAATGATCAATCAGTGAATTGTCTAAAAACATTCCTATTAGACCACAACCTAACACAATTCTGCCTCAGCCCAACCCATAACAAGGGTGAAACACTAGATCTCATCATATCCAAAAGGAACAACATCACAATGGATTCCATTAATCCTTGTGATTGGTCTGACCATTGCAGCATCAACTTCTTTATCAACCTAGAGGTGACACTGAAGAGGATCCAACCCAAGAAAACAAAACAATGGAAAAGGAACCTCCAAAACATTAATCCAAAAAGCTTAGCAGCCCAATGTACCACTGCCATGATCCTTCAAGCAGGCATGGTAGATGTTCATGACCTCACAGACTTCTATAATTCCTCTATCACATTAATCCTTGACTTTATCGCCCCACTACAACAAATAAACGCTTCCTCCAAAATATCAAAACCCTGGTTCAATGATAACCTTAACTCTGAACGCCACTGTCTAAGGTCAGCCGAATGATCTTGGAGATCCTTACCCTCCACTGTACACCTAAAACATCTTAGATCAGTTAGGAATGCTTACAACAGAAAAATCAGAGATGCAAAAGCGGATGTCTTTAGAACCCAACTTAACCAAGCCAAAAACCATCCCAAAAAACTGTTTGATATCGTTAAACAACAATCGTTCAATGCACCTAACAGGCTTAAACATGGTAACATCATTCCCCCAACTAGCAGGGAATTGGCCACTTTCTTCTTGGAGAAAACAAAAATCATTAACATCGATCTAGAATCAAAGAGGGTGCTTCTTCCAAACACAGGGATAGCTTCTCCACTCTCCTCCAGTGGCCTTGACCGGTTTGGTCCCCCGGAAGATGTACCTAAGAACAATGCCTCCTGGCACTCCTTCACTCCACTCAGGGTAAGTAACATCTATAACGTTCTTCTAACGATCAACCCATCTAACCCATCTAACCACTTCAGCGACCCTCTACCACCCCCAATCTACAAATAAATAAAAGCTGCCATTCTCCCACTATGGTCTAAGCTTGTTAACGCCTCCCTACTGCAAGGCACTATCCCCGACTGCCTTAAAGTAGGACAGGTTACCTCCATACTAAAAACAACCTAATGCTGGCAGCTCAGACCTTAACAACTTCTGCCCCATTTCCAACATTACCACTCTGGCGAAACTTCTGGAAAAATGCGTACAAATTCAACTCTGCACCCACATTGAGACCTTCCAACTCCTGGACCAACTTCAATCTGGTTTTTGTCGAGGTCACAGCCCCGAATCTGCACTCACTCACATCAGGGATGACATACTAAAAATGCTAGACCATAATGAATCATGTCTTTTGATTCTCCTTGACCTATCCTCTGCCTTCGATACAGTTAACGACAGCTTACTATGCACGCTAGAATGAAGGATGGGGCTATCAGGGCCTATACTGCAATGGTTTACATCATTCCTACACAATCCAACCCAAAGAGTCAAGGTAAATCAATCTCTCTCTCAGCCCTCCACTGTCAATATGGGGGTACCTCAGGGGTCCGCTATTTCACCCATTCTCTTCAGTTTATTCTTGGAACCACTTGCAAACGCTCTGAACTCTGGAAACATTCTTTATCACATGTATGCAGATGGCACTCAACTGTATCTGAAAATATCCTCCCCAGAAGACTTCATCTCCCTCAACTCAACCTTGTTGAACACACAAAGCTGGCTCACTGATAACCATCTTAAGCTCAACACTGCCAAAACTGAATTCCTCCTCATAGCCCTCCCCAAACACACTCCCAAGATCGACCTCTGGATGAAGCATCTAACAGCCTTCAACTGTACACCTCACATTATTGAGTCCGCTAAATCCCTTGGAGTCACTCTAGACAAACGCTTAAATATGCAGAATCATATTAGCAATGCAACTAAGGGAGCTAATCACCAAATGAGTATTTTAAGGAAAATCAAACCCTTTCTCCCACACGATGACTTTAAATTGGCAGTCCAAGCTCTTGTATTGCCTAGACTTGACTACAAAAGCTCCACCCTTTGCGCTCTTCCAAAGCACAACACGGCCCCCTAAGGGGCCTCCTTAATGAGGCAGCCAGACTGATAACCGGTAAGAAAAGAAAGGATCACATATCTTCAGCCCTAAAATCTCTAAAATGGCTCCAGTACGAAGCTAGAATTCTACTAAAGATTGTGTGCATGACTCATAAAGCCCTACATTTCAAGACCCCCATATATCTGGCGCATAAGCTTGAGTTATCAGGGGGATGCAGACATTCACAAAGTGCAAACTCTTTATTACTGAAACCACAGATCTTCCAAAAACAGAAAACGACCTACAGTGCCTTCTCGGGCTTCGCCCGAAGATTTGGAACTCTCTGCCACCGGAGGTCCGTCGAATATCATTGACCTCCTCATTCAAATATGAAGTGAAAACTATACTAATGAATACATTTTTGCCCTAAGACACAGTATGTTTTATTGTTTATCTATCTGCCTGTTACTCCGATGCTCTGACTATCCACTACTCCTATGTGCAACTATGGACTCCAGCCATAGCATGCTACTACCACATTTTGGAGGATTTTTTGTTCCTACTTTTGCATCTCTCATACCCTATGATGTGAAGCGCTCTGATACCCTCTTTGGTCTTGTTCGTGCTATAAAAAACTTTATAAATAAATAAATATAGAATACAATCAGATAATGGATCTTGCGATTTGAATGTATTAAAAGAGATTATTCTCAAATTAACCACCTATGAACTGTAGTTTTTGTTCAGGTAATAGAGGGGCCGATTCTGATGCGGGTTGGAAAAGCTTCCCGACCGAATCGGTTGGGAAATGGTGTCCGACCCACTCGGATCGGGAAAGTCCGACCGGCGGAGTAGGATGCATCCGGATGCTTCCAGATACGATTTGGTTGAACTCCCATTGACTTCAATGGGAACATTTGTTCCTAACCGCATCAGAATTGGGCCCTCGGTCGGGAAGACACGTTCCCGATCCGATTTGGAAGGAGCAAATGCCGTTAGGAGGCCTTCCTAACCGCATCAGAATCAGGCCCTCGGTCGGGAAGCTTTTCCAACCCGCATCAGAATCGGGCCCAGAGTGTTTTTGGAGATGATGATGGTCCTTTTATTGATACTGCAGGATCCTATTTAATTGAACGCAATCTGCTATGTTAATAGTTTCTGTTTCACTGCTCGGATTTATCAACTGAGCTGCACTTTTAGGTGCTGTTTCAGGTTTAGTGGTAATTGCTTTTGCACACCTTCACTCTTATTGACCTTACATATGAATGACCTTATATAAGTTTTGTCGCATTCATTTTTTTAAATCGCAATATTTTCTATCTTTTTTATCAGTTGTTCGTGCAAATACGATTTTTTTTCATAGAAACAAATGTAAATATTTGCAAAGGCAAATTGTGCTGTGTTGAAATGTTATTGACTAGTTTGTGTTGTTACGTGTTGTCATAAAAGAACAGCACATACATTTGTCCTTAAGGTGGTTCTGGTGCTACGACTGCTTAAGCAATTTATGAATTATCATTGTGACTTTCATTCTTGACTTTCATTTTTGATGGGCGTGGCACTCATACAAGAGGCATCTTTTTTGGAGAATTTTCTATTGTGTGCTCGACAGAGGTTGCTATTTGCAATGAGACCTAATGGTGTGTGTTTGTGGAGTTCCTGTTTGGTTGCATTGCTGCGACAGGTGTGTGTACAACTCCATCAGGCGTGACTGTGTAGGCTGAGGGATATGGAAACAGATGCAGTTTTTTGATCTTCACGAGAAGATGATCTTTGGCCTTGCAGAATGGTTGTTTACAAGAGCCCAGACATAATCCACAGGGCGAACACTAGCAAATTGTTATACCAAGAGGAGGAAGAAGAAGAGAACACAAGCAACAGGTTTGGGTGGAATTGTTCAAAGAGTGATCTGATGAAGTACTCACACTGTATCGGCTTGCTTAGCAGAACATCCTCCAATATTTTGAGCTATATCCATGGTTACCTGGAAACTTCTACGAACATGGCAACTGCAATGCCTCCATTTGTGAAAATCCTCTGGCTGTGACATTTCTGTGCATCTGGATCTTTTCAAGGCGCGGTATATGCTTTATATTGTATCTCTTATCTGAGATTCTTCCAGATATTAGTAAGAAATTGAAAGTCAATAATGGGTGACTTGGCACACTATACTGTGTTTCTTTTAAAGAAAAAAAATCTTTATTGATGTAATTGATTCTACAATCCACTGAGCTGCTTGTCCATACAAACAGAGAACATATTAACCAACAGATCCCACTGATTGAGGTCACATGATGAAATCCTTCCATTCCCTCCCCCTAGCTGCCCATCCCCTTCATGTGAAACTGGGCATCACACATCTAGACTTAGAGAAAAAGGGAAGGAAGTGAGCAAAACGATGAAGAAAGAGAACAATCAAGCAGAAAAAAAAGAGCGATGAGGGTCATCCACGGAAGGCTTTTACAATACCTCCTGCCTGAGTGGCTGTCTGGGACAATATGTCATCTGTCAAGGTAAGGACGATCTAGTGAACTCCAAATGCCATTGTTGTCTATCCCCACCGTCCACACCTGTAAGCCGCTCTGTAATGTGTCCTTCCTTTCCGGTCCATATTGACCGTTCCTGTCCGTTCCATGCCTAAATTCCTCACCGTCTCACGTTGTTTGTTCATAAGCCTTTCATGGTGTCGCCCCTTCCCACAAGTCCATCAGAGGGGGGGATATGGCAGTCACTCCTATCAAGCGTAGGGGGAGTGGGTGGGGGTTTCTGTACTGTGTTTCAAAGTACTGTACCAGAAATAAATACTGTCAAGGCTGGTTTCTATGCTTTGGCATCTTCATGCAACTGACAGCACACATGCTCAAACTCTTTAACCTAAGTTGCAGCAAAAATGTTTCACAACTGCAAAATGACTCACTTAAATATATAAATGGTATGCATTTTTTACTTTCTTTTAAGCGGTTCACTGACAAAATATCGACACTTGAAATATCGTCCTACAGAATTACTGTCACAAAAATATCAAAGACAAAAATATCATCATCTCATACTTACAATGGAAATGACAAAAATATAGGGAAAAATATTGTTGTCATTAATATTATTCTAAAAGATAATGTGTTTTTATATACATATATATATATATATATATAAATATAAATAGTAAACATTAAATATATTAAAAATTAACAGTAATATAGTAATTAAATATATTTAATTAATGTTAAAATAAATATAACTATTATACTTATTTTCAAAAATAGAACACACATATTATCTACTGGCGGTCGCCAGTAGATAGTTATAGTTACAACCTATTATCCATAGGAAATCCGCGACATTCTATTTGAAATAACTCTCTTGCCGGTTGACGTATCTTCGCAAAATTTTCAAACTTTGTGGGGCGCTCCGGTCCGCTCCTACCCTGAAAGTCTCGGGGGATTCGTCAAGCGGGGGCCGAGAAAAAAGGGGGTCCCAAAACGTGTTTTCCCCATGCAATTTTCCATAGGAAACTTTAGACACGGCTACAGCTCGAACTGCTGAACGGAATTACACCAAATTTGGCAAAGAGGTAGTTCTTGGTTCAGAAAGAACCCTTTTGTTAAATGGTGTAAATCCGTTCAGTAGTTGCTGAGAAAATCAAAAGTAAAAGTACATATATATCTATGGGCACGGAGGATTCGCGCACCCTGAGCGCACCCTGCGCGCACCGTCCCGATCACGAGCTGCATGTTAATTGGTTGTCAGCTGGCTGTCAACATTCCGATTCAGGAAATGTTGGCAGCTATTTTGTCCTCGGTAGAACCGAGGGACAGAAACAAGTGCGCAAAGCGCACAAAGGGGGCAGGGTAGAATTTTTTTTTTTTTTTTAAATCGGCAGGATGCGCTCAGGGTGCGCGAATCCTGCCGAAAAAAAAAAAATCGAAGCGCGGTCTCCCGCGCTTCGATTGTATTTTGCCCCCGGGTGGCCCAAGACCCGGGGGCATGGTGGGGGTTTAATTTTATGTGTGGGGGGCTTCAAAGGGCCCCCAAGCCCCGGGGACCGCCACCCCCGGGGCTTTCTTGTAGAATGGTGCGGGAGGGCTCTGAGCTCTCCCGCAGCCCCGGGGACCACCACCTCCCCGGGCTCTTTTAAAAAAAATTAAACAACCTGTGTGGGGGCTCCAGCCCCCCACACGCCCGGGACTGCCACCTCCCGGGGCACTAACAAATTAAAATGGGGGTCCGTTTTGGACCCCGAAGCCCCGGGGACCACCACCTCCCCGGGCTGTGCTGATGTGTGAGGGGGGCCCTCGATGGACCACCACCCCCAGGGCCGGCTCCTGCAGTGTCCCGGGTGCCTACCCCGGGACACTGTAGTTTGCTATGGCAGGACGGGAGCCTCGCGGCTCCGTCCTGCCATAGCAAACTGCTTTGGATATTGGAAGAGAGGCAGGAAACCTGCTCTCTTCCAATATCCAAAGCCGATTGCTTTTCCACATGGGGAGCAGCATGTCAGCTGCTCCCCATGTGGAATAGCAATGCCGGCTCCCAAGGGACGTGGGAGCCGGCGGGACTGTGGGGGATTGGGGACCCCCCACAGTCCCCAACGGAGAGGGCCAGCCCCGGGGATGGGGTCCCCGGGGCAAGTAGTGGCCCAGGATGGGGCCACGCGGCCCTCCCCAAAAAAGAAAAAAAAATGGAAAGGCCGGCCCCGGGGATGGGGTCCCCGGGGCCTTAAATGGCCTGAGGAGGGGGCCACGCAGCCCCCTCCCAAGAAAATAAAAAGGCCATGCCCCGGGGGATGGGGTCCCCGGGGCCAATACAGGCTCAGGGAAGGGGGCCACGCGGCCCCCTTCCCGTTTTTTTAATAAAATTAAATTTAAAAAGGGGTAAGGCCCTGGGGGACGGGGTCCCCAGGGACAAAAAACAGGAAAAAGGAAGGGGGCCACACAGCCTCCCTTCAGGGGACAAAAAAAAAAAACTATCGGGCCCGCAGGCCCCGCCCCTTCCTTCACCACTCTGCAAACGCGCCCCTGGCGCGTTTGCAGAGGGGGAACGAATTCCCCTTGAATACTGGGGGTCCCTGGGGCCAACTAGCCCACCAGGAACCTCCAATATGCGCCAGGGGCTGCGTTGCAGAGACGTGTAGAGAGGCCACACCCCTTTTACACCTCTCTGCAACGCAGCTCTGTGGCGCTTTTTGGAGGTATATGGTGGGCTAGTTGGACTCCGGGGATCCTCAGGATTCAAGGGGACTTAATCCCCAACTTAAAACGCGCCACGGGCGCGCTTGCACAGTGGTGAAGGGAGGGCGGGGCTTCAGGTGACATGTGTGCAAACAGGCCCCGTGGCACGTTTTAAGATGTGGAATTAAATCCCCTTCAATCCTGAGGGTCCCTGGGGGCCAACTAGCCCAACAGGTACATCCAGAAAGTGCCACAGAGCTGCGTTGCAGAGAGGTGTAAAAGGGGTGTGGCCTCTCTACTACGTCTCTGCAACGCAGCACCCTGGCGCATATTGGAGGTTCCTGGTGGTCTAGTTGGCCCCTAGGGACCCTCAGGATTCAAGGGGACTTAATCCCCAACTTAAAACGCGCCACGGGGCGCGTTTGCAAAGATGTCACCTCAGGCCCCGCCCCTCCCTTCACCATTGTGCAAATATTCCTCTAAAATCAGCCGAAATAGGAATTCCGATTTACTCACCTGTTATAAGGAGAGACCTCAGTGCTGTATCTTTCAGCCCAGTACTGGTCCTGAAAAGTAATTTTAACCGTACTTACCAGTAACTTGAATTTCCTTCCATAGGCTAACATTGACTGGTTTCACTTGGAAATTCTTCTAAGTGTGGAGTTTTGGAACTTTAAAATATTCCTCTAAAATCAGCCGAAATACGAATTCCGATTTACTCACCTGTTATCAGGAGAGACCTCAGTGCTGCATCTTTCAGCCCAGTACTGGTCCTGAAAAGTAATTTTAACCGTACTTACCGGTAACTTGAATTTCCTTCATAGGCTAACATTGACTGGTTTCACTTGGAAATTCTTCTAAGTGTGGAGTTTTGGAACTTTAAAATATTCCTCTAAAATCAGCCGAAATACGAATTCCGATTTACTCACCTGTTATCAGGAGAGACCTCAGTGCTGCATCTTTAAGCCCAGTACTGATCCTGAAAAGTAATTTTAACCATACTTACCGGTAACTTGAATTTCCTTCATAGGCTAACATTGACTGGTTTCACTTGGAAATTCTTCTAAGTGTTGATTTTTGAAACATACAAATATTCCTCTAAAATCAGCCGAAATCCGAATTCTGATTTACTCACCTGTTATCAGGAGAGACCTCAGTGCTGCATCTTTCAGCCCAGTACTGGTCCTGAAAAGTAATTTTAACCGTACTTACCAGTAACTTGAATTTCCTTCCATAGGCTAACATTGACTGGTTTCACTTGGAAATTCTTCTAAGTGTGGAGTTTTGGAACTTTAAAATATTCCTCTAAAATCATCCGAAATACGAATTCCGATTTACTCACCTGTTATCAGGAGAGACCTCAGTGCTGCATGTTTCAGCCCAGTACTGATCCTCAAAAGTAATTTTAACCGTACTTACCGGTAACTTGAATTTCCTTCATAGGCTAACATTGACTGGTTTTCAGCAAAAAAGTTTCAAAGTGTTGATTTTCACAAACTACAAATATTCCTTAAAAATCGACAGTATGACTTAAACGCATTCTTTCAACTGTTTACAGGCGATGCACCAGTGCTGGATCCAGGATCCAACACTGAGTAAGAAAAAGTAACGATAACAGTTTTTACCTGCTAAGTGAATTTCCTTCCATAGGATAACATTGGTGATTCTATGAGAAAAAGTTTCAAAGTGTCAACTTTTAAAATACAATAATATTCCTTAAAAATCACGACTGTAACCAAAACGCTTTTACTCAACTGTTTACAGGAGATGTACCAGGACTGAATCTAGGATCCAGTCCTGTGGTTAGAAAAGTAATCCATAAAGTAACTAATTGCATTTAACTAGAAATTCACATTGAGCTGAATGTTGCATTGTGTTTGAAAATGTGTTGCCCATTGCAACAACTGTAACTACTGTACTTAAAAGTCT
This sequence comes from Calotriton arnoldi, assembly GCA_963921515.1. Lineage (NCBI taxonomy): Eukaryota > Metazoa > Chordata > Amphibia > Caudata > Salamandridae > Calotriton > Calotriton arnoldi. The sequence continues at coordinate 335,707 of CAWUFW010013713.1, forward strand.
ATTGCCTATGTGCAAAGTATTTAAACTAAAGTAATTCATTCTGAGAAAGTATTTTTTGTAATGTAATGTATAATGTAATTACAATGTAATTTAAAAAATAAAATATGTAAAAAAAAATTGTTTCTAAAATGTAGTAAATCAGTATGAAAAAAATTAATATAACAATTAATACATTTAAAAATTGTCATTTACAAAACCTTTGAAATTCACTGAAAAACCGTAGGTATCAGGAATGTTATAGTTAGAAATTAGCATTTAAAAACCTTTGAAATTCACAGAAAAACCATAGGTTTCAGACACGTTATAGTTACAAATTAGCATTCAAAAACCTTTGAAATTCACTGAAAAACCATAGGTTTCAGACACGTTATAGTTACAAATTAGCATTTAAAAACCTTTGAAATTCACTGAAAAAACCATAGGTTTTAGGGACAGTTATAGTTACTTGGACATTGCACTCGTACAAAACCCGTGAAATTCCCCGTTATAGTTAGTTCAGCTAACTATAACTCGCGCCCGCAATGCACTGCTGATGACGTCACATATTACATCACTCATGACATGGTCAGTGACATCACTGATGACATCACTGATGACATCTCAAATGACATCACTGATGACATCATCCACGTGATAATCTGATGCACCTCCTCACACCCTAATATAATCTTTGATACACACACTCTAAATTACAGACTGCCATTCGCAAAACCATAGACACTCCAACACCAATAACTACATACCCACTCACTGATTCTTAGGTCTACACACACACATCCACTCACTCACCCGTACAGTCACTCATACTTACGGTCACTCAGTACAGGACTATCATATGCACTCTTACTCCTATATAGACACTCAAACAACGCCACTCATCCATAGAGATACTCAGACACCTAGTCAGTCATGCAAATAATTAAACACACTGCCATTTACTCACCTATACAGTTATACACACACCAGCTCACTTACTCATACAAATAGTATCACATTGTTACGCTCTTATACAATCACTGATACAAGCACACACTCATCCATACAGCCACTATCACAATCACTCACTCTTGCTTATAGCTATTTATATACTCCAACACACATATATACTGCCTTTCACATATGTAGTTACTCACACATGTACCACTGGGACATACATTCACTCACTAACACACTCTTACACACACTTACCCACCCATACAGTCTATCACAGATGCACTCTTGAAACCATCCACCCAGTGAATCACCCACTCACACATCTATGCACAGAGTTGCACACACCCCTCCCACACAAACACTCAGGCACCCATACAGATACTCAGACAAGCATTCAATAACTCATATAGACACTCATTTAGCTATTCACAAACACATGCAGCCACTTACACAGCAACAGACAGACGGATACAGACATTCACCCAGATTAGTCACTAACCCATGCATTCAGTAAGATACGTTAAATCACTCACTTATAGAGTCAGTCACGCACCTACTAAATCATCCATACAGACACTTACACACCCACTCATTCTTCAATACGTCTTTTCCTATATATATTAAAAATATTTAAACTTTACAGAAACACACAGTCACTGGATGATGTCATCAGTGATGTCATTTGAGATGTCATCAGTGATGTCATCAGTGATGTCACTGACCATGTCATGAGTGATGTAATATGTGACATCATCAGCAGTGCATTATGGGCGCAAGTTATAGTTAGCTGAACTAACTATAACGGGGGAATTTCACGGGTTTTGTACGAGTGCAATGTCCAAGTAACTATAACTGTCCCTAAAACCTATGGTTTTTTCAGTGAATATATATATATGTTTATTTACATGTATGCAATTTAGCAATATTATTAAACAAATACTTTCAATTTATAAAATTCTACAAATAATGTATATACTATTCCCATTCCAATTTTTGCAACATTAGGGAAAGCGTTGGACTCAAGCGGGGTAAAATTTATTATTCCCTGTCCAGTCAGTGCAACAGTAGGGAAAGTGTTGGATTGCGGAGGGGTAAAATTTACAATTCTCACTCCAGTCAGTGCAATAGTAGGGAAAATGTTGGATTGTGGAGGGGTAACATTTACTATTCCCACTCCAGTCAGAGGAACAGTAAGGTAAGAGTTGGATTGCGGAGTGGTACAATTTACTGTTCCCACTCAAGTCAGTGCAACAGTAGGGAAAGTGTTGGATTACAAAGGGTAAAATTTACTACTACCACTGCACTCTGTGCAAGATTAGAAACAGTTTACGTCACTTCAAGAAAAGAAAATATTTGCAAAACTAGACTAAGGGGCCGATGACATTGTCCGTCCTTAAGCCTCCGACCGCTCGTGTGAGGCTACTGACCAACATGGTAGGCTTACAAAGCCAACCGCCCAATTATGATGTAGACGGTCGGATTGTAAACCGTCTGGTCTTTCAGACTGGATTCCAATGGGCTCAAACAACCCATCGGCCAGTCGGAAACCTTTCATAAACCCCTATAGACGGTGTTTCTGGGATTATGATGTTGGTTTCCGACAGGCTTTTCATGTCGGGCTTTCCATCATGAAAAGCCTGTCAGAAAGTGACTTTGGGGGCCCCCATCCCTCAGTTGCTTCAGGTTGGGGGCTGGAGGGGCACCTATGGTGCCCCCCTGTTAATCCCTGCACCATGTGGCAGGCACCGTGCAGGGATTTACAGAAGCTCCCATTTCTCCATGGGAGCATGTGGTGCGGCGAACATTGTAATGATGCCCTAAATGTCTCAAAAATAAATATAAAAATATAAAAAATCTATATATTCTTTTTTTTTTTAAATAAACAAGTTACTTATTTATTACAATGTTTAATACATATCATAAATTAACACAAATATTATGAGAATTAAAATTCCAAACTTTGGGGCCTATTATGATCACGGGCGGATCGCCACCGCCGGGCCGGCGGGGGCGATCCGCCTGCCAAACGTCCCTGTGACACCCCCGCCATATTAGTATGGCAAGGGGCACCGGTGCGGACGGAAAGACCATCCGCCGCTTTTCTGCCGGTCGGATTGCCGGCCAGGCGGAAAAGGCACACAATATGGTGGCGATGCCTTGGAGGCACCGCCATCCATATTATGATGCCTGCAGTTAAATGCTTTTCCATGGCGGAGACTCCGCCATGGAAAGGCATGCGGTGAATGGCTTTGGGGGCCCGTTGCGGGCCCCTGGGGGGGCGGGGGGGTGGGTGGCTGCACTTGGGGGGTACCAATGGTACCCCCCTTCATTGCCACACACAAGGTGGCAGGCACCGCGCGGTGCCTTTCACGTTGTGCATGCCAATGCACAACATGCAGCTTTTACATTGCAGTGGGTGCTGCTTACAGCACCGCCCGCCGCAATGTAATAGATGCGGGATGCGACCGCCAGGGTGTCGGTTGCATCCTAATGGGCCTGGCGGGACCGCCGCACCTCTGGCGGCCGGTCCCGTGTACCGTTACGGTGGAGGGCGGACAAAATCTGCCCGCCATTTCTAATAGGCCCCTATATTCTCAAAATAATAACAACCAAAAATACAATGTTACAATTAAAAAAACACATACAATAATAAATAACATACAAAAATATTTGTTATTATAATATTTACACATTTTACATAATTATCAAGTCAAAATGATAATTAACTGATATTAAAATAATTATCTTTAATTACCTTCCCATCCTATATCTATACAAAAACAACAACCCACACCTATTAAATAATTTTGAAAATTCTTAGTTACACTATTAACATAATAATTTATCAAATAAACAATTATTTATAATATTCAATTAATAATAAATTAATTATATTTAATTAACTTCCCACCCTTTACCCCTACAAATGCAACAACTCACACCTAATATATAACTTAAAAATATCTTAATTACACAATTTACATAATTAATTTATCAATTAAATAATTATTATAAGTTAGCATTAATTATTGATTACTATACTTGATTTCCTACACACCCTTTACCCACATAAAAAACACACAACAAAAAAATATATTTAATGCATTACACAAATTGCACAATTAAATATCAATTAATTAATTAATTATAATAGTAAATAATGATAAACTAATTATAATTAAGTTACTCCCCCATTCCCCTACAAAACCCACAACCCACACCTGAAACATACCTTAAAAAGTATTTATATGATTAGCTTAATCATCAATTAAATAATTAATAATAATTAAAAATTTATTATTACTTAATTTGAATTTACTTCCCACCCTATACCCCTACAAAACCCACAACCAGCACATGAAACTTGACTTTAAAAAGCTTAAACAATTAACAAAAATAATTATCAATTAAATAATTAATATTAATTAGAAATGAATTAATATTAATTATAATTAATTTACTCCCCACTCAGTCAGTCAGTCAAATCTCTTTATTCAATAATTACAAAATCATAAAAGTACAAGATACACAACTTAAAAAAACACATTAAAAATACAGCTTTCACAGTGCAAATATTGACAATAAGATGGGAGTATAAATCATTAGATTTAAGAACAGAATAAAAACACACAATTCATAAAGCAGAGTTACTCAGCCGCCTACTCTTCCATGAAAGAAGTTGAAATGAAGCCACAGAATAGCACAGTAATTTGTCAGGCAATGATTGTAAAAAGTACAGGGCTGTTCGACATTGAATAAAGTGATGTTTACGCATAAGCGGCCTGATAAATCTATTGCGATGAGCCTTATAAAATTTACAAAAAAAGAAAATTTGCAAGTTTTATTGGGAAGAAGAGTCATCACACAAGCCGGGAGGAAGATCAGACTTAGAGAAGATGCCTGCTGGATAGGAAAACATACACGGAATAAGATTCAGTCGAAATCTCACTAGAATAAATCGGTGGCGTGGCACCTTCCTGATCAATAGGGCACCTGATCAATAGGGCACTCTAAGTATAATTTTATGGACACTTTTGAACAGTTCAAATTAAATTGCTCAAGAGCTCTTTGTTTGAGAAATAATGTTTTAATTTCTTTTTTATACTCCGTACTCTGTACCCATACAAAACCCACAACCCGCACCTTAAACTTAACTTTCAAAAAATGTAATTATACAATTAATGGAATTAATTATCAATTTGATAATTCATATTAATTAAAAATTAATTATTAATTTACTTCCCACTCTGTACCCCTTTTACCCCACATCCTGCTACGGTACTAAAAATGACAAAAAAACTATCAAATTAAATTTAAAAACTACTAAAAGTTTACAAACGGTATTAAAAAACATTTACAATATTTATACAACCAGTTTATAACATATACAATTTAATATATAGTAAAATAAATAAAAATAATGAAAAATCAATGTTATTAGCAACAATATTTTTAACATCGATATTAACAACATAGATAGTTTTGTAATTGATTTTTAATTTTTCTATATTTTAATATCAATATATCTTACCTAAAAATTGATATTCTTCTCAACGATATTCTTGCTGACAATATGTCTGTATGATGTTATTTCCAACTCGATATTTCTGTAGGACGATATTTCATTTTTGATATTTTGTCTGAATACCTAATCTGCCATGTGTGATTTGGTCTTGACCTGTCCCTTGACATGAACAAGGCCCTGGATCTGTCCTGTTACCTGGACGGGCTTATTAAATGTGCTGTTATTTACTGACAGTGAACTACTGTCCCAGTGGTGGGTTTAGATGTAAAGTGATAGTGGCAGTGTACCGTGTTTACCTGTCTCATTGGAGTGGAGGCCTACTCCTCCACTTCTGTGAAGTTCTACTTCTTAGAGCGAACACAGATCCTAGCACTAACATTCCAAGTGTGTGTTATTAATGTGTGTGGTCTGTGTGGTACATGCATTATGCATATGAATGAGCCAGAGTATGGAGAACATTGGATTCCATTTTGGAAGCCTGTGACCATTTTCTGTGCTTAAAAATGAGTTGAGGTTGTTTTTCCAGACAGTGAAAGTGTATTGCTAACATTCATGATTCTGGAGGGAGGAGCTCTAGAACCTTAAGTGATGAGAGAGGAGACAAGGCTACTTTAGAGATTTAATTAAGCATTTTTCCACACCGCAGGAAAATCCATCCTCATCACCAAGAATTGTTGTAGAGCAAGCAGGACAATAACTTTCAGGTAACACAGGAAGTTCATGCAGACAATAACCATGTGGCTCATTAAGGCCAGGCAGCATGGCCCCAACTGGCAAGATAAACAAGGGTGGATTTCCATGACACACGCGTGGAATTCCATTGCACAATAATAATTCTCCTGCATGTAATTATAACAATAGCCCAATCCTGAAATCTCACCTGAGCCCAGAAGTGAATTTGTTGGCAGCCAGAGGCCAGCTTCACAACCTAAAGTATTGCACTCCTGCATAGACCATAGGAAGTGGTATCCACTGCTAACTGCTGCGGCCTGTGCAAAAATGCAGGAAGAACTTTTAGTCCATGCTTATGCGTGCTTAGGTCTCTGCCAGACACCTGATGAGGTCTGCGTCAACTCCACTGTGGTGAGACCTGTAGAAAAGGGACTGTTTAAGCAAAATAAATGCACATAATATTCAAAAGTGGAATCTGCACCTCAGCTTCAATACCTGCCCTAGAAATCCTGAACCCAAAATGTTGTGAACCTGCCTAATTACTCAAACAATGGATACCTGAAAGAGCAGTAGAGGGGTAACAGGACACAAACCCCAGTAACTCAAGAGCCAGTATAGTAGTTATAGCTGCAGCCTCTTCTGTGGAGTAATATATTTGGTTGCATAACAAAATATTGGAGAGAGAAATATTGAAATAAAAAATTCAACAAAAAGAATATTGAGGACAAAAATATCTTCTTCCTATACTTTGTAAAGTCCACCATGACAAAAGCAAAGATGTAAAATACTAAAGTTTTGTCACAAAATAGGTAGACATATTGATATGTTAATAGTACACAATATATTAATCATAAAATATATTAACTAAAAAAATTCTTACTTAAAAAACTGAAAAAATATAACTTACAAACACGTAATGAAAATATACACTAATGAAAATGTGGAAAAATTATTGACATAATAATAATGAAAATTATAAAATAAACATTAGAAATTAAAAGAAGGCACAGTAATATTTAATAATATTCAAAAACATTATGGGGCCTATTACGATGTCGGTCGTAAAGCCTCTGACCTTAGGTCGGAGGCTTTATGACAAACATTGTCAGTTTCAATTCCGACCGGCTGATTACAATACAGTCGGTCGGAATTGAAACCGGCCGGTCATTCCGGCTGGCTTCCAAAGGGCTCAAGGAGCCTGTTGGCTAGTCGTAACCAGCCCGTAATCAGTATGTTTAGCATATTAGGACGTCCGGATTACGATGCACAGTTTCCGGCAGGCTACCTTAGCAGGGCCCCCTTTCCTTGCGACCTCCAGTTGGGGACGTGCCCCCCCTGGTAATCCCTGCACCTTGTGGCTGGCACCTTGAGGAGCCTGCCATGGGGTGCAGGTATTAAAACAATATAGAGAAATGCGAGAATGCGACTGCATCGTAATTAGGCAGTTGGGACAGCCAACTGGAGGTCGATCGGTCCTGTTTCTGCCACGGTGTCCGACATCATAATACACCCCTAAATTTCGAAGCTTAACGGATATAATAAAATTGCTGAAAGTAAAAAAAATTAAAAAATAACATTCATTTAGAAAAGTAAAATTGTGTAATTAAAAAGACTTTAATAACGTAAAATGTAAATAACTCTTTAAACAGTTAAAAAACAAAAAAATCACATTAAAAAGTTACATTGTTAGAGGTAAAATTGACTATTCCCACTCCAAAGTTAGTATCAGTAGGAAAATTGTTGGTCTTTGGAGGGGTTAGATTTACTATTCCTACTCCAACATAAACAACAGTAGGGAAAGTGTTGGTCTTTGTAGGGGCCAGATTTACTACTACCATTCCAGCGTAAGCAACAGTAAGGAAAGTGTTGGAATTTGAAGAAGTCAACTTTACTCTTTCACTCCAACCTGAGCAACCATTGGGGCATTTGATTTACTATACCCACTCCACGTGAGCAACAATAAGGAAAGTGTTTGATTATGGAGGGCTTAGATGTACTATTGATTTACTATACCCTATTCAAGCATAGGCCTCAGTAGGGAAAGAGCTTAACTTTGGAGGAGTAGGATTTACTATTTTAACTCCACCGTAAGCAACAGTATGGAAAGTATTGAACTTTGGAGGGGTCAGACATACCATTCCCACTACAACACAAGCAAAAGTAGGGACATTGTGGGAGATTGAAAAAATGTAATTTACTATTCCCCCTAAATTGCAAAATATATATACTTAAAAGTATTATTCTTAAATATGTTATACATATTTAATAAATATAATTGTTTAATATTGCAAATTTAAAATTAATACATTAACAATTAAGAATATATAAACAAAATTACCAATTAAAAACATTAAAATTCTATACATTTAAACAATTCCCAAAATGCTACCCCAAAAATACAATACCCACAAAAACAAATAAAAGATTTCCTGGAAATATAGCAATACAGATAATTGTAATAAATAATACTAGTTATACTAATTACTAATACTTATACCAATAAAACAAAAATAACTATACTTAAAACAAATTACACACAACTTCAAAATAATAACCATTTTCAAAACAAGGACCAATAAAACGCAACAAATAATTAAAAAACAATATTATATACAGTTATATTAACAGAAACAGTATGTCAATCCCATAGTTGTCCTATGTGAAAACTTCACTTGATGAGGTTGGTTTATCACACGCCTCTTCCGATACTGCCTCATGTGCATCTATCGACAAAAGACAGGTGTCCTCATCGTCATTAGCATAATTGTGCGACAAGAGGGTTGAGGAGGAATCACAATAAACAACCATTGGAAAGTATTTTTCCCTGAATATGGAGGTTAGATCAGATAGTTACATATGGAATCCCAGGAGGACCTGGGACTGCTCTCTGTTATTTAGGTTTAGAGGAGACACAGTAAAGTATTTACTTTGCTTTCCATTAGGGTATCAGACCAACTTAGACGCGATTATATGCCCGTGTAGCAATGATGTCACTCAGTCTATGATTCACCTCTTCTTCTTCTGCAAATTCTTTTTTTATTTTTTTATTCAGGGAATAAGCAAGAGACATAACAATAGAATATATATACAAATATATAGATAATTATATATTAATATGAATATTAATTTTCTGTACTAGTACAAAGCAAATATATACAAATGCGGAACAGGATAAACAGATACATCATTGCCGTTAGCACCAAAAAAAATAAGGAAGAAAGAAAAATACGGAAAGTACATAAATAACTAAATAAATAAATAAATGAATAAGGGCCCTCAACATAGAGTAGTAATTTTCATATCTTACTGCTCTCCTTTATCCATGGGCCCCCATATTCGCAAGAATTTCTTCTGAGAGCGAATTCCCCTAGTCTTAGCTATAGCCATTTCCCTTTCATATATTTCTCTCAGCATTGCCCACCACTCTGCTGCCCTGGGAGGTGTTGTAGATACCCATGCCCGCGCAATGCAAAGTCAGGCAGTAACTATAATAATGGCGAAGAGAGATCTTAAACCTAAATCCAGTGTTGATTTATATACAAGCATGCTTTCCCCCTCTGTTAATTGTAAGTCTATGCCTAAACGATCTGCTGTTATCTGACCCATCTCTTTCCAGAAAGATATCAATCCGAGACTAGTGGCAAACATATGTAACCTATCTGCGGCAGCTAGTCCACATTTGGGGCATGTGCCCTCATCCCCTATGTATCTCCCCTTGTTCACTGACCAGTGGGTTATTCGGGTGGGGGTGTAATATAGCATACATATAGTTTTGAATTGTTGCAGTTTTAAATTCTGCAAATTCTATGCATTACATACCAAAAGTTTCTTGGTTCCACTAATGAGATCTAGAAACTTGAGACATTGTGCCCAAGCTCATCTTTTTCTCCAAAGTCTTCCAGATGAAGAAACATGTGTTGCTGTAACTCGCTTTCTATGTGATGCTGTCCGATCACGTAGAACTATGCACCTTACCTTGAAATATGTGATGCTGCTAGTCTTTTTATGGGTTGTTATTCCGAAAAGAATTATGAATTTAACTTGTTCTTGTACATAGAGTCTTAACTCTTGGGGCCTGATTATGATGGCTGACGGACTTCCGTCCATCCCCCATCGTCTCCGGGATGGGGACCGCCCGCCTATAAGGCAGCAGTCCCACATATGGCATTACAATGCCATGTTTTCCATTGTGGTGGGTGCTGCTGGCTGCAGAACCTGCCACAATAAAAAAAATGCAAGTCTTGCATTTCCCTGCACTACGTGACAGGCACCACGCGGTGCCCCCAAGTACAAAACCGAACTGCCCCTGCTCAAGGGGGACCCGCAACGGGCCCCCAAAGCCCATCCCTGCCAGCCTTTCCATGGTGGGTGAACTGCCATGGAAAGGCTGGTGGGGATCCAGCATAGGCATCCAATGCATGCTAGGCACCGCTGGCATGCATTGGCTGCCGAGGGTCTGCACCTCCCCGGCGGGCTCAAGGAGCCTATTGGATTTGTGGCGGTCGGAGTTCCCGCCCGCCACGCACCCGCCTGCCATCAAAATATGGGAGGCGGGAAAAGGCCACCGTCAGCCTGTTGGTTCCGTGCAAGGGACTTTTTTAACATTTAATATTTATGAATGTGTTTTTTTCAAGTTTTCTCATGTTTTATGTCTCTTTCTCACTTTTATGGTTGTATTATCAAGCTATTCCGAATTGAATTGACCTGAATATGTGAGGGTAGCGCCAGGTTATCATAACCATTAATATGGCAGACCATTAAGTAGGTTTTTGATTTTAGATTTAAACAGCCTGTGCTGCTACATGTGAATCTGTTTTACATTTCTGTATATTACCTGCACTGTTTTTTTTGGGTACTTTTATCGTTTTCTATGAGTAAATTGAAAAAGATCAATGATGATGATGAACAGAAACAGTATAAAGTACCTATAAAACAATACTCTTACCTTGTTTATTTTGTCCCATGATTTTTGACATCACTATGCTTGTGTCTCACAATAATTTGTAAGCATTTTTTGGTGAAACATCATTAGGTTTTATGTGTGTATTAAAGTACTTTTCTTTACAAATGTAAAACTATACCTTGAACAATCAGTTGTTACACTGCTTCATCATTGTTGAGTTCTGAGATTACATACTTGTCACTACCTCCCACAGAAGCCTGTGTCTGCTCGCCATCGCCACATCTAATAGTCAAGTGCTGAAGGGGATTTACTTGGCCCAGGGTTTCAGATCCATAGTAGGACGGACCAGGGACATCAGAGGCAAACTACCCAAGCGCCCTTTGGGTGAGGCCTAGTAGCTATCGCTTTCTCCCCCAACACCCTAAACGGGGTCTGAGAGTGCTTCATTGGGGTGGGCACTAACGTGTGTTGAATTATTGTAGAAGGCAAGCAACAGTGTTGATGATTTTTTGCACTGTCTTATTTTGTGAGGGTGATGTGTCACCCTCTCCATACGAGTAATCAGAAATATAACCATCACACTACTATTGGATTTTGAGTGCTGTGTTCAAAATAAACATGTTTTGCTCTTCATTTCAGCCAGTGTCCATGATGAGGATTAAGTGCAATAGGACGTGTCTTCCCACAACCAAAGTGCATCCCCATTGATCTTTTATTTCCTTATAAATTACGGTTTCCTTTTAATATTCAGTAGGCGGCAATGTGTACCCTGTCAATCCCTGGCTGCTTACAGCAATTTTATATCTTGCCACCGGTGCTGAGGACAAGTAAATATGGCACACACAGACATATACAATGCAATAGAGTGAACTTTTGTTTTGCCTAAAAGTCATTTCTGGTGCTTGCAATGCAACAGGTAGCAATCTGATGTATAAGTTTCAGAAAGATTGAAAAAATATTATCCTCTGAGTCATGTTCCATAACAAGCCACTACCTAAGGATGGTCAAGGCAATAAAGCCTAAATTGAGGCGGTGAAACACATTGCACAGCAGCTAGATAGCAAAAATATTGAAGGAGAGAGAGTAAAACAGACTGACATAATATTTCTTCACTTAACTTTACTATAGATTTTTTCATTATCGCCAACATTTTATTCTGACCTACTTGCAATATTGTTCATGTTTGCCTGCATGAGAGGTGGTCTTTAAATTTTAAATCAAGCCATATTCCAAGACATTAAAAAAATAAAAAATGGTTGTAGTTCCAGGACAGTCAATTACTATTTGTAGAAGTAAAGATTCAGCATAATATTTGTCAGTACACTAAAAAAGCTAAATGGGAGAAAGGAGAGCTTGTGTTCCAGCGGTACCAAGCAGCCAAACTCAAATCTCACCGCACACCCTTGAGGAGACAATAAACGCACCATTATCAATTCATTTTGGACTTTGAATCCTCTCCTTATTCTAAGAGACCCTGTCAGTAGTTTTGGGGATTCGACTGATGGTCTGAAAACAGCCTTATTGAAGGGAAGATGGCAGGTACCGTGGAAAGGGAGGCAAAGGTTTTGTATGGAAGCAGGTTGGAGATTTCCATAGAATTGATTGTGAAAAGGCTGTTTAGAAGTAGCACTTGAAAGTGATTGGCACCATCGTCCCTTTTGGCTTGGAGGGGCTGGGCCTCAATGGAGTAGCAGGTGGCAAGTGTGGGTTAGGGTCCCAGAGGCAGTTAAAGGTTCTTAGGAGTATTCACAATTTTTCTCTTCTTGGGAAGAAAACCAGGGCAATCAGGGAAAAGTTGTTTTCTAACGCTCTGTGCTACGCATATATTTTGAATAATTTCTGTCTAGGACCTTAGCTATTTTACTGCGTTTCCATGCAGATATCGTACAACACCATACAAGAGTGCTTGGCTATAATCGAAGTAACTGGGCTAGGTGAGCCTGCATGGTATGAGGTATGTGGGTCTGCAGTGTGATTATACTGCAAGTGCCCCTATAAAGATGACCCTTGCCCTTATACGTAAGCATTACCATGCCATAGATCATTTTTCTTGTGTCTCTCTACCACCTGAAGTGATGCTTTTTCTAAGTATACTGATTCTTGTGGAGCAGTGGGAGACTTATTTGGAGGGTGCTCCTTGCTTCCCTCCAGGGAGATGACTTTAAAATTCCATATCCCCTGTGAACTGATTGGCAAGGTGTCCCTTTCTTCTGGCGATAGGCTCAGGTGGGTGTTTGATCATTCTACTTGTGTCTCTAAAGCTGTGACAAGAGCACCTGCACTTTATTGTGTGGTTGTTAGCAGGGTCAAGAAAACAAAGGCCAACCTGGGAATGGTGCCTTCTATCTGACTGCCTTGAGGACATTGAGGTTCACAAATCTGCGATGAGATGACGATGGGATAGTCCCTGTCTTGTCTACAATACCTGTATCTATGCTTGTGTGCCTCTTCTGTGGCGTCCCTTCTGTGCATTCAACAAAAGGCTGCTGAATGCTAGATTCGGTCTCTGGTGGCCTGGCAATTTCACATGCCAAAAAGCAGTAACTAAACAGATTATTTTTGCCAATGATTGCTCAAAGCAAAGAGAGGGAGTGGGGCTAGGTAAAAAGGCCACCTTGGCAACAGTGACATACGCCAGAATTAAAAATGCAACGAGGAACTGTGAAATTTCACACATATGGTGCCAAAAACACATGAATTCATTATGTTTAACAGTAAAGAAGAGGACAAAGAACTATAAACTTCAGTTCTGTCTGTAACGGAGCATAAGAAACAAGGGTTTCATGTGGTAGTACATCAGTAAGCAGTTGCAACAAACAATCAATGTAAGCACTCAATTAAAAAAGAGAGACACAACCTATTGTGAGTATCCACCACCTATTGCTGTATGAAGAAGTGCTCTGTGCTTGTGAGTGTACACACAGTGAATAAATAATTTAAAGAATTGCCAAGTTTTTTTTTTAAAAACACAGCACTGGAGCAAAATGAGTAGACAAACATTGACACTGTTGATACATCAAGTCATAAAACAATGATTGAATTAATCCACATAGGTTAATTTATTCCATTTTCAGTCAACAGTGTTTTGACCAGAATCAGAATAAGTCATCATCAAGATGTTTGGTGTGGAGGACGGCTCCAGGCCATCCCCTGCATCAGTGCTCATGTGCTTAGGACGGCTCCAGGCTGTCCTAGCACCCAAGTTAGGAAATCCGACCAGTTCAAGCAATTAATTTAGCATCTGGAGCTGGGGAAGAGCTTCCCCAGCTCCTGAGGCTATATTATTTTCTCTGAAATGACAAATGGTTCACTCGTGGCACTCTGACATAATTTCAGAGAAAGTGAAAGTGAAATAAGCCAACTGGCTCATTTCACTTTCACTGCTTTGGTGCTCATGTCCATATCTCAGCCCCCCCAAAGCATGAAAACAGATGGGGGAGGTATTGTTGGAAAGGGTAGAAGCTCCCCTTCCCAATGGTACCTTAAAGTAGTGGATCCCTGCTTGGGGAGCACTGTAAAAGGGTGATCCCCAGGCAAGGATTCACTCCACTAGACACGAGGGACTCATTTGTAGAGGGAGTACCTGCTCCTTGCAATACGCTAGTGTTCACCCCTCCTCTAGGCTCAAAAGTCGTTCTACCCCCTGGGCAAAGACTGGAGGTACTTACCTCCAATCTCCCCCCGGGGGGGGCAGAAAGCCCACTAGACACCAGGGGTTAATTATTAATGGTAGAATGGGAGGGGTGGCCATCCCAGGCTTCGGGCCTAGCCCCCACCCACCCATACAACACCCAGAAGTCTTTCTGTTCTTTGGGGGGACAGAAAACCCACTTGGAACTATATTTGGAGGGTGGAGCGCCCCCACCCCAGCAATAGACTAGTGCTCCCCCCTCTCCCAGGCCCAAAAGTCTTTCTGCCCCCCAGGGTGAAGATTGGAGGTTCTTATCTCCAATCTGCCTCCAACGGGGGCAGAAACCCCACTACATCACCAGGGATTATGTTTGAAGGGGGAGCACCCCCTAGCAATGGGCTAATACTCCCCCCTACCCCCAGGTCCAAATGTATTTCTGCCCCCTGAGGGCATATCAGAGGTTGTTACCTTCAAGCTGCCCCAGGGTAGGCAGAAAACCCACTTGACAAAAGGGATGATTGGGGGTGGCCTATCTAGGCATTAGGCCTAACCTCGCCCCTCAAATGACTCACAACAGTCATTCTGCTGCCTCCAGGGGTCAGATAAGAGGTCTTTAACTCCCATCTGCCCCGGTGGGAGTGGCAGAAAGCCCACTAGACACCAAGGAGTTTTTTATTGCCACAAGGTGTGCGGGTGGCCTGCCCACTCGCTCACACATAGGGCCTAGCCTCTACCTCCGATATGACCCCAACAGTCTTTCTGCCCCCCTGCGGACTAAAGCATCCCCATCTCTTTTGCAAGAAGGGAAATTCTGATTTTTGATGCCTTTTCTTTTATTACAGCAACCAAATAATGGATGGAATGATTAACAAATCAAGCATTCACCCTCAGTCAAGAGATCTGGTGAATGTCTTATTTGTTCAGTATTCCATCCATCATTTCTTTTCACCCTAACTGGGATGCGTAGGCCCAGACTTGGGTCCCTTGCTTGCTGTGTCTCTGGATTTAATCTAGCCTGGCTGATGAGGGGTGATACCTCAAAACCGGTCCCAGGATGCTTGTTTGTTGGTCTAAGGAGGACCTGGCTTTGCAGTTTGGGTTTGACTGTTCCCATGAAGAGCAGGGTCAAGACTGATTTGCAGATGGCTGGGTCCAAACTGGAGTGGCATGGTGATCAAAAGAACAATGGATTTAACCCAGATCTCTTGACTAGGGATAAATGACTGATTTGTTCAGCATTCCGTCCATCATTTGTTTGTGCATCATATTTTTCCCTAAGTGGGATGGGTGTGCCCAGACATGGGTCCCCTGCTCGCTGTGCCACTGGATTCAACGCTAGCCTGGGGATGAGGGGTGATACCCCAAAACTGGTCCCAGGACACTTGTTTCTGGTCCAGGGAGGACCTGGCTCAGCAGTTCAGGCTGGACTGTTCCCATGAGGAGCAGGGTCAAGACTGATTTGCATATGGTTGGGTCCAAACTGGGATGGCATGGTGAGCAAATGAACAATGGATTTAACCCAATTCTCTTGACTGGGAATGAATCTTTGATTTGTTCAGCATTTCATCCTTCATTTGTTTGAGCAGCATTTTTCACTCTAAGTGGGATCGGTATGCAGCATTTGTTTGTTTTCATACATATGGATAGCAGAGTTGGGCTAAGTCCTAGTATCATCCTACTTCTATGCTGAATGGCTGCACATTTTGGGCTCGGGTCATCTGCCATCTGGAGAAACTTAACAAGCCCAGTCATTTATGAAAACTAGACATACATGGATCCCACAAAGTTTTCTTACCCGCAATTCCCTGCAAACCTCAAATCAAACCAGGGTCAATAAGAGTCGCTCCGCAAAACTCCCAGTGACCTTGGTTTAATGCTTGCCTGTCGTGTGCACTATGCCTGGCCACACAAGTGAGGTTTTATTTTTATTGGGACAAGTGGGAGAATGCTGGGTGATAGGAATTTTGTTGATTCCCACTGATTCTGGAAGTCTATGTCACGGAAATGCATAGAAAATGTCCAATTTAAGGCAAAGTTTGAGGTTTGCAGGATATTGTGGGTAAGAAATCTTTTAAGGATCCACACGAGACATACCACCCTGGACTGGGCTGGGCTTGATGTCTAGTTTTCAGATAAGTCGGGGTTTGGTAGGTTTGTTTGGGTGGCCGTCGATCCCTGGCCAAAAGAAAAACCGCTACCCCCCCATTGCCATATCAGATCAATTTTGTGACAGGAAATGTTGATGTCTCCACATTGTATTTTGAGACCTTTACTGTTGCGGGCACTAGGCCTACCAACACAAGTGAGGTACCATTTTTATCAGAACACTTAGGGAAATGCTGGGTGGAAGGAAGTTTGTGGCTCCCCTCAGATTCCGGAACTTTCCATCACAGAAATGTTAGGAAAATGTGTTTTTTTATTCAAAGTTTGAGGTTTGCAACGGATTCTGGGTAAAACAACCCTGTGAAAGTCACGCATATCACCCCATTCTGGATTAGCCTAGGGGGTCAATTCCGATTCGGGCCGGAAAAAGCACCGACCGACTCGGATCCGGAAATAATACCGACCGACACGTACCCGTGGCGCACGACACGCCAAGTACGATGCAAGGCGCGAAAATCCGACCGACACGTACCGAAACCAAGTCGACCGACCGAGCCGCACGGAAAACAGCAATCCGGCCGGAAAAACACGCGAATCCAACCGACCGACACGCACCCGGAACAAATCCGACCGAAACGTACACGCGAACTCCAAACCGCAAAGTACGATGCAAGGCGCGAAAACCACGAGCGAGTCGGACGGAGGACAAGCCGTACGACCGACACGCATACAAAACCGAGCCGAAGCAACACAAAACACCGCGACCGACGCGTACGCAGCATAGAAAACTGCACAAACACAGCGTGAACGAAACGGAGAACACCGTACGAGACTAATGCAGGGTCCGACTCGGTCACAAGAACGTTTCCAACATACACAAACAGCACAAAGGAAAAATCACCCAAAAAAAGGCCAAACATGCAATTACCAAGCCAATAAATACTGGGGGGTGGGGACAGAGAACAAAGACACACCCACAACTCCACCTATATAAAGGACACAAATCACAACCATGAGCCTTTGCAAATGCCATTCCACTGCCAGCACCCAAGAGAAAGCAACCACACACCCACAGCTCATCCCTCACACAAGCCACACACCATCAGCACACCAACAAATACCTACCTCACATACACCCAGCAAAACACACACTCACACACCCTCACCTGCACACCAACACACACATCACTCACCATCACCACCCATCACCATGCCCCCCAAGAAGAATCCCAAGTTCCTAGATAGTGAATTGGAAGTCATGGTAGACGAGATCCTCAGGGTGGAGCCACAGCTGTTTGGCACACTGGTCCAACAGACCCCCATGTCGCAGAAAACCAAGATGTGGGAGAGGATCATCAACAGGGTGAACGCACAATAACCATGTCGGCGCACAAAGAGCGACATCCAGAACAGGTGGTATGACGTGCGCAGGAGGGTACGGGACATGCTGAAGAAAGACTACATCAACAGCCAATACACCGGCAGTGGCCCTCCTGCCAAGCCAATATACCTCAGGCCCTGGGAGGAGAAGGTGCGGGCCATCCTTCCGCCAGTGAGCGTATATGGACTAGAGGACATCCCAGAGCCTGGTGAGTACACAACAAATGTACACAATATACTGCCACAAAACACACACATCACTGTCAAGGGGAGAGTCAAACCATGCACTCATAGCAATTACACAGCAACCAGAACAGAATCATCCCAAAATGTGTATGTCAGTCAGATAAACACCAATCAGAAAAAGGGGGAGGAGGAGGATTGGGCTAGGTTCACCCTCCTGTGTGATCAGAATACATCAAAGAATCCGTAGGTGACAGATCAAAGAACCTAGCCAAGAAAAGGCGGGTTCACAATGGGGTGAAGGCCACCTCTACTGGTAGAAAAGAAAATTTCTTTTCTTGTGTCCCTCACTCACCCAGGTTGCCCCTAGGTGACATGCTTCATCATTGGGGCCATCCCAAACATCTACTGATTGAGGCATGCTGCGACTTGCATTTACGTAGGAGCATTACCTCGTGAGGCTATGTGTCGTGCAGTGTAGGGAGTGGTGTAGTGATGTTTTAAAATTACCTAACTAGTGAGCTATTGTTTTATTCCTGCTCTAGTTGGTAGGGATAAAGGGTTAATAAAATGGAAATGTAACTTATGTAATTATAATCCCTGTATTATGTCAACATGCTCAACGTATCCCCTAAACCTTTTCTTCAGGACAACAGGGACCAGCCCTTGTGTACCACTCATGCCGGACCTATAATAAAGTGAAGTGAAAAATTATTAATGCACACCTATTGTGTGAGCATTGGGAAAAATATATACATGCAGTTGCTTCTGAACACGTAGTAATTATTTTTGGGCAAAGTGCGCTCATGGTCTGTCTGGGTGGAGGCCTATAGAAACCTGTGCTCAGCAACCTCCGTCAATTCGACCTATTCAGTCCCAAGGCAGACCGCATCTTGATGCGGTCTGCCTTGGGACTGAATAGGTCGAATTGACGGAGGGTTGCTGAGCACAGGTTTCTATAGGCCCCTCCACCCAGACAGACCATGAGGCGCACTTTTGCCAAAAAATTATTACTACGTGTTCAGAAGCAACCGTATGTATATATTTTTCCCAATGCTCACACAATAGGTGTGCATTAATAATTTTTCACTTCACTTTATTATAGGTCCGCACGGAGTGGTACACAAAGGGCTGGTCCCTTTGTTGTCCTGAAGAAAAGGTTTAGGGATACCTTGAAACATGTTGACATAATACAAGGGATTATAATTACATAAGTTACATTTCCATTTTATTAACCCCTTTTTATCCCTACCAACTAGGAGCAGGAATAAAACAATAGCTCACTAGTTAGGTAATTTTTTAAAACATCACTTACACCACTCCCCTACACTGCACGACACATAGCCTCACAAGGTAAGTGCTCCTACGTAAATCCGCAAGTCGCAGCACGCCCCAATCAGTAGATGTTTGGGATGGCCCCAATGATGAAGCATGTCACCTAGGGGCAACCCTGGGTGAGTGAGAGGACACAAGAAAAGAAATTTTTCTTTTCTACCAGTAGAGGTGGCCTTCACCCCAATTGGTGAACCCGCCCTTGTTTCTTGGCTAGGTTCTTTTGATCTGTCACCTACGGATTCTTTTTGATGTAGTCAGATAAACACAACACATGCCATCAAAAAAGTCACATCCAACTGTGCCAACACATGTACAAACACAACTACAACTACAGCTAGGCAGTGGCACAAATAGAACTAACAAACACATCCAGACATGTAGCCACCACAACAACACCAACACACAGTGAAGACCACTCAAAGGAAGGAATTCTGTGTATGCTGGCCAAGTCAGTGTAGCCAATAGCATCATGGGAGTCGCAGTCACACATATTGCCCCCCCCCACAACTGTCCCATCAACACCACCATGAACCATGCTCACATCACAGGAAGTGGAGAAGGACTCACAAGATGGCTGACACTGGCTACTGATGTGGGGAGCACAAGGCCCTGCTGGCAACTGTGCACCAACAAACAGCAGGACACCACTGACTGACATCCTGAGAAACAACTTACACTCCCTGCAATGCAAGCATGTTCCATGGTGGGATATCTGGCTAGCTGGGTGGGAAGGAGGACTTGCAGCACTGTCCATAGTCACAAGCACCTCCCCTCACACCCCCCAACACAAACTCCACAGAACCCACCTGGTAGAATGCAATGCCCCCCATCCTAACACAAGATCCCACAAAGAACCACCACCCTGGGTTATGTTGTGTGAAGCACAGGGACACTCATGGGACCTCTAGCCAAACAACTGCCAGGACAACACTCCCAGCCATCCTGTCAGCACAGCCAGCCCACCCCACAGGGAAGCAGAGTCAAAAGGAAGGAAGCATGGGCATGCTGGGAAGGGGGAGGAGGCAATAGCATGATGGGAGTCGTAGTCACAGCTCTACATCCCCCACCACATGGCCCAGCAAGCTCACACTCACGCATGCACATCCCACAGAGAGTGGAAAGGCCCATCAAAGATGTCTGACACTGTTGCTGTGTCGTGGGGAGCACAAGGGCATGCTGGGTACTGCACACCAACCAACAGCAGGACACCACTGTCAGCCATCTTGCCATTGCTCTCACACCCACACATACTGAACTCCCCACAAAAGCAAGTAAGTATGGGAATGCTGGGAAGTGGGGTGGAGGCAATATCATGATGGGAGTCGTAGTCACAGACATAGCTCACCCCCACAACTGTCCCATCAACACCACCCTGAACCATGCTCACATCACAGGAAGTGGAGAAGGACTCACAAGATGGCTGGCACTGGCTACTGCTGTGGGGAGCACAAGGCCCTGCTGGCAATTGTGTACCAACAAACAGCAGGACACCACTGAATGACATCCTGAGAGACAACTTACACTCCCTGCAATGCAAGCACGTTCCATGGTGGGATATCTGGCTAGCTGGGTGGGAAGGGGGACTTGCAGCACTGACCATAGTCACAAGCACCTCCCCTCACACCCCCCAACACAAACTCCACAGAACCCACCTGGTAGAATGCAATGCCCCCCATCCTAACACAAGATCCCACAAAGAACCACCACCCTGGGTTATGTTGTGTGAAGCACAGGGACACTCTTGGGACCTCTAGCCAAACAACTGCCAGTACAACACTCCCAGCCATCCTGTCAGCACAGCCAGCCCACCCCACAGGGAAGCAGAGTCAAAAGGAAGGAAGCATGGGCATGCTGGGAAGGGGGAGGAGGCAATAGCATGATGGGAGTCGTAGTCACAGCTCTACATCCCCCACCACATGGCCCAGCAAGCTCACACTCACGCATGCACATCCCACAGAGAGTGGAAAGGCCCATCAAAGATGTCTGACACTGTTGCTGTGTCGTGGGGAGCACAAGGGCATGCTGGGTACTGCACACCAACCAACAGCAGGACACCACTGTCAGCCATCTTGCCATTGCTCTCACACCCACACACACTGAACTCCCCACAAAAGCAAGTAAGTATGGGAATGCTGGGAAGTGGGGTGGAGGCAATAGCATGATGGGAGTCGTAGTCACAGACATAGCTCACCCCCACAACTGTCCCATCAACACCACCCTGAACCATGCTCACATCACAGGGAGTGGAGAAGGACTCACAAGATGGCTGACACTGGCTACTGCTGTGGGGAGCACAAGGCCCTGCTGGCAACTGTGCACCAACAAACAGCAGGACACCACTGAATGACATCCTGAGAGACAACTTACACTCCCTGCAATGCAAGCACGTTCCATGGTGGGATATCTGGCTAGCTGGGTGGGAAGGGGGACTTGCAGCACTGACCATAGTCACAAGCACCTCCCCTCACGCACACCCCAACACAAACTCCACAGAACCCACCTGGTAGAATGCAATGCCCCCCATCCTAACACAAGATCCCACAAAGAACCACCACCCTGGGTTATGTTGTGTGAAGCACAGGGACACTCTTGGGACTTTTAGCCAAACAACTGCCAGGACAACACTCCCAGCCATCCTGTCAGCACAGCCAGCCCACCCCACAGGGAAGCAGAGTCAAAAGGAAGGAAGCATGGGCATGCTGGTAAGGGGGGTGGAGGCAATAGCATGATGGGAGTCGTAGTCACTGATATTGGTCACACCCACAACTGTCCCATCAACACCACCCTGAACCATGCTCACATCACAGGAAGTGGAGAAGGACTCACAAGATGGCTGACACTGGCTACTGCTGTGGGGAGCACAAGGCCCTGCTGGCAAATGTGCACCAACAAACAGCAGGACACCACTGAGTGACATCCTGAGAGACAACTTACACTCCCTGCAACGCAAGCACGTTCCATGGTGGGATAACTGACTGGCTGGGTGGGTGGGAAGGAGGACCGGCTGTCAACCAAACACAACCAATGCAGACCATGTTCACACCCCAGAAAATACATAGAAATGCCCAAATAATGCAGGACAATGTGCCACACCAATATCAACCTCTGACTGTGACGACTTAGGACAATGCAATGTACAGGCCCGCACCCAGAGGCACAGTCACAACTGTCATGTGTGTCAACCATTGATGCCTGCAGAAACATAACATACATTGTTTGTGTCTCCCAAAAACAGGTGATGATGGGGACACAGCAGCAGACGCTGAGGAGTCCCAGTCCCAGGCTCAAGAGGATGCCGAGCTCACTGGCGTCGTACAGCCTCTGTCCTCCTCGGACGATGAAGAACAACCTGGCACATCCGGTGCAAGTCAACATGCAGCACCAGCAGGACCACCAGCTGCACCCCCTGCACCCACCCCTCCAACGACTGTCACCACGAATACCATCCCTGCCGACATGGACAGAACAAGGAGCAACACCAGCACAGGGACCCTGGACCAACCTGGGGCCATGGACACCACCACCACCACCAACCCCCAAGGTGGACCAGGGTTATCTGTGCGTGCCACTGCACACACTGCACATGTCAGCAGGGGTGGTGGGAGGGGTGGGAGACAGAGGTCGCTGCTTGCAGACGTTGCTGGTGTGCATGATGACCCACAACTGGTACGCATAGCTGATGCGTACCAGTCCAGCACCGGAGACCTCAGCCAGGTAGTGGGGCTCCTCAGAGACATGAAACAGCAGCAGGCTGCCCATCATTCCCGCTTGGACTCCCACATGTCCCACGTGGAGTCACACATGTCCCGTGTGGACTCACACATGTCCCGCGTGGAGTCCAAGTGGGATGCACTGCATGAGATGACGGCGGTGCACAGGGACATTTTACAATGCCTCCGCCAGATGAACAGCAACCAGTCCACACCTCCCTGTGTGCCAACAACATCTGGTGCCGAACAAACTGCAACTGCCACAGGGAGGGAGGAGGACTCTGGCGGAGAGTCCCCTGCACCGCAGCAGCCTGTACTTGAGGGGCCCCCCCAAGAAGAGGGGTCGTCCGAGGAGGGAAAGTGAGAGGCCGATGGCCAAGCGCAACTCCCAGGAAGCCTGAACCTGTTCTGGATGTTCGCCTTTGTGCACAGACTGTTCACCCTGTTGACGGCAACACTACTCCCACACATTGCATGGGGAGTACAAGTTGGACCAATGTGTCAGACAACTGTGGCCCCGATACTGGGGATCCTGTCTACCAGGACTTTCAATTCACCTAGGAACTTGGGATTGCAAGATTTATGTACAGCACTACCCATCCTATGCACTATTAACACAAATGTATCACAATAAACACACTAATACACCATACTTGCCTCTGTCGTGATTACAACGTGGGTGCTGTTATGGGGATGATGAACTGCAAAATTACACTGTGTATGCGAACTGCAACAGCAAGGACAACACAGGCATGTGAGTACAGGCAACGTGACACACATGAGGGAGACACACCACCAGGGCTACACAACACATACACACCTAGGCCATCTGACTCATTGCCTACACTGATGTTGCCAGGGAAGACGGTGCAATGCACAGACACCACACCCATTCCCAGTTGTAGTCAAGTAGCCCACAGGTGCAGTAAGCAAATGGCAGTCAAATGTGTGACCACAGACAACGCACATCACAAAGTGAAGCACAGGTTTATTACACAGTTGCAACATGCCGTAACCACTACAGATGCAAGGTAATCCCACCTGGCAGCGGGCACACAGTCAACAACTGTAGACGGAAGGAAGTCCATGGGTGTGGCGCACATCACCTGTAGGGACACAACAGCTACCAGCCTGGATGTGCAATCACGTCGTCGGTGGACACAGTTGACCAAACGAATCTGAAAGTACCCTGTGAAGGACAGAAATGACACACAGTCAAAAGAAATGGAGTACAGGACAGAACAGCAAAACTCATGCACAATACATGTTACAAGATACCCACCCAGAACCAAGTTAGCATGTCAACACTGTTGGGGAGTACAGCCCACCTGTTAGCACACATCGCAACACACATCCAGTCAAGTAGCCCATGGACACACTCCAACAGCACCAGAGCACCACCCACACATCATGCCAACTCACATCATTGACATGACACCTCAGGATACTCACATTCAGCTAAAGAAGTTGGTGATGAGCTGTGTGCGGACATCACCATCATCATCATCATCATCATCATCGTCACTGGCATCGTGGTCCAGGCCAGGATCCTCCACAGGTGGCGGATGTTGGTCATTGTCATCCTGGATGAGAGGCAACTCCTTCCGCACTGCTAGGTTGTGGAGCATGCAGCAGACGATGATAATCTTGCACACTTTCGCAGGGGCATATGGGAGGGACCCTCCGGTCTTGTCCAGGCAGCGGAAGCGGCTCTTTAGGAGACCAAAGGTCCGCTCAATCACTCGCCTGGTCCGACCATGTGCCTCATTGTAGCGCATCTGGGCTGGTGTCACAGGGTTCCTGAGGGGTGTCAGCAACCACGGCATGTTGGGGTATCCCGAGTCACCTACGGACAGACAAGTGCACATTAGCTGACTTGGAAAAGTGGGCGGAATACTACAGATCAGATCACACACAATGGCACAAAGTCAGTACACACCGACAAGCCAGGCACGCTGGTTCTGCATCTGTGCCATCATCCTGGGGATGCGACTACTCCTCATCACAAAGGCATCGTGTGCTGAACCAGGGAAACGGGCACACACGTGTGTGATGGTCATGTCTGCAAGACACACCACCAGTGCATTGACCGAGTGGTAGTGCTTGCGGTTCCTGTAGGCCTGCTCCTGGGCCTGTGGTGGTACCAAAGCCACATGTGTCCCATCAATGGAGCCAATGACATGCGGCATCCTCCCCAGGGCATAAAAGTCACTCTTCACGTCAGTGAGTCGTCGCAGTCTAGGGAAATAGATGTACCGGTTCAGGAAGAGCAACATTGCAGCCAAAACATCGCGGAGCACACGGCTCAACATGGTCTGTGACATCCCACCAGCAGTCGCCACAGTATGTTGGAAGGTACCAGTGGCAAAGAAGTGTAGGGCTGCCATCACCTTCACCTTGGGGGTCAGCGCTGTAGGATACGGCCGGCCAGGCTGCAAATGTGGGGACAACTGCACTGCCAAATCCTCAATCAGCTGCCTGGTGAAGCGGTACCGTCGGATGCTGTCCCGTTCCACCATCGTTGCCAGGTCTGGGAATGGTCGATGGACAGCAGGAGCCCTGCAGTGCAGAGGAGAAGTAAGCAAGATTGTCAGTCACCCCACATATGCGGCATTGAACACACTCAAGATCCCAACATACATCATTATGAGGCACAACTACATGAAGTGTGCAGTACCGGAAGGACATGTATGGTACATACATGGCCAACATCTGTCAACACGGTCCAACAGGTGGCATCAATTAGTCCCAGGTTGGCCCATTGGATATCATGAGGCCGTGTCACAGTTCCCATCTCCTGCTGCCGTGTCACAATAACCCCCCACAGTGACATGTGAGGACAGATGTGCCCCAGGCACCACAGCTCAACGACAGGTACATTCCCAGGGACCCTGTAATGCCACATGGACACTGGCATTACATGGAGTATCATGTATACACCACAGCAAAACAACCATGACCCCCACAGGTAGTGGCCCCACTTGCCACGGCAGGACAGACATGGACGTCTGTGACACACACACGCACAACATCAAAGTCCATGCACACACAACATGGATGTGGAGACTGTCTCCCATTGTGCACATGAAATCAGAGACATTGTAAACACTACATGCACAAAGACTGTGGAGGACCATCACTATTGTGCCACTGGGACACCCTGGCTCAAACATACCGTCCCACATGGGACTCACGGGGTATGTGACATGACATACACATACACCACCGTGAAATGTGACCATGGCACATGCACAGATATGAACAGTTGCACATCACAGTGGTCATGTACACGTAACACCCAGGATCCTGTCCCCATGAACACGTGCACAGCCTGGGGGTGGCTGCCCACAGGTGACACCCACAGGACAACATGTACACCAACATACACACAATAGGAAATGCAGCCTTACATGCCTTATGATAAAGTTTGGACAGGCTGTCGTGATGTAGGTGTGCCCCTCACTCCCTGGGAGCTATCTGTGGCTGGCATATGTCCATCTGAGACAGGCATGCTGACATATGCCAGTCACATGTACAGTGATGCGTTGTACTGCAATGGACCGATCGGTGCCTCCGGCCGGCCCATTGCATTCAATGTGTGCGGGTATGCGTTGTACCCCTGTGCGCGTTGTACTGCAATGGACCGATCGGTGCCTCCGGCCGGCCCATTGCATTCAATGTGCGGGTACGCGTTGTACCCCTGTGCGCGTTGTACTGCAATGGACCGATCGGTGCCTCCGGCCGGCCCATTGCATTCAATGTGTGCGGGTACGCGTTGTACCCCTGTGCGCGTTGAACTGCAATGGACCGATCGGTGCCTCCGGCCGGCCCATTGCATTCAATGTGTGCAGGTACGCGTTGTACCCCTGTGCGCGTTGTACTGCAATGGACCAATCGGTGCCTCCGGCCGGCCCATTGCATTCAATGTGTGCGGGTACGCGTTGTACCCCTCTGCGCGTTGTACCGCAATGGACCGATCGGTGCGCACCCATTGACAATGGGCTTGCCTGGCAACGGACGCGTTTTCGAATTTCGAACGAGTCGGTTGCTGTAAATTCAGTTGGTCACCCACAACAATGTTGCAAAATCATGTATGTCATGAAGTTGAAGATTTGAAGGATGCTGTGGGCGTGTTTTGGTGCTGCTATTCCATGGATTGGCCAGATTCAGAAGATGCAAACGACTTGAACCTATCACTTTGGACACAAGGGACAGTATCTGCCTCTCCAGCACATATATATTGCTGGCTGTTCCCCTGAGAGCTCACTTGCCTGCACTACATGCTCCATGACGACATCTGCCACTGCACTGCTGCTGTCTCTGCCCCTCTGGACCCTGCAATGGCACGTACTGTGGAGAGAGCCCCAGCCTTCAGCCTTGAAGAGAACCAGGCCCTGCTGGACAGCCTACTTCCACAGTACAGCAAGCTGTATGGGACACCAGGGGAGCAGGTGAGTGTTCTGTGCACTGCCTTTCTGAATGTGCATTTTGTGTGACTAGCAAGGCTGAAAGTCTGCACGCCACTGGCTAGCAGGCTCACTGAGTAGTTGTCACCCCCCATAGTGTGTAGTGACTTGCACTGGACAGGTATGGTGCAGTGACAGTGCATTTGAACATGGTTTTACTTCCCATGCAATGATACCATGTAGTGACGTCTGGCAAACTGTCCATGGTCAGCTTTGCACTGCCTGTGTACATCATGTGCCCCTGTGATTGAGACATGTATATACAACTGTGTCATGCACGGATATGTTGCATGTGTGGTAATGGCCTTTTCACTTTGTCATCCTGACAGGTTAATGCCCATCGGAAGCAGGAAATCTGGAAGGACATCGTCCGGGCCGTCCGGTCCGTGGGGGTCTACAAGCGCCGGATCCGCAACTGCCAGAAGAGGTGGCAGGACCTTCGGGGCTGGACCCGGAGGATTGCACGGGTCCAGCTGAAGCTGTCGCCTCCTCGCAGGAGGGGCGGAACACGGACCCTGACCCCCCACATGCTCCAGATCCTGGTGGTGGCGTTTCCAGACCTGGATGGGCAGCTGAAGGCCAGACAGCAGCAAGGAGGGGGTGAGTCAAAGACTGCACTGTGAACTCTGTATTACATGCTTTGTGCCCTCCTCTGGCCTGGTTCAACTGCCACAGTGTAGCAGTCATGTTGTCCAGAAGCCATGTCCCTCTATTGTGCACTGCCCACTGCTCATCTGATACCCAGGTGTGGCCCTTACATTCAGGGAATTGTGTCACTTGGGACTGTGTCCTTGCAATTTGCTTCACTAAAGGTGGGGGACAGCATCTGTTTCCCTAACTCTGTTGTGGGCATCATGGGTGGGTCCATTGTTCACACAACGCCTGGGTTTGGACATGTGATCTGCGTGTTGCTTTGATATGCGGTCCACTTGCTGAGCTGAGCCACCACATGTGCCTGGGGTATGTGGCACACGCCCATGCAGCGGGTGGGAACAATGTTTGGGCCCCAGGAGTGTGCAGATTACGTGTGTCACACATACATAGCCAGCTATCCACTGTCCAGGGCACATCCCTCATTCATGTGGAGCAGGACAGTCATGCCTACTCCAGGCCATGCAATGCACTCTGTACTCCCACTCCCGTGTATCAGCTGACACATTGTGCACAGTGATTTGACCCCTCAGGTGTCTGCCTCTGTGTCAGTGTGCTGTGGATTAGTTGCCAGGACTGCTGGGGTGTTTCTTGGTAGAGGCTCAGCATGCCCCTGGAGATGTGACCATAGGAGACGATACTTGTGTGTCACATAGGTGTTTGATCAGCTGCCCGTGCAGACTGGGGTATGAGAATGTGAAGTTCAGGCAGCTGTTCCCCATTCACAGCAAATTGTGAGGGGCTCAGGTTCAGAGGGTAGTGTCACAGGTCTCCCATATGTCCAATAGGTGTGACCTGGACAGATGAGGGTTAAGATGATGTGTTGTGTGGGGGATGTACATGTGCACTTGTGCAGCTCCAGGACTTGCATTCCCCATGACCTACTATTGTGACACAGTGCATAGTGTTGTTGTCTGGCTGCCAAGTCATACATCACTGAGACAGTGATGTATGACTTAGCAGTCATGCCTCTGCCATGGCATGTGTCAACTTATTGGTGGTCCTGCAGGGGAGTGACATGTGCTACATGCACACCATTGTGGCGCTGGCTATCAGGACATGGGTGCATCATGGTGTCTGTCGCTGGTATGCATCACATGCATTTCCTATTTGACTCTGGGCATCCCTTTCATCCGGAAACCTGTACTGACTCTGTGGCAAGAGCTGTGATGTGTGCATGTCCACATGCCACACCGTGTCCTCTGCACTGTCCAACTACTGTGTACTTGGTGCATGTGTCCACACTGGGGTGTTGCAATCCAACAGACACCAGACAGATGGGTGCAAGGCCATGTGGGATGTGAGTGCCATGCTTGGCATCAGACTGACAATTGGCTTCTCCTGTTCAGTTAGGGCACTTTTAGCAATGTACAACTAATGATGCCAGGGCTTGCTCTGTAATGTGCTGTGCTCACAGTGGTGTGTGCGTTTGGTGCAGGTGACTGATGTCTGTCTGTTTCCCCATTGTTTGCAGATACATCCACGGCCACGGAAGGGGACAGCTCCACGGACCAGGAGGAGCCAGAGAGCCAGACTGGGTCAGCAGCCGAGGAGTGGTCGGAGGGACCCAGTGGCACGGAGGGCGAGGGGAGCCACACCGAGGAGTCCTCAGCACCATCCACCTCAGCTGAGGACCAGAGCAACTCGGAGGATGACTCCCTTGTGGAGGCGGGTGTCAGCAGCCACCACACCCCAGCTAGTGTTGCTGTCCCCGCCACCACCAGCACCACCACCGCCCTCCCATCGGCTCCCATTCCCCAGGTCCGTGGAGGCTCCCATGTTCGGGAGCGTGTCTCCTTTGGGCCAGGCACCGCACCCCCTGCCCCTGTGTCCCCTGCTGCCCTGAGTGAGGAGTCTGTGTACCTCCTTCGCCAGCTCCATGTAGGGCAGACAGCCATGCTGAGTGTCCTCCATGCGCACACCGCACTGTTGACTCAGCTGGTGTCGTTCATGGAGGGCATCTCATCGGGCATGTCTGACCTACAGAGGGGCAACAGGTCCATGGACTCCTCCCTGACGGCAGCAGTGTCCCTCCTCAGTCAGTCCCTCACCCCTCCTGCCTCTGCTCCATCCACACTCCCCAGCACCTTACCCGTCCCAAGCACACACACACCGGCACAGGCACACACCAGCACACACACGTCCAGCACACAGACACACACGCCACAAACTAAACGCACATGCACGCACAGTCAGGGGACTGAAACCAGACTCACAGGGGATGGGTCCCTGGTACACACACACGCATCCACGGGCACTGCGCAGTCCTCAGTTGCCTCTCCCTACAAAGCACCCTCCCTTGCCTCACCTGCAACCCCAAAGACCCAGCGCCTCTTCCTCAGTGACCTCGGCCTCTTCCCCTCCGATCCAGCTGCCCCAGCATCCAGGGGGAAGAGGAAGCCCCCCACACGGAGCAGAGTGCCCCTCGCCCCCGGACACCCTCCCCCAGGCGCAGACAGACTGAGGCCCCCACCCGCAAGTCCCCCCGGAGTGCTAAGAGCAAGACCCCGCCGCTGCCCTGCAGCTCAAGCACCAGGTCTCCTTCCTCCATCCCTCAGGCCCCCACTCCACAGGTGCCCCCACCACACCCTGCCCCAGGTTCCCCCACCCACAGATATACCATCCCCAAGAGGCTCCGGCCTTCTCCCCCTGCCACTTGCTCTCCCGGAACCACACCCCCGCTGCGCTTGTCTGTGCCACTGATGTGGTGAGGGTGTCCTCCCCTCTGTCCAGCCCACCTTGCCTGTTCCCCATTCTCCTCCCCTGGTGGTAGGCACTGCAGTGGAGTCCACTACCACCCTGTCTGACTTGGGCACTGCAGTGGCGGACCTGTCCACTCCATCTGCAGGGTCCACTGCAGTCGTGCCGGCACCCACAACATCTGAGCCATGCCCCCCAGTTGTGCCGGCACACACCATGTCAGACACCTCCACTGCAGTTGTCAGTGGCTCTCCAGCACCCACCACCCCTTCCCTGCTTCCTCCTGGTGAGCCCTGATCCTGTCCCTGCGATGCCTGGCCTACCCCCCGGTTGCCCCTCCTAGTGGATTGTCCCTGGTTTTGTGCAGGCATGTGTAGGGTGGCATCTGCCACTGTCACCCACTTGTAACTTTGTTGATGGACTGGCCATTGGCCTTTGTTTATGTTCTACCGGACTTCTACTTTTAATGCCACATATGCTGAATAAAGCAACTTTCTGTTCTCTAGTGCTTTTGCTTCTGATGTACATGATGTTGATGATGCTAACCATGCCCTTGCTGCAGTGATGGTGATATTTGGTCTCATGATAATGAAGTGTTACTGTGCAGGAACCCATGTGGTCCAGGGGGAATGTGTCCTATCCTGTGGTGTATCCATGTCATCCATAGCAGCATCTGAGGGTGTCATGTGTTCAGTATTTGGCAATGGGATTTCCTACTTAGATTGGCAATTTCACATCTGTGGCTTCCACCCCTGCACATCTGTTGTGCCTGCCATTGTTCAATTCGTCTACTTC
Source organism: Calotriton arnoldi (assembly GCA_963921515.1). Lineage (NCBI taxonomy): Eukaryota > Metazoa > Chordata > Amphibia > Caudata > Salamandridae > Calotriton > Calotriton arnoldi. Next base: position 367,694 of record CAWUFW010013713.1, read on the forward strand.
CCTGACCGTGTGGCCATCTCCACTGGACATGCAGGTTTGGGCATCAATGGGGAAGGACTCATCTGTGTTGTCAGTGCAACATTGCTATACAAGTGTGTTGGATCTGTGCTGATGATTCCGTTGGCACTTCCATGACCAGGCTGATGTGACGGGAGCCCTCATTTGGTGCTAATTGTTGATTGTGTGACCAAGTGCTCAGCTGACATGGTGGGGCCCTACTGAGGCAACATATGGCACAGCTTTCCTCACACAGGAGTGGAGTCCCCTCATGGCAGTGTGTACTCCTGTGACATTGCCTGCGCCCAAGGTGTGTGTTGTATGTGCATGTCTGTGTGTTCACTTCTGTTTAGCTGTGCATGCTGTGATCCCTAGTGTTGTACCTGTTTGTGATGCTAGCTGAGTTGAGCTATGTTCCCCCAAAGTCTTCTCCCTGGGTTCTCTGTGATGTGGGTGCATGGCACATTACTGGTCATCAGGGTGTCACCCATAGGTGTGCTTGCTGTCAGGGCTGAGTTTGTGTGCAGACGCAGCTGGGTCACAGTCAGGTTTCCCCTTGGCACTTGTTGTTTGCCCCTGTCATGTGATTTCCAGTTTGTGTTATCTTTCAGTGATTGTGACACGTTGTGTGTGTGACTGCTGGCACTCCTCAGGGTCCGGGCTGCAATGTTGGTTGTTGTCTATGTGTGTTCTTTGTGGGTGACCTTGGCTTCTTCATTGGTGTGTGACTGTGGCTGTGATCCCATTGGTTGGTGTGGTATTGCCGTCATGTCCATGTACGGCGTAGTGTGCAGTGTGTCAGACATTCAGGAGTCTTGTTGAGTGTCCATGTGTGATGTGTTTCTGCACCTTGGTTCCCACCCACCACCCTGGAATAGTCATGGGTGCATGTGCAATGTCACCAGTGCATGTGTGCTTCACTGCTGCACATTGTTAGAGGTCGAGGGGTGTGGTGTTGAGTGTGTGCAGATGAGAGTTGTTGCCCGGCTAGGCCCCTGCCTCCATGTTGGCCTTGGCTCACTGGCCATGCTGTTTGATTTGTGCTTGTGTAGGTGTGATGGTAGTTAGTTGCTCAGTACACATGACTGTGGTTCACAGTGTGAACCACATTTAGCTTTGTCATCACAGTGGGATTGTAATGCAGCCCAGGGTCACCACATTGTGGGGGACCCTGGGGGTGGTGCTGTGGTGTGTCTGTGTCTTGCTGTGTCAGTTGCTGTCCCTACGTGCCTGTGTGACATGTGTGATTTGTGCTCCCTCTCATCTGACAATGCCTGCTTGCCCACATAGGGAATTTGGATCCATGAGTTACCTTTGTGTGGCACTGTATGCACATCTGTATGATTGGTATTCATGTCTCCTCATGTGTTGTGTGGTTGCCTGGGGACACTGGCACCCCCACCCTCACCTGTTGTGTATGATGTGCAGGGTGGGTCTGCCTGTTTGTGTTTGTGCATCTGCACCACTGCATTGGCATATCTTGGGTGTGCCATTGGCTGTATGTAGTTTGGTGGGTTTCCCCTGCTGTCCCTGGGACTCCTAGGTCATCGGTCAGCACAATGATCATGGTTTGTGTGTCCCATTGCTGCCATGGTATGGTATCTGTTCACCTCACATCTGCAGTCTCCACAGGGTATCTGCATGTGTGTGCCCATTGGTGCAAATATGTGGGTCTGCATTCGGATGGTCACTTCTGTCATTGTGTCATTGATGATTGTTGACGGTGTCAGCCCCCATGGGTGTTGTTTGTCTGCACATGGCCAAAGTTATGTCTTATTTGCACTGCAGGATTTGACTCCCCCAATTTATGTTGCAATGGGACACATACACTACTTTGCCACTGATGTGTTTGTTGTTCTGTGACCAGGAATCATCCATGCAGTTTGGCAGTTGCACCTCTTACTTTGTCAACACTTACCTTTTGGTCACTGTGATGATGGGGGTTTGGACCCCATTGCCACAATGTTCAAAATGTGCTTCAGCTATGGACCCCACACTTACATTTTGGTCACTGTGATGATGGGGGTTTGGACCCCATTGCCACAATGTTCAAAATGTGCTTCAGCTATGGACCCCACACTTACCTTTTGGTCACTGTGATGATGGGGGTTTGGACCCCATTGCCACAATGTTCAAAATGTGCTTCAGCTATGGACCCTACACTTACCTTTTGGTCACTGTGATGATGGGGGTTTGGACCCCGTTGCCACAATGTTCAAAATGAGCTGCAGCTATGGACCCCACACTTACCTTTTGGTCACTGTGATGATGGGGGTTTGGACCCCATTGCCACAATGTTCAAAATGTGCTGCAGCTATGGACCCCACACTTACCTTTTGGTCACTGTGATGATGGGGGTTTGGACCCCATTGCCACAATGTTCAAAATGTGCTTCAGCTATGGACCCCACACTTACCTTTTGGTCACTGTGATGATGGGGGTTTGGACCCCATTGCCACAATGTTCAAAATGTGCTGCAGCTTTGGACCCCACACTTACCTTTTGGTCACTGTGATGATGGGGGTTTGGACCCCATTGCCACAATGTTCAAAATGTGCTGCAGCTATGGACCCCACACTTACCTTTTGGTCACTGTGATGATGGGGGTTTGGACCCCATTGCCACAATGTTCAAAATGTGCTGCAGCTATGGACCCCACACTTACCTTTTGGTCACTGTGATGATGGGGGTTTGGACCCCATTGCCACAATGTTCAAAATGTGCTGCAGCTATGGATCCCACACTTACCTTTTGGTCACTGTGATGATGGGGGTTTGGACCCCATTGCCACATTGTTCAAAGTGTGCTTCAGCTATGGACCCCACACTTACATTTTGGTCACTGTGATGATGGGGGTTTGGACCACATTGCCACAATGGTCATGGCCTGCTTGCATTGTGGGTGCCACACACATATATGTGTGGCACATGTGCTAGGGGGTCACATTGTATGTTCAAAGTCATGTTCGGTGTTGTAGGCATTTGACACAGTCTACACACGCTTGTCATGGTGTTGGGGGATGTCTTCTTCTTGCATTCCCTAGGTTGTGGTGTGCTGGTTGTGTCATGCATTGTCCATCCTATGAGTGGGGGTGGTAGTGGTGGTAGGCATCCTGCCCCCCTGGCTAAGGGTGGTAGTAGTGGTAGGCATCCAGCCCACCCTGGGTGAGGGTGGTAGTAGTGGTAGGCATCCTGCCCCCCTGGGTGAGGGTGGTAGTAGTGGTAGGCATCCTGCCCCCCTGGGTGAGGGTGGTAGTAGTGGTAGGCATCCAGACCCCCTGGCTAAGGGTGGTAGTAGTGGTAGGCATCCTGCCCCCCCTGGGTGAGGGTGGTAGTAGTGGTAGGCATCCAGCCCACCCTGGGTGAGGGTGGTAGTAGTGGTAGGCATCCTGCCCCCCCTGGGTGAGGGTGGTAGTGGTGGTAGGCATCCTGCCCCCCCTGGGTGAGGGTGGTAGTAGTGGTAGGCATCCAGACCCCCCTGGGTGAGGGTGGTAGTAGTGGTAGGCATCCAGCCCCCTGGACTAAGGGTGGTAGTAGTGGTAGGCATCCTGCCCCCCTGGGTGAGGGTGGTAGTAGTGGTAGGCATCCAGCCCACCCTGGGTGAGGGTGGTAGTAGTGGTAGGCATCCTGCCCCCCTGGGTGAGGGTGGTAGTGGTGGTAGGCATCCTGCCCCCCCTGGCTAAGGGTGGTAGTAGTGGTAGGCATCCAGCCCACCCTGGGTGAGGGTGGTAGTAGTGGTAGGCATCCAGCCCCCCCTGGGTGAGGGTGGTAGGCATCCTGCCCCCCCTGGCTAAGGGTGGTGGTAGGCATCCAGCCCCCCCTGGGTGAGGGTGGTAGTAGTGGTAGGCATCCAGCCCCCCCTGGCTAAGGGTGGTAGTAGTGGTAGGCATCCAGCCCCCCCTGGCTAAGGGTGGTAGTAGTGGTAGGCATCCTGCCCCCCTGGGTGAGGGTGGTAGTAGTGGTAGGCATCCAGCCCCCCTGGCTAAGGGTGGTAGTAGTGGTAGGCATCCAGCCCCCTGGCTAAGGGTGGTAGTAGTGGTAGGCATCCTGCCCCCCTGGGTGAGGGTGGTAGTAGTGGTAGGCATCCTGCCCCCCTGGGTGAGGGTGGTAGTAGTGGTAGGCATCCTGCCCCCCTGGGTGAGGGTGGTAGTGGTGGTAGGCATCCTGCCCCCCTGGGTGAGGGTGGTAGTAGTGGTAGGCATCCTGCCCCCTGGGTGAGGGTGGTAGTAGTGGTAGGCATCCTGCCCCCCCTGGGTGAGGGTGGTAGTGGTGGTAGGCATCCTGCCCCCCTGGCTAAGGGTGGTAGTAGTGGTAGGCATCCTGCCCCCCCTGGGTGAGGGTGGTGGTGCGCATTCAGGCCCCTGTGTGCATATGTGGCATTGGTGATGGACATCCCGCCCCTATGGTGCTGCTGTTGCTGGTGTAAGTATATTCTGCATCCCTCTGTGTGTGTGTGATGTGTCGTGTACGTGTTGTATGTGTTTTGTGGTTGGTGTCTGGCTTACCTTCTGCGCTTTACGCGTCCGTGCCTGTTCCGGTAGTAAATGTAGAATATTGGTATGATCGGGACGAAGGGATTCATGGTTGGTTCGTGTCGTTCGTACTTCTCGTTGCTTCGCGTCGTCCTCGTCGCTTCGCCTCGTCCTCCTCGCTTCGCGTCGTCCTCGTCGCTGCCGTGTTCGTCTCGGAGCCGTGGATCGTGTTGTGGCGCGAATCGGAGCTTATGTGCGCCTCTCCCGGATGCTTTGACGTGCCGTGCGTAGCGACGGGTTCGGCGCGTACGGAAAGCGCATCGTACTTGTCCGGCCGGACGGGGCTGCATTTTTCCTTCCGTGCGACTCGATTCGGCGTTTCCGGATTCGCCTCGGTCGGGGAACAGGACCTGGTTTGGGTGAGTACGGCTCGGCCGGATTCTTTGCTGCTGTGCGCATCGTACTTACTCGTTCGGTGTGCTGTACGGATCGGTCGGGAAACAGGCTTTCGCATGGCTTTTTTCCCGAGCGAATGGTGTTGGGTACGCCTCCGACCGAGATCGGAATCGGCCCCTCGGTGTCTAGTTTTCAAAAATATACAGGTTTGCTAGGTTTCTCTAGGTGCTAGCTGAGCTAGGGCCAAAAACCACATTTACCTCCTTTGAAAAAAACAGGTCAAAAGACCTCCTTCGAAAAAAACGGGTCAAAAGACATGTGGGAGCATAGAATAGCAGGATATTTATTATTACTAATTGCATTTCTCTGCATGTGTGCCTTCCAAATATAAGCCAGTGTGTAAGAAAAAGACATTTTTAAAACACCCCTAAATCTTATGCTCGTACGGGTACTCACAAATTCAAAGATGTACAAATAACCACTGCTCCTAACCTCCACATCTTGTGCCCCTTTCAGAAATACATAGGTTACCTTGATACCTATTTTTCACTTGACATATTTCACCATATGAATTTGTCTATACTCCATTGCACAGTGCATCTCAGTTGTTGGCTCTGGGTACCTTGGATTCTTGGAGAACTTGCAAACCCTATATATCCCTGCAACCTAAAGGGTCTAGCAAACGTAATGGCATATTGCTTTTGTAAATCGGCCATTGTGACAAAAAGTTTCAGATGAAAACATTGTCATGAATGGTTTTATTTTCCTACTCGTTTTCAATATTTCTTTATTTCGAGAGTTAGTTTCTTCAGGGAAACCTTAAGGGATCTACGCATAGGACCCCTTGCCGAATTCAGAATTGTATCTACTTTTTAGAAATATTTAGCTTTCCTGGATCGCCCATGGATTTCACACTGGTTTGCACCATAAATCAGAAGTAGGTTGAAAGAACAAAAAGGAAAAATGGGCTACCTCTTTAAAACATGCCAAAAAAAATGTGTTTTTTTGATTCAGCTCTGCATGTTCCTGAAAGCTGGGAAGATGGTGACTTTAGCACATCAAACCGTTTGTTGATGCCATTTTCATGAAAAAACAGACACTTTTTTTCCATTTTTCCCAAAAGTTTCAAAATTTAGTTACATTTTGGCTATCTTCTCCGTCCCCTCCAGGAGAAATCACAAACCCTGGGTACCTCTAGATTCCCCAGGATGCTGGGGTGGAGCTTAGCTGCAAGATGGCCACTCATTAGAGAGGTTCTGCCGGTTGAACATACTATCCTGCAAATATCCAACATGCAGCAGGTGACCCACTGAGTTAATTTGCCGCTGTGGCACCTGCAGTCCACGAGGCCCCTACTGGTGCAATTTAATGAAGATCGGTCACCTCCGGGGTTCTCGACGGAGGGAGTGGGCCCCGGCTTGCAGAGGCCGGGCATGTGCTGGGCCGCACTGCCGGAGCAGAGGTCTGGACAAGCCTCGAGTGTGGGAAGCCATGTGTGCCACGAAGTGGGAGTCCTGTGACGTAGGTTGGCTGTCACCCATCATCTCTGCCAGGCAGTGATCTCCTGGGCCTCATGTCTTGGTGACAGGTGACTGGCTCCCGAGACCGATAATGCGACTACCCAAATACGCTGCCCCAAACACACTCGCTGCACTGCGGGCCCAGGCTGGACACAGTGCCTACTGGCATTACTGGAGGAGGGTGACTGGAGCCTGGTGCGGGTTGCGCTGGGCTTGCCTGCATCCGGCAGCTGTCGGCAAGTGGCCGCACCACGCTGCCTTGGTGGGAGCCTGAAGTTGAAGCCTGGGACTGGCGGCACCATGCGCTCTCTCAGGCATGGGCAGAGGGATATGTGGGCCGCTACCTTTTTCCCTGATGTGGCTTTTCCAGCTCCGGACTGGGCCCTCTTGAGAAGGTCTGCCTGCCCTGTTGGCTGGGAGCTGGCTGGCCTTGCAGGTGGCCAGGGCAGGGGGCTCCACTGCCTTTCTGGACCTGCTCCTTTAGCAAAGAGTGCCCTCCGCTATGAGCACAGTCTGAGCTGGTCACGCTCGGTGTCCTGAAACTAGCTGGTATACTTGGCGAACTGGGCTGGGACACCGGCCCCCCTGCATTTACAATCAGCAATTGGTGGATGCGCCCCCCTTTCTACAATTTAACTAGTCCTCGCAGTGCAGACTACAGGGGGTACTACAGACACCTATGTCCCTATTGCTCCACCTGTTCTACTCCCCGCATACCCTCTTTCTGCTCAGCACAAGGGTGCCCATTGATCGTGGGAGGACACTGGTAGCTCGCACGCACTTGTTGCTACCGACCATCACTGTGCTGCTACGGTGGGATTATCATCTGCACCTACTATGGTCGCAAGACCCCGAGTCTGCTCGTGCCCTCTGGAAGGGCGGATACTCTAGGGTGTGGGGAGGCTCTAGAAAGACCTGCTCCTCCCACCGCAACCTATTGCTCCTTTCTCCCCTCTACTGGCCTGGTGGGCTGGCATGCCATAGCCTCATGATGTTCTTGATGTTTTTCTCTGGGATCTGGAGGCGGATTTCTGGCCTCGGACCCAGAGCCATACTCTGGGGTTGTGACTTTAATGTAGTATTGGATGACCTGCTGGATCGGGCCAGAAGTTCCAAACACCCACACCCTAATGCTGCTCTGACCCTCAACACAATTATCTAAGACAACTGCTTTGCAAGACATATGGAGACACACACATACGAATACTTTCGAGGGCACTTGTCTTACAGCGCATCTAGACTCACCTATAACCACTGAGGAAATATTGCAGGTCATTCAGAGCCTGCCAGGTGATAAAGTGCCTGGGCTTGATGGCCAAACTACTGCCTTTTATAAGGAATACACCACCTTGCTTGCACCACACCTTTTAACAATGTTCAAGGACTCCCTTGACACTGGCTCCTTGCCTCCCTTGCTGAGAGAGGGGGGTCATCATAACGCTCCTTAAACCTAATAAACCGGCTTCCCACTGTGATTCACACAGGCTCCTCTCTCTAATAAATGTAAACAATAAGATCTATGCTACGGTACTGGCAAACCTCTTTCTGCCACTCCTGCCCATAATAGTTAGGCCTGATCAATCAGGTTTCATTCTGGGTCGTTCAAAGTCGCACAAACTCTGCACTATTTTTGCAGCAATGCACCACCTGGACCCCCAGATTTCTGCAGTCGCTGCTCTATTAGACGCCACTAAGGTTATTCAGGTATTCATATTAATTGGTCCAAATCCTTTCTATTTCCCCTTACAGACAGCACACAGCCATTCAATTCAGAATATCCTTTAAAATGGGCAGTTAACCCAGTACGATATTTAGGCATCTGGCTCAGCCGCAATCCTGAGGAATTGTGGCACGCCAGCTATGGCCGAGCCATCACATGGTTGGAAGATAGAATATCGACATGATCCAAATTGCCCCTGCCCCTGTCCCTTACCGGATGTATTGTGATAATGAAGATGATTATCCTTCTCAAATTTCTGTACCTCTTACTTAACATACCCCTTCCACTCACAGCTCAGTTTCTCAAGCGCCTGAAATACAACCTATTAACATTGATCTGGGCCGGCAAACAACTGAGAGTCTTGTGGGAACTCCTTACTTTGCCATTTCGCGTGACACTGTTCAAGAGTTTCGACCTTCTGGAGGGATGTATACTCAATTATAAACACAATTACTAGGCATCTGCCCCCTTACACCCACGTAGTGGGTCTGATGGAATATGTTGAGCACACAACAGCCACTCACCGCTGACTCACCACCATGCTGCTCCTCCTATCCAAATGCAGAGTTGCCATGCTCTGAGATTGAAAACCCAATCCCACCATACGGGTATGGTTGAGCGATGTAGCGTACTGTCAGGAGCAATTATCCAATTCCTGGGAGCTGATGCCAATGAGCTCCCTCCAGTCCCAGAAACATATGGGAGCCCTTCCTTTCCTTTCTCCGCCTAAGAGACTGCCCTTTGCCAGCTACAGGAGATACAAATCCTGGGGATAACTCTGCACACGAGGGTACTCAACAGCACACTTCAATGCCCTGAGTTTTCTATTGAACTGCTACATGGTATTTCCAGTTGACTATTTTTTTTTTCCCGGAGTTTTATATAGCGCGAACTTGACACGAAGGTATCAGAGCGCTTTACATGAGCACCAGTTACGTTACACAAGGACACATTCATTCTTTTTTGTTAGGCATGGGAGATTAAGTGATTTGCCCAGAATCACAGGATGTTGAGCATCATTGCCCAGACTCGAACCCGGTTCCCCAGATTTGAGATCGACCGCCCTAGCCCGTTAGGCCACATCCTCTCCCAAACTATGGGCCCGAGCAGGTGGGATGCTTTCTTTTCAGATGCGCTTTATGTTGGGTAGATTGTTTTTTACAGCTAAGGGGCATATCAGCAAGAAGAAGCGATAATCATCGCTAAGCGCGATTAGCGCGTTGTAACCTAACGCCGGCTATCGCTGGATTTTATCGCAGAGATAGCGCGCTATCAGCAACGCTTATCTGCAATGCGATAGTAAATCCAGCGATAGCGGCAAAATGTGCGATTATCGCTGGAAATCCAGCGATAATCGCACAGCGATAGGCGATTCCTTGATGATAGGGCAGGGTTGACTTAGCCATAAAATCCACCTCCCATAGGATATTATGGCTAAGTCAGATTGTAAGCAGGTGTAAAGATTCCAGCGATAAGCGCGGTTAGCGCTACTTTTAATTTCGCTACGCGGGTTTGCGACACGATTGATGATAGGAGATAGATGTGTTAGCGACATTATTCAGGTAATTTCAGTAAAGTACGCCCACTTTGCATATGATTAGCGTTGCGAGGCTGGGCATCATGGAAACGGGCGCAGATGCTTGGGAACACGCGCTAGCGTGTCTTTGCTGATAGTGCGATAAAATTATCGTCGCTTTTCGCCCGAAAACGGACGCTAAAGCGGCGATAATTTTATCGCGGGCCTTGATGATATGCCCCTAAATGTCCAGATGGTTCCTCCCGTTATTACATATCTTTTGATCGATCCCACTTTGGGAAATATTGCAAAAGGTAATGTATTGCATGAATCACCTACTGGGTTATGTTGATGATACCATGGCAAGTTACCAGTGTTGTACTGTTCTATATTGATGTAAATGCCAATTAAAAAAAGAAAAGAATCCCTACGATGGTGTAAAAAGGATATAAATTTGGCGTGGATAGCCTATGTGGACAAAAAATTATGGAATCCTAAGTACAAACGACCCCAAATAGACCAAAAAGGTTTAGCCTGGGGGTGGAGGTGGGGCTTAAGGCCTAGCAGCGAAAGGATTAAACGAAGCAGTGAGGCATGTATTGGTCCACGGTCAAATAGAAAAGCTGCTTTACAAAGAGCATCACAAGCCCCATGTTTATGACTGCTCAGCAGCAGAATTCAATCGTGCCATTTCCTCCTTTTTGAACGAACACCCTTCCATTTGACTTGGACTGGTCTGTTTGAGTTAACATGCACGTCATTGTGCAGAAGACACAATTGTACCTTTGTTAGATGGATGCAATATATATATCTATCTATCTATATATCTGGATCCTAATAATGGTGGGATTCAGGTCCAGGGGGCGTCGTGTAAGGTTTTTGTCACTCCTGTAGAGTCTGAAGAAGCTTTTCACAGAGAAACCGAACACCGTATTATTTTGTTTGTCTTAGATGTGATGCTATTAACATTAAAATAGCTTCAGCCAATACAATATGCTTTTGCTCTGTTTTCCAATGCCAGGGAGATGGAAAATCATTGCCTTTAAAAGGCTCCAGAGGATTCAATGTGTGGTATGTTGTTCCACATAAGAGAGTGCTGGTGAATAAGTAATTGAATAATACACACTGAGGCAGTGAATGCTATTTCAGATCTGTTGCTATATTGAGTTCTTATTGTCAAATTAGGAAGACCATCTGGAAGCAGTTCCTTCCTATGTATCCATGACAATGTTTTTAAATATGCAAAAAGAAAATTAAGTAATGTGTAACAAGAGGTACACTTTAAAAAATTGTATTTATGTAGAATGAATGGACAAAGTAATTATTGTGTCCAATTTGTCACTGCTAAATTAACACGAGGTCAGTTCCGATGCCTACAAAAGCTGCAAGAATTCTGTTTTTCGTACATTTGAACTCACAATAAAATACTGCTGTATAAAATGCTATTAATTTGATTCCCATAGTAACAACCTCTTTTAAGGATTCACTTTGTTATTATTTGTGAACATGATTTATGAAGATGTCATTTTTTTTTTAACTAAAACCATATTAATATCCTTTCCATTTAGGCGGGAATAAAACCGATTGAAGAGACAAGGGATAAAAACGGAATGCTGAGGAAGGCAGGGTTATTCCCGCTGAAAGGAAGGGTAGTTTAGCTTTCAGTAGAAAAACATGTTGCTTATATTAAGTGAAGCCAAAGCACTCTTTTGTGGGATCATCTTCTTGTCAAAACCTCAGAGAAGGAATGAGTGATTGCCTAATATTGTAACCCATATGTGTGTGTTCATACGTTATTCTATCTTTGAGATATGGTCATGGATGTGGTTTTGAAATATTGGAGTGTTATAGAGACCCCCTTGAACTGGTTTGGCTGTCTGATCCTATTCTGTGGGAGCTGCATTTCATTTTGTGGTGTTTGCTTTTGCACGAGAATGAATATACTCGGCACCTGGTACCATTTAGCATTCTAGTGCTTGCACATACTGGAAGCTGCACTAGTCATGTGACTACAGCTTGCAGACCAGTGCATGTGATCTCACAAAGAGAATGCTGAGTGCCGCCTAATTGGATTTTCTGAGTGAGAGAGAGTGGAGTTGGAATCGGGAAGGAGGAGCATCAGGTCCTTCAGGGCTGACTGCCATGCCAGGTTCCATGAACAAGCTTTCTCATACTAAAATACTTAAAAAAATAATTTAACAGGGACTCCTTAGTGGAAGGAAGGTCTTAGGATTCCATTCTCTAGTGGGTCAGTCACATCCTTTGTCAGTGAAGCCCACTACAAAGAGGGAAATTGAGCAATTATAGAATTGTATACAAGTTGACAGGGTCCACTTTGGGGCACTGACAAAGCGATAGCCAACAGCCCCAATTCAGGCAGGAGAGACTCTCGATTTTTTAAGCCAAATATGGCTTTATTTATGTGTCTCTCGTCCTAAAATCTCCTCCACCTCAAAGTAAGTCAATGAAGAAAATCAATTCCCCCCCTTTATTTTTCAAAAACTCCCTCTTACCATGCTTTGGGGCAGATTTACAAGAAAGTGACGCATCTGTACAGATGCGTCACTTTCCCTGCGCCACCTTTAGAAACCCCTGCGCCACCATAGATGCGCCCGTATTTACAATACGGCGCACTATGGCACAAGGATTGACAGATGCGTCAGAAATTCTGACGCATCTGTTGGCGGAAAAGTCACGCATTGCTGGAGTCGTCTCACAAGCACGACGTAACTCCAGCAATGCGTGTTGAGGCCTATTCCCACTACACTGCGTCACTACTTACGCCTGCTTCAAGCAGGCGTAAGGTTTTGACACAGTGGCGTCCTAAAAGTGGCGCAGTGAAATCTTGTAGATTTCACTGAGTCACTTTACGAGGCCTTCCTGCGTGGGAACGCCACCCTGCATACATTATACCTGGACGCAGGTATAATGTGACGCAGGGCTTTACAACGTGACGCATCTCCCTAGATGCGTCACGTTGTAAATAGGCCGCATTGTTTGCGCCGCTGTTGCGTCAAAAAAGTGACGCAACTGCAGTGCAAAAGTCACGCAAGGGGCTTGTAAATCTGCCCCTATGTGTGCTAAGGAAACTTTTCATGACTATTTCCTGATTAGCCGATAGCACTGATAAATTAAATGAATTTTCTATATTTATTTTAAATGTAGACCAAATAAAAAAATGCTGCAGCACTATTTAATTATTTTTTGATCAAATCTTTAATACATTTTAATTTATCATATTAAATAAAAATATTTTTTTAGAGATTAAATTCAAAAGAAATGTTTACCTAAAGTAAAAATAGATATTTAGTATTATGCATTGTTAATTATTAAGTGTTGTATAAGAATTAATTAAAAGTAGTTTAATTATATTTTAATTAAAATGAATGTTACATTCATTTATAAATTCAAAAATAGGTTGTTCAAATTTTTTATAATTAAAGAAATGTTTTTTTTCAGATTTTGTTTTAACTGTAAATTATATTTCTTTACATATTTAAATATTGTTAATTACTTCAACATTATTTCCAGTGGTTGGCACTGTACTGTGGTGCTGCTGGACTTACTACTGTTTCTTGTTGACAGTAGTAATTTGTGCTCATAAATTTGGTGGCACCACCTGTTTCAGGGTGTGAAGACATGTAAGTCTACACTTTTCAGTAACTTTACATTTGGATTTTGGGAGTAAAACAGAGTAGGAAAGCTACTCAGAAGTGTAAGAATAAATGTACACATGTAACTTACTCCCAAGTGCAATTTAGCTTTGTGAATAGCCCCTGGAGTCTTCAAAGTGAATACTGTACTAAGAAACGGGTTTAGAAGCAAATAGGCATGAATCCACAATTCCACAAAGAGAAGAACATCAAGGTTCAAAGGAAGTACGAATGCCAGCTCCTTTATTTGTGTTACTACTATATTTGAGACCTTCCAAACACTCTTAATAAATATAAACCCTTTCATATGATGTTAACATTTTAATCACGCAAATGGCATTTAGGTTCTAAGACACCCTTGTGACAGTGACAGAATGTTGAAAATGAACAGGCCACAAACTCTTCGAAATTAATGGCTATGATCTTTGGCAAGTTCCAAAATCAGTAGGTTTGGTATTTCCATAGTAGTAAGTTTGAAGAGGTCATAAAACACATATTTGTGAAATATTGGTTGACTTCAAATTATGAAGTAACAATTGATTGATAAAAAAAACCTCTAAAAATCTTAATATCACATTAGCTGCTCTGAGTTTATTTGACGTTGGATGTGGAGGTGGATACTTATTGGCTAGAGGGTAACAGTAGGTCCAGCCCTACAATTGGGGGTGGTAGTTGGTATTAGAAGTAAAAGATTGACTTTGTGAGGAAATGAGGGGGGTCTAGGAAACAGTTATAGGGTTGAGTCGTGTCCCCCACTTTTCCCTTCTCAAGGTTTTATACATGTTTTGTACATGATTAAGTCTGAGTTCATAGTCAGTAGGTCACATTAGTCTGCAAACTAAAGATGGATTCATTAACTTGGTACTTAGGTTTAGTAAAGCAAGGGTGATCTTAGTCAAATCAGCAGTTCCATGGCATTTGGAAACATGGAATGCACGTTTGATGGTTATTCATACACCTTTCCTCTTCCTTGAGCTTTAACATTAAAGCTGGAGGAATCCTATTGCATTTAAGGGAGGGTGGAGGAGAAAGGCAAACCAGAACGTGCCTTCATGGAAATCTCTATTTAAAGTGTATGTTAAAATATTTCTTCGGTCCGTCCATGCTTTATTGGTAAGCAATCGGAAACTCATTGATCCTGTGCAAAGTTCTGTTTTGGCCAAGTATCTCTTTTAATTATTTTGGGGCAATAGTGGGATATAGAAAGTCATGTAGGTATTAGTGGGTTGCATGGTTGTTCAGTTGAAAATATCATGCATTATTTGAGTTGAAAGTTTAGCATGTCTTTGGCTATTTTAGATTAGGGAAGCAGTAACTGATGTTATTGATATTGCGGTACTAATATAGGTAAAATACGCTAACGATTAACATAACAGAAAACTGCATCTACAAAACAACTCAAATGGCACCCATACATAAGATCAGAATGCAATGTTATTAACTGTATTGCTGATTATATAGTTTTTATTCATAGTGATGCAATTTTGGATTCTGATTTGTGAGTGTTTTTATGAACTGTGTCTAAATTTGTTATGAGATGAAAAACACAATTTCATATATTCAAATCTAATGAATTACAGAGAAGATGGTGCATTGACATTCAGATCAATAGTCATCTTAAAGTGGGTGACAAGTATCTTGAGAATGGAGAACAAAAGCCATCTGGTAATGAGGTTTTAAAAGAAAATAGCATGTAGTTATTTATCCGATGTTTCTTACAGTTTTCAATAGATAATTTAAAACAGTGTATAACAATTTACTGGAATATGTTGGAATAAACTGTTGAAATATGCTGAGAGATGTGTATGCCTGAGTATGCCCATGTGTAAATTAACGGAAGGAGAAATCACTCCAAGTGGACTACCCATGTTACAGCTGCAGCAACATAAGATTGTAACTTCTTATGATGAGCTGTTATTTAATTGAATGGCTTAGATCCCCACTAGTCTCACTGCCAGAGGCCTATAATGGTAGACTGCATACTCCAGGCCCACCATTCTTATTTGTAAACTCTTTAGCTTTGGGCACATAGCAGCTAAGGTTTATGAGATACTTCCTCCTAAATAATTTTACCTTACTAACAAAATAACTCAAAATGGTCTCTACCTCATCTCAAGATGGACTTCCCTCCAATAACTGATGAGTAATGGAAATGTATCCCGCCCTTGCTCAAACCAGATTTTCAATATTCCACTAAGCTTTTGGGTGCCAGTCAGGCTCCTTAAGTTTAATCTTATTGATTCTTATAAATGTTGCAACTGTGCTAGCACACCCAGTAATCTCCAACACATGCTCTTTGATTGTTCATATCTTAGACCCTTTTGGGAAAAGATCCAGATACATATTCAAGAACATCTGTACATATAACTACACTGTACCACTAGGCATCTTTGCTGAAACCATATTCTCTGATGTAGACAATGGCAACTCTTTTCTAGATCTTTTTCTGACACTAGGCATTGATACATTCTTTTGGAATGAAGTTAGCTATGTTTTATGAGTGGATAATATACTGTTTAAAAATATACTCCACTAATTCCCCATAACAACTTTAGAATAAAATTGATCTATACCTACAGATAAACAAACCGTCATGAATAATACCAATTACACCTGACCTAACTGAGTCATCCAAAGATAACTCAAATTACTGCTATATGCCCTATAACAGACAGATACCTCTTTCTACCTTTTTACAACTCTGTATCTTTTTAGATATCTTTTCTCTTTCTTCTATATTCTGCTATCTGAAACTCTATTGTCTCCTCTTTCGGCTTTTTCCACTGACAAAACACTTTAAAAACAGCTCATTGTATGTGCTTCAGTTTACAGCATTTATAGTATTATGTGTATTACATTTAGCTCAGTCTGTTTGCCCAGTTAGCTTTATTTCCTCTAGTTCAAACAACCTCATCATGTTAATGTTGTTACCTTAACTGTTTTTTACACCTCTTTCATTAGAGTCTATGACATGCTTAAACTTTAATGGAAATAGGTTACACGTTGTTTATTGTTAGCTACATTGGGCCTGATTACAAGTAAAGGTGTTATTTATCGCACTCGGTAAATAGCAGTAGGGTTCGTTATTTATTGGATGCTATAAATAGCACCTATTACGAGATGTTGGGCAATAATGTGGATTTTGGTGCTTAACACACCAAAAGCCACATGGTTCAGTAAATACTGTGCACATTTCCTCTGTTAAATTTTGGCAAGTTTGACCTTCTGAATTTTAACCCCTTCCGTGCGTGCGTCGGCCAACGGCCGTCGTGAGCACTACCTCGCTAGTGCTGGGCACGTCTGTTGGCCGACGCGGCCCCGCCCACTCAATAGAACTCTCGCACCGCGGCGGAATTTGCACCGCGGTTAAGGAGTTAATGAATGTTGGGTTATTTAACGCATCTACTAACTATTTATTTATTTTATTTTTATTTAGAAAGTTTTATATAGCGCGAACATGACCACCGAGGGTATCAGAGCGCTTTACAGTTTATGCATCAAGATGGGTACAAGCAAACAAAACAGAATAAACACAAACAAAATAAAAATTCACAGTTTTAAAATGTCAGACATTCACGTGAGCCAGGCAGCTGGGCAACACATCAGCGGGTATGGCCCTGGAAACAAATGGAGGAGCCAGACTGAGGCAAAAAGTTCTTCATCAGGAGCCCTTTAACTTCTTTTTTGAAGAGAACCGTGGAAGGGTTCACCCTGACTTCGGGGGAAAGAGAGTTGCAGATCCTCAGAGCCATACCTGAGAAGGCTCGATTGTAAGTCTTTATTTTGTTGAATTTTTGTGGTTTGAGCAGAAGGGTGCTGGCGCTTCTGGAGGCTCTCGAACCACATGAGAGCTCCAGTTTCTGAGCAAGGTACAGCAGGGTCTTGAAGTGGATGACTTTGTGTGCCATGCAAGCAATTTTTAACTGTATCCGGGCTTAATATGGAAGCCAATTCAGGGGCAGCAAGTCCGGAGAAATATGGGTACATTTTTTTGTCCCCGTTATGAGCCTAGCAGCAGAGTTTAGGGCAAGCCTCAGAGGAGCCGTCTTCACTCTTTGCAAGCCGCAGAGCGTTGCACTACCATAGTCCAGCTTTGAGATTACTAATGCTTGCACTGCAACCTTTAGGTCATGAGCAGGGAGATATGGTTTGAGCTTTCTAAGGATGCTGAGTTGGAAGTTTGCTCCTTTGGTGAGGGAACTGATGTGCTTCTGCATGTTCAGACTTTTGTCTAATATAATACCCAGAGAGGATGCTGAGTCAACGAGGTGAGGTCTACAGTTAAGAGCCGTGAGCTGATTCAACCATTGTTTCATGACCGGAGATTGTTTATGGGGTGAGATTAGGAGGAATTCAGTTTTTAGAGCATTGAGCTTCAGGTGGTTATGTGTCAGCCAGCTTTGTGTTTCCAGCAGGACTGAGTTGAGGGATTGAATGTCTTCGGGGGAGGCGATCTTCAGGTATAGTTGGGTATCGTCCGCATACATGTGATAGTGAATGCTGGATGATTTCAGAATTTCAGTCAGAGGCTCCATGAACAGGTTAAAGAGCGTGGGAGAAAGTGCTGAACCTTGGGGAACCCCCAGAGTGACCGGAGATGGATGGGAGAGGGATTGGTTCACCTTGAAGCTTTGGGATCTGTTCTGAAGGAACGAAGAGAACCAGTTAAGTACAGGCCCGACAGCCCCATCCTGCGTTCCAGGAGGTCGATTAGGTTATCATGTTTGACCGTATCGAATGCTGATGAAAGGTCAAGAAGGATCAAAAGGCACGACTCATTGTGGTCCAACATTCTTAACGCATCATCAACGATGTGCGTTAGAGCAGACTCTGTACTATGGCCCGGGCGGAAGCCAGATTGGCACTGGTTCAAGAGTTGGAAATGGTCGATGTGGTTACAGAGTTGGGCGAGCACACATTTCTCCAGGAGCTTTGCCAAGGTGGGGATGTTAGAGATTGGGCGAAAGTTATGAAGGTCCGTGGCATCAGCAGATGGTTTCTTTGGGATCGGGGTAACTTGACCCGATTTTAGGCAATCCGGAATAGCACCTTGCCAAAGTGATGCATTTATGATCGTAGTCCAAAGTGTTAGTAAGGAGGATCTCACTTCCGGGAAAAGGTTTGATGGCAGAGGGTCGTTGTAGTGATTGGACGGTTTCAAAGTTGACAGCATTTAGCGCATGGCGCATTCATCCAAGGTTTGGAACAGGCTCCAGGATGCATTGTTTTTGGGGAGGTGGGGCTGCGCAGGGTCACTGATATCCATAGCTGGGGGACGGAGGATGTTCAGTGGACTGATCGACAGGTGATCAAGGGCAGAGCTTAATTCAGTTTCAATCTTAATAGTCTTATCCGTGAAGAAATCAGCGAATTTTTCACAGTTCAGCACTGACCCTTGACCCAGAGATGAGAGATTAGGATGACTGTTGGCTTGGGACTTGATGAGTTCGAACTGTTTTTTTGGACGTTTTTTTGCTTGGTCTAGTTGAGTTCTGAAAAAGGTGGCCTTCGAGCATCTGATGCGTTTATTGTAAATGCTTCTCAGGGATCTCAAATGGTAGAGATGTTCAATGGAGGGATGGGATCGCCACATCCTTTCAGCAAGTCTTAAATTTCTTCTTTCGGAATTAAGACTATCATTGAACCATGGTTTGGAGAGTTTAGCGGACATTCTTTTAAGCTGTAGCGGTGCAACCGAGTCTAGTACCTTAAGCATTGATTGGTTATAGTGGGCCATAAGGTCGTGGACATCCGACATGTTCAAGGGAGGGGACAGGATGTTATCGCAGAGAACAGTCAGATCTTGAGAGTTGATGTTCCGTAGACATCTTTTCATCTGTTTTGGGTTCTTAGGCTGGGCTCTACTTGTTCTTACCGATTCCAAGATGAGGAAGGTGATGCAAAAGTGGTCTGACCAATCACATGGGAGGATCGAATCAAGGAGGATGGAGTTGGGCTTACCAATGACAAGATCTAAGGTAGCTCCTTTGATATGAGTAATGCTGTCACAGATTTGGATTAGGTTGAGGTCAAGTAGGAAGGATTTAAGGCTATTGACCACCACATCATTACCATCGTTCCAGTGGAGGTTGAAATCTCCCAGGAAGATCTGAGTGCCATGAAAATCAGCATTGGCCAAGATGATGTCCATGATCTGCTCTGTGAAGGGAAGGTTGTCACGAGGGGGGTGGTAAAACGTGTGCAGTTTGCATGAGTGGTTGTTGCAACCAGACATTTCAATACAAAGGTATTCACAAGATGGCAGGAGGGTGGCATGTAGTACTTTCACTGTTAGATTGCTGCGATGTAAACATGCGATTCCTCCACCATGACCACTAGATCTGTCCAACCTAATGATATCATAATTGGGAGGTATTAGAAAGTCCAGGATGGGAGCAGCTGATTCATTTAGCCAAGTTTCCGTCAACATAACAAGGTAAAGTTCCTGGGCAAGGATGAGGTCGGCAATGTCTGCAGCATGTTTAACAGCCGATCTACAGTTTAGGAGCACGCATTTGAGTCTTATATTAGTGTCCGTAGGTATAGGTAGAGTGGTGGTGACTCTAGTGAGGTTGTGTTAAATAATACCAAACTTATAATTCCGTCCCGTGCCTAAAAAGGGGTTTACGCACGAGATGTAATTAACCGCCCAACTTGTAATCAGGGCCTCTGTCTTCTTGTGTAAGCTTCGTAAGAGGTTTATATCACAGGTCAAAATTTGCAAAACACAAAAAAAACTGAATGTAGACAAGACCCAACAAGATATAAATTAATCCATATCTATCTGGGCGAAGCTTTTTCAATCGCTAATTGACCATAATTCAGTGGAAAAATTGTCGTAGATGCTTGTATATTTACCAGGAAGTAAGGAGTCTAAAACCCAATCTAATATTTCATGACTTTGACAGCTACTGTCTTCTATCTCAGCTTCATCAAATACCTATGTATCTGAGAAGTTGACAAGTTGCAACCAATCTCTGCTTGTTGGCTATCCCCAAGGGATGGACTTAGGGGCCTCCTTTCTACACTCGAGGCAAATGGGGCCAAGGATACTTCACCTGATTTCTTTGATGTCCTTAGTATGAGATATGGCAGTGAAGAATGTTATAAGAAAAGTGCCATTCCAAAAAGAGTGATCATTATAGGGTCTTCCAGACTTCCGTTGGTTACAACAAAGGCTGTTGCTGCTGGATGGATTGAGGGAGGATGCTGAGTGATGGTTGATTTATATGATAACAACAGGTTCCTAATAAATGATAAAGCAAGAAACTGGTTTACTTTAGTTGAAAATGATGCCCATCTCACCTGGTAGGTATTTCTTGGATAGCATCCTAAATCTGCTACATTAATAGCCATCTCTGACCTCACACAGGACGTTAAATCTATTTCTACACCTTAAAATCAAATCACACCTCTACCTATCTGTGGGAAATGGGAAAGGGACTCAATTTTCTACTACTAAATGTAATAAAATACTTATCTACCACAATACGCAACACTAGATTCCATCTCAACAGTTAGCAATGTTGAATAGGGCTTTTTTAACTGCACTGATGCTGAGTAAAATCCAGGCAGCTAAGCCACAAGACTGAACTAAATGCCACTACAAGACATCAGATTATCTCCATATGGTATGGCCCCTGACAGTTGTGGAAATCAAGTGGAATCAAGTGACAAACATTTTAATAAGTACTGTAGGATTAATTGTTACTTACTCCTTCAAACTCTGTAATCTTAGTCTACAACCTAGGCCCAAGAAGTAATGCACATCACAAGTTTGTGGCCCAAACAATGGTGCTGACCAAAAGAAGTCAAATTGATTATTGGGAACTACCTTTTAGCAAATCCATTCATTGGGACTGTGAAATATGTGATTTGGGTGAGGGACTAGTAGCCCAAAAAGTTCACATGTCTGGGGTCAGAACAGATGAGAGACTGCAGGACAACCTCCGGGAAATGCAGATGTTAGGTGCCTTGAGTGGTTTTTAAGAACAGACTCCATTAACAGTGTGTTAGGATCATATCTCAAACTGAGCAAAGTTCTGCTTGAATTTACTAACACTTTGGGCCAGGTTTTCATCGCAAGCCCTCCACAAACTGTTGTGTTGGGATTTGCTTTCCAACGCAAATCATGGTTTATCTTGGGAAGCCGTGCCAAGGGATGGCATATGGGCATTCCCATGCAACCATCCATGGGTTTGGATGCAATTCCTTATATATTAACATTTGAAAGCATGGATTTGCAACAAAAAAGAATGTCTCCTCGAGTCAGGCATAATAACATAAAATAACACTTGTAAAGCGCACTTATCACCAATGGGTCTCAAGGTGCTTAATAACAGATGTTTATTGTTACCCAACGGTACTCATTTTATCGACCTCAAATGGATGAAAGGCTGAGTGGACCCACCGGGATTTGAACCTGTGACTATGAGGTCGAACACAGGCCCCTGCAGTGGATGCATTAGTCCTCTAAGCCACCAGACTCGGCTAGTGGATCAAGATTTCAAAGTCTCCACATTTCCAACCTTGTATATGTGCTGCCTGTACTGTACAGTACACATACAAAGCGGCAAAAGTATGAAAGCATATGTAATGTACTAGAGGGGTAGTCTTACAGTACAAAACCTTTGCTTGACAGAACGCGTAGACACTTTCATTTTCGTGCGTCATTATACCAGCACTTGGGGAGAGAAAAACAGTGTCATATTTTAGTAGATTTGGCATTGTTCTTCTCTTACCCTTTGACACAACACAGAGTAGCAACTTTGGTTGCTGGCCTGAGTTGTGCGAAAGTGTAGTAATTCTGCCCCTACATGGTTAAGAGGAAAACATCTGGCACATTCACTACTTTTGCTTACCTTCTTTGTGCTAATTTAATCTTGCAAATCATCAATCAATGATTTGTTTCTCAAAACATCTCCCACCATTCCGATCCGAAGCCTCCGAGATCATCTGCGGCGTACCCCAGGGATCGTCCCTCAGCCCAACACTGTTCAACATCTATATGGCCCCGCTCGCACGCATCGCCAGACAGCACGACCTCAACATAATCTCCTACGCCGACGACACTCAACTGATCCTCTCCCCTCACCAAGGACCCCTCGCCACCAAATCCAACCTCCATGAAGGAATGAAGGCCATCGCCGATTGGATGAAGATCAGCCGACTAAAACTGAACACGGAGAAGACAGAGGTCCTCATCCTCGGCTCCAACCCCTCAGCCTGGGACGACTCCTGGTGGCCAACGACGCTGGGAGCAGCCCCGACACCCACCGACCACGCACGCAACCTGGGAGTCATCCTCGACTCAACGCTCTCCATGGCCAAGCAAGTCAACGCAGTCTCATCCTCCTGCTTCAACACCCTCCGCATGCTTCGCAAGATCTACAGGTGGATCCCGACAGACACAAGAAGAACAGTCACCCAGGCCCTCGTCAGTAGCAGACTTGACTATGGGAACGCCCTCTACGCGGGAGCCCCGGCCAAGCTCATCAAGCGACTGCAACGCATACAAAACACCTCCGCATGCCTGATCCTCGATGTACCACGCCACAGCCACATCACCCCCACCTGAGGAACCTGCACTGGCTCCCCGTCGACAGGAGAATCTCCTTCAAACTCCTCATCCACGCACACAAGGCACTCCACAAGACTGGCCCAGCCTACCTCAACAGACGACTCCTCTTCTACGTCCCCAACCGCCAACTCCCCTCCGCCGACCTCTCCCTCGCCACCATCCCTCGCATTCGAAGAACTACCACCGGCGGCAGATCCTTCTCCCCACCTCGCCAGCAAGACCTGGAACACCCTTCCACTAAGCCTACGACAGACCCAAGACCTGCTGACCTTCAGGAGGCTACTCAAGACCTGGTTGTTCGACCAGTAGCAGCACCCCCCCCCCTTTTTTTTCCCTAGCGCCTTGAGACCCTCGCGGGTAAGTAGTGCGCTTTACAAATTCTGTGATTGATTGATTGATTGACAACATATTGTTGGCAATATGTCAATCAATCAATCAAAGAAACTTTATTCGATCCATTTGAAAAAACAGATC
This sequence comes from Calotriton arnoldi, assembly GCA_963921515.1. Classification (NCBI taxonomy): domain Eukaryota; kingdom Metazoa; phylum Chordata; class Amphibia; order Caudata; family Salamandridae; genus Calotriton; species Calotriton arnoldi. The sequence goes on from CAWUFW010013713.1 coordinate 391,021, forward strand.
ATAAAAGTACAAAAAAGTAAAAACCATTTATATTAAAGTCAGTTTGCACAAGTCCTAATTTGATTTTAACACCAAACATGCTAAAATAGACAAATAAGATTAAAAATTCATTTCATAAATACTAATTACAAGTATCCACGTTACAGTGGGATTAGTAAAACTAATAACCACTTCATCATTATTTAAAAGGCATGTACAGAACAGTTTTCCTTCTCCTTAGACATGCCAATGAAAAGGTAGCTACAGAAAAACATACAAATGGATCCGAGAGTTTCTTTAAGAAATATAATGCAGGACGACATTGGTTAAAATTCGATTTCTTTAAAATTGGACGTAAAAATCTGGTTCATTCATTTTTATAAAACCCACAGAAGAAAAGTATATGAAGATCAAACTGCTCTGATCCACAGTCACAGGGGCAAGGTACCAAGTCAGCATGTCTAAACCTCCTCACGGGGAAACCCAGCATGAGGGGGATTAGATTCAGCCGGAATCTAATCAGAATAAATCTATGCTGCGTATTTCTTATATGCTCTAAGTATGAGAAACCCCCAGATGGTATTCCCGGGGATGTATGATACATCATCACAATAACCTTAGAGTAATTAACATTTTGGCACTCATGTATCAATTTTGCTACGAGTATAGACATCAATTTTCCCTTTGTTACTGTATTACACAGACTTGGGTTGGCAAAAAGTTTTTCCAATCCTAGTGCCATCACATACCCGAGCAAGGGAATTTTACAAGTATTATCCAGAGCTGTACAATTTTTAATTATGACCTGGGTCAGGTTCACTGTGTCCCTGCACCAGATCGAGTGCCACAGGAGTACCGGGGCGATCTTAATGTTGTCAATCAAATACAGGATTTCTAATTCAAGATGGTAGTTGTAATTTGAATATGAAATAGGAACTGGCAAACAGTTTCTTGTAGAATCTATCCTCCAAGGTTTGGAGTTGGATTGCCGTGGACATTCCCCATACCCCTACCCCATAAGTTGCTGCTGTTACTATCTTAGCCTGGTATACCTTTTTTATTGTTGATAGTGGTTAAGACCCTAGTCTTTCTGCAAAAGTTCAGATTGCTTCCATACCCCGCTCCATTACTAGCACCCTGTTATTCGCCATAGGTGCCCATGACTGTTGTTTATCGAAATGGACCCCTAAATATGGGAACAAGTCTACAATCTCCAGTCTCCGTGAACCTATTGTAAAGTTCTGGGATCTTCTTGAAGATGGAGTCCCTGTAATAAGGACAAAGGACTTTGATTCGTTGAGCTTCAAACCCAGTGAAGACATAAATGCAACATAGGCCGTTATTAGATGTTGAAGGGCCACCCCTGTTCTTGCAATTAAAAATGCATCATCAGCGTATGCTAAAATGGGTATAGCAGTGGAGACAAATTTAGGAACATCTGGGGTTACTCCTAGGAGAGCTGCCTCAAATTCAAATACTTTATTTCGGCCTATAAGGCCATAAAAGTAAGAAAACAGTAATATACAATAATATACAATAGATGCATCAATAGAATTAAAATACATTCTCCATTGCTCACATTATCAAATTTATGTACATGTAGTCTATTTACAGTTCTTATTAAATCTAGGTAAATACCACCTCTTTTTTGAAAATATAAAAATTGCCCTGTTAACTTGTTCGCTTATAAAGTGCCTGTGCAATGTTATAGCTAGAAAACACAATTTATTCTATGATAATGATAAATTCTTAGAAAGTGCATGTGCATTAGGTATAGAGTGGTTCAAATTGTTTCATTATACCACAGGACCATCGGCATGAATTGATTTATATCCAAACTATTAAAAGAATCTACTAAAATTTAGATATTCTTTAAAATCCCATGAGATGCCTGTAATAAAAACTATCAAAACTTAAAATCATTGAATTATTACTAAAAACTTGGAAACTAATACAGTACATGTAGACTTAAAAGACTTCAATTTTTACACCGACACTTCTACTATTTCCTTTTAAGGTTTTTGTTCAATCTTGACCATAATATACAATTCATTATGAGTTTTGTCGTATTTGTTTCTGCCAGATTGTACATTATATCTAAGTAGATACTTTGAATTAACAGCCAGATTTATAAAGTTATAGGTTTTGCCCTCCCTTTTTCCTTATAAAATTAATAGCCAGTAGAAATCGGCTGAGACTAAAGACTATTAAGCAGGAGTTGTCAGTTTTTAGTATTCTCAGCATAACATTCATTCTCCTGACACTAAGGCACCTGGCTAATGGTTTTATCCATTTCCTTCTAGCTAGTTTGTATGCTGGGCAGAAAAACAAAACGTGTGCAATATCTTCATCAACCCCCATTTGACATAAGGCACAACGAGGGTCCCCCTCCTTGTTTTGTAGCCTTGACCATTTTGCAACAAAGCTGTTTAGTTGTAAAATTCCATATCTAGATTTCAAATATAAGCACTTTGCCAGTAGCGGTTCTATCTCATCTAAAAATGGCTCAAAATGAGGTGTCGTTTTAAACTCAAGGAATTGTGTAGTTAAACTTCCATGTGAACCATTTTGAGTTACCTTGTGTTTCACAAATTCCCAAAATAACAATTTAATTTCGCTTTTTGACTCAGGAGTCAGCAAACTTGGGTTCGACCAATATCTGCTAAGTCCTAGATCCAAAAGCCACTTTCTAATGTGGATCAACCAGGGGAACGTGGTTTGAGTGTCGAGTGCCAGGAGTTCGATCAATGATTCTCTGTACACAATTAGCTCCGGTGTTATCCAGGTTCTGATCCAGAGCGACAGAGTTCTCCAAATTGCCAGATACTCCAAGCGTTTAATACCCAAGTCATAGGTCAGGGGAATCAATGGAGTACGTTGAGGAAGGGCAACAAACATTCTCAGGATTTTGTTTTCTGCTATTGTTAAGGGTTTGAGGGTTCCACTTCCCCAAATCTCCGCACCGTATAGGGCAGCAGATTGGGCTCTGGCCTTGTATACTTCCAGGGCTGGAGTAATAGCTTTGGAGGATGTTGCAGATTGTTTTTTACAATAGGGATGGAGTTCTGTGTTAAAATAGCCTTCGACTTCTCTATTTGTGGCGCCCAAGAAAGTTTTGAGTCTAAGGTGACCCCAAGTATACGAAATTAGATACTCGTTCTAGTTCTGTACCATTCAGGTATATTTTATTCTTAAAACTTCTATGTGGCCTTATTGTCATGTATTTCGTTTTTGTTGGGTTCACCTCAAGACCTTTGCTTTACAGTAATCATTTAAGCTGTAAAGCAAATTCTGCAAGCCGTTAGGTGTTTGGGACAATAAGATAGTGTCGTCCGCAAATGTTAGGGCGCAGATGTGATTGCCTCCCAATTTAGGGGAATCATGTACACAGTTTTGCAGGTGGTCAACCAGGTCATTTACATACAAGAGGAATAGAGTCGGCGCCAGGACACAGCCCTGGCGCACTCCCTCTTGACAGGAATCTCATCAGTTAGCTCACCTCCCTTGCCCCATCGCACTTTTGCGTAGTTGTCTTGGTGTAGTCTGATAATTTGGATTAAAATCTCATCAGGAACACCCTGTTGGTGTAAGGATTCCCACAACTGTGCCCTGGGGATGGAATCGAATGCCGCCTTTAGGTCAATAAAGGCGACATATAGGTGGCTAGATCTTAATCTAGTGTATTTCCAACATATAATCATCAGTCTAAATACCTGGTCTAATGTGCTTGTTTTTTGCCTAAATCCTGCCTGGCATGATGATAGTACATTTTCTTCTGTCATCCAATCAGTGAGCCTAGTTAAAATCTGTTTTGCATAAACCTTTTGTAGAACATCTATCAGGCTTATAGGCCTATAATTTGCAGGGTCTTCCCTGCTGCCCTTTTTATAAATGGGGACTATCTCGGCTCCCTTCCAGGAAGCTGCCTCAAATCCATTTGTATATACAGAGAATAAAAAGGGGGCGAGGACACAGCCCTGCCTAACACCTCTTTCAATCTGAAATGGATGTGTGAACTCTCCCTCTTTTCCAAATCTAACACGAGCAGAGACGTTGGAATACATTTGTCTGATAAAACAGATTATTGCAGAATCCACCCCCAACGTCTTCATTATTTCCCAGAGTTTTGAGTGGATTACACAATCAAACTCTTGACTTAAATCCATAAATGCCATAAAAATCTGGCAGGGCTTCCCTCTAGTATATTTCCCCGTGATTAGTGATAAATTGAGGCACTGATCTATAGTGCCCCTACTACTCTGGAAGCCATACTGTGATTGCATAAGAATATTGTTTTCGGCTGCCCACTCTTCCAACCTATTTAATAATATACGGCCCATGGGTTTTGCCGTGGTGTCTAATAATGAGATCGGCCTGTAATTCTGGGGGTTATCCTTAGGGCTCTTTTTATGAATAGGAACCATGACACTGGTTTTCCAGGAGCCTAGTGGAGTGGTTTTTGCTATAGCATTAAAAGTGTTTGTTAGTAAAGGGGTCCATAGATCTTGATAGTCAAGAAAAAGGTCGATAGGTACCCCATCCGGGCCCAGTGCCTTGTCCCTAGTGCACTTACTCAGACCCAGTTTAGTCTCCTTAACTGAGAATATCAGTTGATTGGACTGCAGCGGGTCAGTGGACCCAAAATCAGTGGGAGATGTATCGTGGGTAGCAAAAATCCGCTCGAAGTGAGCCACCCATGTGTCTTCATTAACATGTGAGTCTAAGGAAGGGTCAGTTTTATTTTTAAAGAAGGGTGCGTTAATCACCCCCCAGAAATCTTTACTGTTCTTCGAAAAAGCTGCCTTGTTAAGATTCTCCCAAGCTTCTTCTCTTAAAACCTGTTCTCTTGTTTTCCTAGTAATGAGGTATGCCTTCTGAAGTAACTTAATCCGGTCCCTATCCCTTGGTTGTTCCTTAAGGGCTATATGAAGGTTTTTAGATGCTTTGGAGCATTCATGGTCAAACCAGCGATTTAATACTGGGTTTGATCTTGGTTTAGTGCGAGTTAAGGCCATTTTAATCTTCTCTAAGAGGTACTCAAAATTGGTAGGAACTGATTCACAGTTATCATCTAAATCCAGACATTTTAAAACCAACCCCAAATTCTCTGTCACAATTTGCGAGAGCACTTTTGTCTTATTTTCTTGGGACCATTTTAGTTGGAAGCCATTTTTCCTTCCCAATATTGGTTTTTCCATTCTTAGTGTTGGGTTTTTATTTGCTACTCCTAGTATCCTTGAAGTGAAGATAAATGCATGATCACTATACGGGGAGAATTGAGTATCAGTGTGATCAATCCTTTCCCTATTAGAGGTTGATATAATTACAAAATCAATGGTCAACACATAGTCATTACGAATAAAGGTCTTGTCATGATCCCCTGTAGATGGGTCTGTCCGATTACATATTTCCAAATCCCTCATACAGAGGATCCTGTTTAGACTATTCCCATGAACATGATGTTAAAAATGGTAAATTGTCTCCCCCTGGTTATCATCAATACCACACGTTTTGTTTAGCTTATGTTTACATTGCTGCGTGTTAACCTCTTCGATGCTCATGACGAGCTCAGCTCGTCAAGCTGCGCGGTGGGCGTGTGCGCATGACGAGCTGAGCTCGTCACGACCACGCCCGCGATCGGAATGTCCAGCACCTGAGCGGAATTCCGATCGCAGTGAAGAGGTTAAATCTCCTACCCACACTAGGGGGCAGATTTACAAGGCCCTTGCGCCACTTTTGCGTCATTTTTAACATGGGAAAAGTGACGCAAAAGTGGCGCAAGGGCCTTGTAAATCTGCCCCTAGGTTGACAACTTTCTTCCTCTGGATTTGAATGAGTTTGTTTAGCTCAGAATCTATCGCACCTATCACTGATTGTGGTTCAGTAAAATTATTATTATAAAAATGTATTAAAAGCCAGTTCTGATATATATCGTCCGCAATCAATAAAAAATGAAATTGTGGGCTAGGGGTAAGAATTTTTTTTACCTTAATTGAGAGTGTATTAGAGATTAAAGTTGAAAGACCTCCTTTAGCTCTTCCTGCTACAGATGGTACAGCATTGGTTTGATACGAGCAGTAACTGTCTACGTGGATATCTTCCCTAGGCCACATCTCCTGAAAGCATAAAATATCCTGATGCTGCCAAAGTGCTAGCCAAAAGGGGTTTTCTAATTTGGTGGCTATGCCTGCTAAGTTCCAGGTGGCTGATTTCACATGCAAGCCAAGCCCCCCTGATCTATGTTTTGGTCTGTTAGGGCAGTGTGGGTTAGATGCCTTTGGGCCCCCTGAATTCACCACCACCTTAGTTTCTGGTTTTGGATCTACACTAGGCAGTCAAACGCACACCTCCAATTCTGTAAGCGGGGCAAATCTGTTTCCTACAGTTAGCCTTAAGAGATCTAAGTTGGGCCTATTAGCAGAATTATTTACCTGATTACGTGCAGTGCTCCTATTGGGGACAGTGCTCCAAAGAGTTTGCTTAGTAGGAGGACAATTGCGATAGAAGTACTCCAGTGATGTAATATAAATCTGAGACCTATGATGGCCAGATTCACGGAATTTGGCCAAAAGCGACATAATTATTGTATTGTCATTGAAATTTACAACTACACAATCGCCAGAATGGGCTTTCCGTGAAGGGCCCACCCACCCCACTCTCCTAGCCATAATAATATGGTAATGTAAACTTCTATCGTAACTACAGCTATGGATAGTTAACCAATGTAATGATTTATCCATAAGTTGTTGGGTAGATTCCTTTTAGCCTTCTCATAATCTAGGGACGTTTACCAGGACGAGTATAAATGGTGCGGATGCTGGAGAAAGATCTAAAAATGTATGTACGGGCTGGTCGGTTTGAGGAATTCGGCCTGTTTCAGATGTGGGGCGAACTGTTAAATCTACTGTCAGGCACCTCTCTACCCTAGCTCCCCCCTAGGCCCCTCCATACATTGTGGTAGGGCCCCCTCAAAAACAGCAACAGCATGCACCCTTGGACTCAGGCTAGTGCCAGATGTTTGCCCCTCTTTGTTCAGTTTATCCAAATTGGATGGGCACTGAGCCTTGGATACTGTTAATTGGCTGCGACGTTGATTCAGATCAGCTTCCGTTTTCCCAGTTTGAGGTTGCTACTCCCCTGGTTGCTCCTGTGGACCACAAAATGTAGACCATTTTTGCCATTCTTTTCCCAAGAAGAAAGTCATTCTTCTATTTTAATCAAGCGAGACACAATTGGCTGGAGTAAGCTAAAGACCTTCTCCTCCAGTTTTTGCCACACTGCTTTGTCTTCTAGTAGTTACACGCGGATAGTATCCACTGGATTTATGGGCGTACGCAGCTTTGCCGGTTTTGTATTTGTCACAGGGTTAACCTTCACATTTCTAACAGTTCTTTTCCTTTAGGGTGCTGGTTGTATAACTAAAAAGAGGTAGAAGATGGTACTGGATCTGGTATGTTCACGGAGGGACTACCCAAAGTGGCGGTGGGAGCCTCTCCTTGCTCGGGTCTATAGGGTGATACCCTGTTGAGGTCAGGGGTGGCTAAAATATTGGTTGTGTTATTTCTCCCCTCTTCCAAAGAGAGACGGCGCTCAGTCAACTCAATCTCATGGTACAGTACATCTGCTGCCCTTAATAGAAATGAATCCAGTGTGTTTACAATGCCATCCCCAGGTTTATCAACTGTTGCCCTTCTCTTACCCATTGAAGGTGTCCGGCAGACTGGATAGGCGATGATTTATAGATATGCGGGACCAAGTGTCAGAGGGGGGCCCAGCCCAGGCTCCTCCGGGCTCCAGTGGGCGTGGATGTGCTGCGGGTCTGCGTTGCACCTATATGGCGTTCTGAGGCCAGGGGGCAGCTGGGAGACCGAGCCACCACACCGTGTCCGGCTCCTCACTGGTCTCCTCCGCCTCCAATAGCACAATGGGTCCGGGGCTGCTCCGGTCCTCCTTTCCTTCTTCTCTCCTTCCTCGCTCCTTCCTCCTTCCTGCAACCAAGCTTGCAGTACTGCATTGGGCGAGGGGGAAAGCACAGTGCAGGACCCTATCTATTAAGATAGTCCAGCTGCTTCAGTCTTCAAGCTGCTTCAGTCTTCCTGCTTTGACTGCTGCTGGCCACCTGGAAGATTGTGGCCGACTCCTGCCTCCTCCTGCCTCCTCCTGCCTCCTCTTGCCGGCCTTTCAGAGTTGCTTGGGGACCGGTGAGAGCATAGGTTCTGGCAACGGAAGACGCGCTGGTCCTGTAGCAGCCGCAGCCGCTCCTCGCAGCAGTCGCATGTGACGTCACGGATCCCCGGGGCCAAGCGCAAGCAATCGAGACCCAGTTAGTCCATACAAAGGACATCTATTAATAAAATAAACTAACAATCATATTTTCACTTCATAATTAGATATTATCATACATAGTCAATAATCAAATTATGCCTTGCCCCTGGTGAAGGCCATTATAATAGTAAGATACAATGTTGTTCGTCTGGTTCCAGAGATAGATGCAATGCAGCACCCTTTTCTCATATATCTTTGCTAGAGCAATTAATCAAACAATTCAAATGATAGTTCCACTGTGAGATATTATTTAATTTCTTGCCATACATTGCTAACTTCCCATTAGGCAGTATGTGAGTGTGAATACAGGGTGTCAAACAGGTAGATTTCCTTCATGAAAGAAGTGTGAGATCAAGGGGTTATTCTTTGTTGGAGAGCAGGAATGTGTATTATTTTTGATAATAGCACACTGACAACCTACATGAGACATAAACAAGGACTGCAGTAAGTGAAATTCACTTCAAAGTCCAGGATGGATGGCAGGGGACAGAAATCAGCCCATAAGGATCAGAGAGGTTGAATCGGGCTCCCTGCTGATAAATGGATGGAGCTCTGCAATACCAGGGCTGGATGCCAAGGACTAATTGTGGTAGAGCAGCAGATAGAGATTTAATTTTGTGTTTTAGAAGCTCAATTCCATTAGGCGCAGAGAGGCATGGATGATAGAGAGGATTATCTGAATCCACCGATTCATTGAGTAAACAGTGAGTAGGTGAAACTAAAAGTCACCTCTCTAGCCCAGCTCATCCAGGTGGGTGAGCTCAAGGCACCAAATGTTATCCTAGTTCTTTTTACCGGTGGATAGAGCCTAATCACAGACTTTAGCTTACAGACCAACAGGCATTGCTGCAGTCAGGTATCTAAGATGAAGCCTATCTTTGGGTAGAACCTGATGTGAATTAGAGGGGAATGAGCTCATGCCTTCTGAAACAAGCTTATTTCCACCTCACCATTTAGTGTGCCACTATCACAGAGAAGGAAAAATCACTTTTGGGTTGTTACTACCATGGAAAGAGGACCTGTCCCTGCCCCTAATGAAGCAGAGTAGGACCGTTTCCTCATATAAAGGCGTATGAGGACAAGAGCTTGTGAGTTAGAGGTATCATTGTAAGAACTCAAGTTTTTTGTTGCGTAGTATGTGCATCCTTTACAAGTAATAAGCCAGCAATCTCCCTTTAATGGGAATCAAGTACCCTTTTGTACCACTTGAGACTCTCAGGGTAGCGAAGTAGAGCTGTGGAAGTGTTGTGGGCTAGTGCCCCTGTCCCTAGGCACACAACAAACAACACTCAATACATCACTGTCCAGTCTGTGCTTTCACTTGTTAAAAGGGAAAGCATTTTATCATGCAAACACTACTCAATATTAGGCATGCTTTTACAAATATATTCATGATGGCATGTGGAAATACATATGGTGATATCCTCTTAAAAGTTCATACCTCTAGTGATCCCTGAACCCTAAAACCAGAATACCTCCCTACCCCCATATGTACTACACACAATATAAAAGTATGATATTTTCAAAAGGTAGGCCAATTAGCTTTGTCAGGGTTTCATCACAATAATAAAAGCAGAAATATATCATAATAAAACAATACAACACCATATAAACTACTAAACCACGATACCAACTTATAATGACAATCATTAATACATATAACGATTCATTCACTGTTCACTTTGCCATTGGAAATAAAGTGTTTTACACATATTGTAGAGCAATCTTATTACCTACCTACAGTAGTCTTTGCTCTGTTGATCCACCAGGATAAAATCCCCAGCTCCAGAGGTGCTTGGAAAGTGAAGGTAAGTCTCCCCAGGCCAGTCTTTCTACTGCCAGGTATGTTAAGGTTTTAGGGAGAAGTCTGTTGAAGGTGCTGAAGTCATTTTAAAGTGGCCCGCTGCTGTTCCAAGGTGACCCTATTGCCTGTTACAAGTGGTGCCAAGGTGCCCCTACCCTTCTGGGCACCATGATATATGTGCTAATTGTGTGGCTTCTGTGCCTTCTGGGGCAAATCTTTGCCTTCAGGAGACTTTTTTTTTAAAAAAAATGCAGACTTGCTCCCCCACAAATTGCTTTGTTTGAAGTTTTTGTTTCAGCCCATGTGCTCTTCCATTTTTCCTTTGTAAGGGTGGTGCCCCTGCTTCTCCTATGGGGCACCCGGCATGCTGCAGACTTTAAGGCTTTGTGGGAGGACAAACCTGTATGCCCTGGCCGGTGCTTCAGTTAACCAGTGCTGGATTGTCGGCGTGGGAGGTAGTCTTCTCATTCTCCAGCCTGCATCCATGTGATATGTTGTTGTAATGTGGTGTGCTCCTCGTCCCTCCGGATGTGACCACAGGGGTGGTGGAGGCACACTGGCTTGGATTTGAGAAGAGGGCAGCAGTGCTCATTGCTGCTGTTGTTGTTGTCGGTCCTTTGTGCACTCCCCATCTCAGCAGCAATCTCCTTTTTGCGCTCCAACCCCAGGGGCCTTTTCTATTTCCATGGGGTTTTGGATTAGAGGGGAGTGGAAGCCACACACGCCTTTCCTACGAGTTTCTGCAAATTCCATGAGGACGTTACCAGCCCTGGAGTCTTCTCTGGTGCCACTGGGCTGTTTTTGATGGGGAAGGTTGGGCTTCACCCCACCTCTAGCACCTGAGAGCCTGTATTTCAGGAATCTTGGTATCTACGATTTAATAATTTTTGGGAAGCCTGATTATTACTGCTCTTCCTCATGACACCTGATCTTGTCCCCTGTCTGGGTGCCTGCCACTGCTCCTGGGTCTGGGGTATTCCTCAGAAGAACCTCAGTGCCCAAGATAGAGTGTCTTCTCTGCCTGCATCTCCCAGGTCCAACAGCCTCTTTTGGCCTCTTATAGGGCACCTGGGTCAGTGTTTGTTGGTGGCCCACTCCTTCTGCAGGTCACAATCCTACAGGTCCAGTACACAAAAGAACCAGGGGAGCCTTCCAGGGTCACCCCCAGCAGGTCTATCCCTCTACTGACCCAAAGATACTGTAGAAAGGCAAGCACAACTTGCCCTGGAGAAATAAATCCTAGTCCCTAGGAGCCAACTAAAATCAGAAGTCTTTGAGTCCAGCCTTGCAGTAGGGGTCATATGTGCTTTCTGTTCTAGACGGATATTCCACTGGTGTCTAGACAGATATTCCTCTGGTGTCCAGACAGCTCTCTGAAGTCTCTTCCTTGTGTAGGATATCTTTAGTGGAGGTGGAAAGTTCCAGGAAGAAGGCATCTCTTCCTTTGTTTTGTTCCTTAATTTAGCTTATTGAATCTTTCTTACTCTCAGTTTGTGTCCACTTTTCAGCTGATCAACAAATTCAGCATTGTGCCCTATTTCTGCCACATGGAAGTACATCTCTCACCCTAAAGGCTCTCACTCCAATCACATCAAAACAAATCGAATGTGCTTCCTACTAATTGCCAGGTCAGCAAACACTCATCAACCTGAAATCTCTAGTATTATTGTCAACCTTCAGACGAGAATTCCATGCATCTCCAAATACGAATATAGTATGTTACATCACATGCTATTACATCGCGTTCTATTACAATGCGGTCGTTACAACGACCGCGTTGTTAGAACGCAATACCTTTACATCGCAAGTCATTAGATCGACTTGATGTAGGGGGTGGGCTGGAATTAGGAATAGTATAATTTACTATTCCAACTCCAGCCTGCGCAACAGTAGGGAAGGTGTTGGAATAGTAAATTATACTATTCCTTATGTTAGAGCGCCCCCTACAGCAAGTCGCTCTAATGACTTGCGATGTAAAGGTATCGCGTTCTAAGAACGCTATCGTTGTAACAACCGCATTGTAATAGGAACGCGATGTAATGGCAGCGTTGTAAGAGCTGTTTCCCCCAAATACTGGTTTAAGGTACGTTCCCTTTCTGTCATTGACTTGTCATTTCCTTAGGGATACAGCATCATCTGTGCTGTCAGATAGCATAAAATTAGGAGGCACCATAGTAGTCATTCATAAAGGCATCTTGAAAAGCAAACCTATCCCCACCACATTCTATGATATATTTGAATGGCTGAAAATTCCAAGTAATGTTTTATCAAGGACTGCCACCATGGCCTTATATGAAGATTTTGCACTTCTGGATAGTGTGCGCTATAGCATACAAATCAGTTTGGTGGTGTCTGTATCGAGTCTTCTCTTTTGTTTGTGGTTTTGCAGTTGGAAACTTTACAAGTATGTCTTTTTATATTTTGTGATCTCACACAGAATCAGTTCCAATCTATGTGAGAGCGGCTCTTTTTTTTAGTACACATTGCTTCAACACTTCTACATAGCCCCTCTCCTTGTTCATGAATGTCCAGTCAGCTCAAAAGATTGGTAAATTGTAATCCTCGCACATTATATCAATTAATTTAATTTCTTTCTATAGTTAAGAGGAATCAGTAGTCGGACTTCAGTGTGTGAAAACAGAGGAACTAGTTACTGTGTGTCTCAGTTCTTTTTATGAAAAGGAACCAGGAATCATCTTAAGAAGTTCTATAAGTGGTCAGTTTTGAGAATCCCCTCAAAGAATGAAATCTATTAGTTCTTGATTTCAAACTTCCAAAAAGATTGTGAACCGAATCCATATATAGTCAAAGGAAATTTGGTTATTTTTCCTATAGAGGTTCACCTTGTAACCCACATAAAAGTGTTGTCCTCTTCCCCCAGTGACCCTGTTTGCTCAGCCATTCTATCTTTGATGATTTGCCATGAACGTCCACCTTTCAGGTGATTCATAAATATCCTTACATTTGTGCATCAAAACCTCTGTTCATTGTAAAACTCGATGGTTACTCCTACAGCCATACAGTAACTCTTGCACATAGGGGTCGATTCCGATGTCGGCCGGAAGCGCACCTAACAGTATTCGTCCGGAAAAAATACCAGCCGAAAGCGTGTTTTCCGACCGACTCGAACACTCTACCGAACGAACAAGTACGATGCGCATAACAGCCCAGATTCCGAGTGAGCCGTACTTACCCATTCCAGCTCCTGTTCCCCGCCCGAGCCGGATCCGTAAACGCCGAATCGAGTCGTACGGAACCAAATACACAGCACCTTCCGGCCGAACTAGTACGATGCGTCTTCCGTACGCGCCGAACTCGTCGCTATGTCCGGCACGTTTGAGCATCCGGGAGAGCTGTACATAAGCTCCGATTCGCGCCACAAGACGATCCACGGCTACGAGATGAACAAGCCAGCGACGAGTACGAGTCGAAGCCACGAGAAACCCGAACGAGACGACCCAACCATGAATCCCCTCGCGCAGGTCCTACCAATATTCTACATCTATTACCGGGACCGGTACGGACGAGTACGGCGCAGACGGTAAGTCAAACACCCACAACACAAACAAATGACACGTACCCGAAATATGTCACACACACATAGGGATGCACAAATGACGTACACTAGCAACAGCAGAACCATAGGGGCGGGATGGCCATCACCAATGCCATACACACCCATAGGGGGATGGATGCCTGCCACTACTACCATCCCCACCCATAGGGGGATGGATGCCTAACACTACTACCATCCCCACTCATGGGGGGCTGGATGCCTGTCACTACTGCCATCCCCACTCATGGGGGGCTGGATGCCTGTCACTACTGCCATCCCCACTCATGGGGGTCTGGATGCCTGTCACTACTGCCATCCCCACCCATAGGGGGCTGGATGCCTGCCACTACTACCATCCCCACTCATGGGGGTCTGGATGCCTGTCACTACTGCCATCCCCACCGATAGGGGGCTGGATGCCTGCCACTACTACCATCCCCACTCATGGGGGTCTGGATGCCTACCACTACTACCATCCCCACTCATGGGGGATGGATGCCTGCCACTACTACCATCCCCACTCATGGGGGGCTGGATGCCTACCACTACAACCATCCCCACTCATGGGGGTCTGGATGCCTACCACTACTACCATCCCCACTCATGGGGGCTGGATGCCTACCACTACTACCATCCCCACTCATGGGGGCTGGATGCCTGCCACTACTACCATCCCCACTCATGGGGGTCTGGATGCCTGTCACTACTGCCATCCCCACCCATAGGGGGCTGGATGCCTGCCACTACTACCATCCCCACTCATGGGGGTCTGGATGCCTGTCACTACTGCCATCCCCACCCATAGGGGGCTGGATGCCTGTCACTACTACCATCCCCACTCATGGGGGTCTGAATGCCTACCACTACTACCATCCCCACTCATGGGGGCTGGATGCCTGTCACTACTGCCATCCCCACTCATGGGGGCTGGATGCCTACCACTACTACCATCCCCACCCATAGGGGCTGGATGCCTGCCACTACTACCATCCCTACTCATGGGGGTCTGGATGCCTACCACTACTACCATCCCCACCCATAGGGGGCTGGATGCCTGTCACTACTACCATCCCCACTCATGGGGGTCTGGATGCCTGCCACTACTACCATCCCCACTCATGGGGGTATGGATGCCTGTCACTACTGCCATCCCCCCCATAGGGGGCTGGATGGCTGTCACTACTACCATCCCCACTCAGGGTGGGCTGGATGCCTACCACTACTACCATCCCCACTCATGGGGGGATGGATGCCTGCCATTACTACCATCCCCACTGATGGGGGGCTGGATGCCTACCACTACTACCATCCCCACTCATGGGGGCTGGATGCCTACCACTACTACCATCCCCACTCATGGGGGTCTGGATGCCTACCACTACTACCATCCCCACTCATGTGGGGGGCTGGATGCCTACCACTACTACCATCCCCACTCATGGGGGTCTGGATGCCTGTCACTACTGCCATCCCCACCCATAGGGGGCTGGATGCCTGCCACTACTACCATCCCCACCCATAGGGGGCTGGATGCCTGCCACTACTACCATCCCCACTCATGGGGGTCTGGATGCCTGTCACTACTGCCATCCCCACCCATAGGAGGCTGGATGCCTGTCACTACTACCATCCCCACTCATGGGGGTCTGGATGCCTACCACTACTACCATCCCCACTCATGGGGGTCTGGATGCCTGCCACTACTACCATCCCCACTCATGGGGGTCTGGATGCCTGTCACTACTGCCATCCCCACCCATAGGGGGCTGGATGGCTGTCACTACTACCATCCCCACTCAGGGTGGGCTGGATGCCTACCACTACTACAATCCCCACTCATGGGGGGATGGATGCCTGCCACTACTACCATCCCCACTCATGGGGGGCTGGATGCCTACCACTACTACCATCCCCACTCATGGGGGGCTGGATGCCTACCACTACTACCATCCCCACTCATGGGGGTCTGGATGCCTACCACTACTGCCATCCCCACCCATAGGGGGCTGGATGCCTGCCACTACTACCATCCCCACCCATAGGGGGCTGGATACCTGCCACTACAACCACCCCTACTCATAGGACGGGTAATGCATGACACAACTAGCATACTCCCACATAAGGACTGTCTGAAAATTACATCCCACCCCCAACACCATGACAAGCGTGTGTGGTCTGTGTCAAATGCATACAACACTGAACATGACATTGAACATACAATGTGACCCCCTAACACATGTGTCACACATAATTGTGTGTGTGGCCTACACAATGCAAGCAGACCATGACCACTGTGGCAATGTGGCCCAAAGCCCCATCACCACAGTGCCCAAAAGGTAAGTGTGTGCTCCATAGCTGAAGCACATTTTGAACAGTGTGGCAATGGGGCCCAAAGCCCCATCACCACAGTGACTAAAAGGGAAGTGTGTGCTCCATAGCTGAAGCACATTTTGAACAGTGTGGCAATGTGGCCCAAAGCCCCATCACCACAGTGCCCAAAGGTAAGTGTGTGCTCCATAGCTGAAGCACATTTTGAACAGTGTGGCAATGTGGCCCAAAGCTCCATCACCACAGTGCCCAAAGGTAAGTGTGTGCTCCATAGCTGAAGCACATTTTGAACAGTGTGGCAATGGGGCCCAAAGCCCCATCACCACAGTGCCCAAAAGGTAAGTGTAGTCCTGGTAAAAGCTGCAAAAACAAAACTGCAGGGATTATTCCTGGCCACACAACACCAAACACTACAGTGGCATTGTAGTGCTTGTGTCCCATAGCAACATAGATTGTGTGAGGCAAGCAGTGTAGTGCCAATGACACATCGTTCTGGCCATGTGCACACAAACATCAGCCATGGGGGCCCACATTGTCTACATTCACAAATAACACAATGACAGAAGTGAGCATCATAATGCAGACCCACATATCTGCACCAATGGACACACAAATGTAGATATCCTGTGGAGACTGTAGATGTCAGGTGAACAAATACCATACCATGGCAGCAATGGGACATACTAACCATGATCAATGTGCTGATTGATGACCTAGCAGTCCCAGGGCCAGCAGGGGAAAGCCAACAAACAACATACAGCCAATGGCAAACTAAAGATATGCCAATGCAGTGGTGCAAATGCACAAACACAAACAGGCAGACTCACACTGCATATCAAACACAACAGGTGAGGGGGTTGTTTGCCAGTGTCCCCAGGCAAACACACAACACATGAGGAGGCCAGATTCACTAATACACAGATGTCAACACAGTCACATACAAAAGTAACTCATGGATTGGATTCCCCTATGTGGGCAAATAGGCATTGTTAGATGAGAGGGAGCCCAAATTACACATGTCACACAAGCTTGTAGGAACAGCAACAAACACAGCAAGAGACAGAACCACCACAGCACTCCCCCCAGGGACCCCACATTGTGGTGACACTAGCCTGCATGACAATCAAACTGTGATGACAAAGGTAGATGTCATCCACACTGTGAACCACAGCCATGTGTCCTGAGCAACAAACTACCATCACACCTATACAAGCACAAAGCACTTAGCATGGCCTGCCAGCCAAGGACAATATGGAGGTAGTGCCCCAGCCGTGCAACAACTCACATTTGCACACACTCAACGCCACACACCTTGATGTCCACCAATGTGCAGCAGTGAAGCTCACATGGACTGCTGACATTGCACATGCACCCATGACAATCCCAGGGGTGGTGGGGGAAATAAGGTGCAGAAACCCATCACACATGGCCAGTCAACAAGACTTGTGAATGTCTGACACACTGCACAGTATGCCGTACATGGTCATGACGTGAAATCCACCCCAAACAATGGGATCCTGGCCATAGTCACACACCAATGAAGAAGCCAAGCTGACCCACAAAGGACACACATAGACAACTTCCAACATTGCAGCTCTGACCCTGAGGAGTGGCAGCAGTCACACACACAACGTTTCACAATCACTGAAAGCATACACAAACAGAAAATCACATTACTTGTGTAACCAACAAGTGCCAAGAGGAATCCTGACTGTGTCTCATCTGCGTTTGCCCACATCCCCAGCCCTGACAACAAAGACAACTAGGGATGACAACCTCATGAACATTAGTTTGCCATGCACCCACATCCCGGAGAAACCAGGTCCAAGATGCTGGATGAAAACAGAACAACTCAGCAAGCATCACAAACAGGATCATCCATAGGGACACAGCCTGTGTAGGAAAAGGAGAAGGGAACACGCACAGACATGCCTACACAACACACAACACGGGCACAGCCTATATCACGGAATCACGCACTGCCATGAGGGCACTCCACTCCTGTGGAAGGTCAGCTGTGCCAAACCTTGTCTGTGCATGACTCAAACATGTCAGCAGAACACTCGGTCAGTGAGTCAACAACTACAACACACTGAAGGTTCTGCTCATATCAGCCTGGGCACGGGAGTGTCACATCAGTCATCTGCATACACCCAAGACACGTGTCAAGCAACTTGCACTGTGTACACAGATGAGTCCTCCAAATTTGATGTGCTAAACTGCATGTCCACTGGAGACGGGCACACAGTCGGGGTACTAGGAACATTGGACAGTGGTAAGCCCACCAGATGTGCATCAATGTAGGACAAAGATGGTAATCTACAAATGCTAAACGTACATCCCTGTGTCAAATGCTGAACATTACACCCTCAGACTTCAGCAAAGGATGCTATAGATCCAGACTAGATTAGGACACATATCCCATGGACCACATGGAGCCCATCACAGCAAAACTTCATTTACCTGATCTGAACACTATTACAACAGCAAATGCATGATTCTACACATCTACATCATGTACCTCCAAAGATTAACCACAAGTAAACAAAAAGAGGCTTTATTCAGCAAGTGTGCAACTCAAATCAAAAGTCCAAAATAAACTAAGGCCAATGGCCAGTCCAAATATACAGTCCCAACAGGGTGATGTGTGACAACTTGTCAACAATTGCTTGCCTGCACAGGTACGGACAGGGGACATCCCCTTGGAGGGGGCATACGAGGGGCAGGCCAGGCACCACAGGGACAGGATCAGGGGATGCCAGAAGGAAGCAGTGAAGGGGAGGTGGGTGCAGGAGTGTCACCGGCAACTGCAGTGGAGGTGTCTGACTCAGGTGGGGCTGGCACCACCGCAGGGCTCAAGTCAGATGGTGTTGGTGCTGCAACCACTGCAGTGGGCTGGTCAGATGGAGTGGACTGGGTCCCCAATGCAGTGCCCGAGTCAGACGGGGTGGTTGTGGACTCCACCGCAGTGCATGACTCCAAGGTAGTGGAAGCGGAGGCAGAAGAGCTGGGCAGGACAGAGGGGGGACACGGTCTCCACACCAGTGGCACAAACAGGCAGAGCGTCTGGTTTGGGGGTGGAAGAGCAAGTGGCAGGGGGAGGGCCTAAGCAGTTTGGGGATGCGGTATCGGTGTGTGGGGGAACCTGGGGCAGGGTGTGGCGGTGGAACCTGTGGAGTGGTGGCCTGGGGGATGGAGGTGAGAGACTGGGTGGTTGACTTGCAGGGCGGTGGCGGGGTCTTGCTCTTCCGGGACCGGGGGACTTGCGGGAGGGGGCTCACTCTGCCTGCACCTGGGGGAGGGTGTCCGGGGGCGAGGGCACTCCCTCTGTGTGGGTGGACTTCCTCTTCCCCGGTATGCTGGATCAGCGGGATTGGAGGGAAGAGGCCGAGGTCACTGAGGAAGAGCTGCTTATCAGGTGGGGTTGCAGGTGAGGCAAGGGAAGGGGTCTTGGAGGGAGAGGATCTTGAGGATTGCGGAGTGACTGTGGTTGCCTGTGTGTGTGTCAGTTCCCCATCCCCTGTGTGTGTGGTATCAGTCCCCTGAGGATGCTTGTGTGCACGTCTTGCCTTGGTTTTGGGTGTGTCTGTGCCGCTCGTGTCTGTGTGTCTGGGTGTTTGTGCAGGTGTGCATGTGCTTGGGACAGGTAGGGTGCCAGGAAGTGTGGATGGGGCAGAGGTAGGAGGGGTGAGGGACTGTTGGAGGAGGGACACTGCTGCCGTCAGGGAGGACTCCATGGACCTATTGCTCCTCTGTAGGGCAGACATACCCGTCGAGATGCCCTCCATGAACGACACCAGCTGTGTCAACAGAGTGGTGTGTGCATGGAGGACACTCAGCATTGCTGTCTGCCCTACATGGAGCTGCCGAAGCAGGTACACAGATTCCTCACCCAGGGCAGCAGGGGACACAGGGGCAGGGGGTGCGGTGCCTGGCACAAAGGAGACACACTCCCAGACACTGGAGCCTCCACGGACCTCTGGAATGGGAGCCAATGGGAGGGCGGTGGTGGTGGTGGTGGTGGTGGTGGCGGGGCCAGACAGACTAGCTGGTGTTTGGTGGCTGCTGACACCCGCCTCCACAAGGGAGTCATCCTCCGAGCTGCTGTGGTCCTCAGCTGAGGTGGATGGTGCTGAGGACTCCTCAGTGTGGCTCCCTCGCCCTCCGTGCCACTGGGTCCCTCCGACCACTCGTCGGCTGTTGACCCAGTCTGGCTCTGCCGCTCCTCCTGGTCCATGGAGCTGTCCCCTCTTGTGGCCGTGGATGTATCTGCAAACAATTAGGGAAACAGACAAACATCAGACACCTGCACTGACTGCACACACCACAGTGAGTACAGCACATTACAGAGTAAGACCTGGCATCCCCAGCTGAACATTGCCAAAAGTCCTCACACAGATTAGGAAAAGCCAATTGTCAGTCTGATGTTTAACCATGGAACAGATACCCCTCCTGCCCTTGCACCCATCTGTCTGGTGCCTGTCTGATGGTAATACCCCAGTGTGGACACATGCACCACCTACACAGTTGTTGGACATTGCTGAGAACACGGTGAAGTATGTGAACATGCCCACGTCACATCTCTTGCCACTGAGTCAGTGCAGGTGTCTGGATAAATGGACGGGCAGAGTCTAAATAGAAATGCATGAGATGCATACCAGCACCAGACACCATGAAGCACCCATGTCCGGATAGTCAATGCCACAATGGGGTGCATGTTGCACATGTCACTCCCCTGCAGGATCACTCTTAGGAAGTTGAAAGCCATGTCACAGGCATGCCTGCAAAGTCATACATCACTGTCTCCAGTCACATGGCCATGGCAGCCAGCCAACAACAGTCTGCACTGTGTCACAATCCTAGGACATGGGGAAGGCAAGTAATGTAACTGACAAGTGCACATGTCCACCCCCACTAACCACATCATCTGAACCCGTATTTGTCCACTGCACACCAATTGTACAAATGGGAGTCATGAAACACAACTCTCTGAACCAGAGCACCTCAGTGTGCTGTGAATGATGAACATCTGCCTGAAAGTCACAGTCGCATACACCTGTCTGCACAGTCAAGTGATCAAACACCTATAAGTCACAGAAGTCTTGTCTCACATGGTCCAATAGCAGATGGCATGCTGACCCCTAACTGATAAACATCACAGGAGTCCCGACAACGTAGTCACAGCACAACGACACAGAGGCAGACACCTGAGGGAACATTTCACTGAGCACAACATGTCAGCTGATACACGGGAGTGGGAGTACAGAGTGTATTGTATGCCCTGTAGTAGGCATGACTGTCCGGCTCCACCTGCAAGAGGGATGAGCCCTGGTCAGTAGGCAGGTGGCTATGCATGTGTGACACACTTGACATACATACTCCTGAGGCCCAAACATTGTACCCACCCACAGCATGGGGTGTGCCAAATACCCCAGGGACATGTGGTGATTCTGATCTGCAAGTGGACCACATATCAAAGTTACACCCAGACTACATTGCACGACTCAGGCATTGTGTGAGCAATTGACCCACCCATGAAGGCCAACACAATGTCACGGGAACAAAAGCTGTCACCCACCTTGACCAAAGCAAAATGCAAGGACCCTGTACCGGAGTGACACAATTATCCTGAGCGTAAGGAGCACACCTTCGTATCAGATGAGGAGTGGGCATGTCACAATAGAGGGACATGGGTACTGGACAACAAGACTGATGTACTGGGGAAGTTTAACCAGGCCAGAGGAGGGCACATAGCATGTTAGACAGAGTTCACAGTGCAGTCTTTGACTCACCCCCTCCTTGCTGCTGTCTGGCCTTCAGCTGCCCATCCAGGTCCGGGAAGACCACCGCCAGGATCCGGAGCATGTGGGGGTCAAGGTCCGGTGTCCGCCCCTCCTGCGAGGAGGCGACAGCTTCAGCTGGACCCTTGCGATCCTCCGGGTCCAGCCACGAAGGTCCTGCCACCTCTTCTGGCAGTTGCGGATCCGGCGCTTGTAGACCCCCACGGATCTTACTGCCCGGACGATGGCCAGCCAGATCTCCTGCTTCTGGTGGGCATCAACCTGTGAGGATGACAAAGTGAAAAGGCCATTACTACACATGCAACATATCCGTGCATCACACAGTTGTAAATACATGCCTCAATCACAGGGGCATATGATGAACACAGGCAGTGCAACGAGGGCTATGGACAGTTTGCCAGCAGTTACTACATGGTATCATGCATGGGAAGTAAACCTTGTTGGAATGCACTGTTACTGCACTGTACCTGTTCAGTGCATGTGACTACACACTTTGGGGGTGCGAACTACTCAGTGAGCATGCTAGCCAGTGGTGTGCACACTGTAAATCCTTCTAGTCAGACAACATGCGCAATTAGTAAGGCAGTGGACAGCACACTCACCTGCTCCCCTGGTGTTCCATACAGCTTGCTGTACTGTGGAAGGAGGTTGTCCACCAGGGCCTGGTTCTCCTCATGGGTGAAGGCTGGGGCTCTCTCCACAGTACGTGCCATTGCAGTAGCCAGAGGATGCAGGGACAGCAGCAGTGTAGTGGCAGATGTCATCCTGGAGCATGTAGTGCAGGCAAGTGAGCCCTCAGGGGTTACAGCCAGCATTATATGTGTGCTGCAGAGGCAGATACTGTCCCATGTGTCCAAAGTGATAGGTCCAAGTCGTTTGCATCTTCTGAATCTGACCAATCCATGGAATTGCAGCACCAATACACGCCCACAGCATCCTTCAAAAATTCAACTTCATGACACCCATGAATTTGCAACATTGTTGTGGCTGGCCAACTGAATTCACTGCATCAGACTCGTTGAAGCTCGAAAACGCGTCCGTTGCCATGCCAGGCCCCAGCCAATGCTTGCGCACCGATCGGTCCATTGCTGTACAACGCGTACCCGGGATACAACGCGTACCCACTCACATCCAATGCAATGGGCCGTGCGGGCACACCGATCGGTCCATTGCTGTACAACGCGTACCCGGGATACAACGCGTACCCGCTCACATCCAATGCAATGGGCCGTGCGGGCACACCGATCGGTCCATTGCTCTACAACGCGTACCCGGGATACAACGCGTACCCGCTCACATCCAGTGCAATGGGCCGTGCGGGCACACCGATCGGTCCATTGCTCTACAACGCGTACCGGGATACAACGCGTACCCGCTCACATCCAATGCAATGGGCCGTGCAGGCACACCGATCGGTCCATTGCTCTACAACGCGTACCCGGGATACAACACGTACCCGCTCACATCCAATGCAATGGGCCGTGCGGGCACACCGATCGGTCCATTGCTGTACAACGCGTACCGGGATACAACGCGTACCCGCTCACATCCAATGCAATGGGCCGTGCGGGCACACCGATCGGTCCATTGCTCTACAACGCGTGCACCGGGATACAACGCGTACCCGCTCACATCCAATGCAATGGGCCGTGCGGGCACACCGATCGGTCCATTGCTGTACAACGCGTACCCGGGATACAACGCGTACCCGCTCACATCCAATGCAATGGGCCGTGCGGGCACACCGATCGGTCCATTGCCCTACAACGCGTACCCGGGATACAACGCGTACCCGCTCACATCCAATGCAATGGGCCATGCGGGCACACCGATCGGTCCATTGCTCTACAACGTGTACCCGGGATACAACGCGTACCCGCTCACATCCAATGCAATGGGCCGAGCGGGCACACCGATCGGTCCATTGCTGTACAACGCGTACCCGGGATACAACGCGTACCCGCTCACATCCAATGCAATGGGCCGTGCGGGCACACCGATCGGTCCATTGCTCTACAACGCGTACCCCGGATACAATGCGTACCCACTCACATCCAATGCAATGGGCCATGCGGGCACACCGATCGGTCCATTGCTCTACAACGTGTACCCGGGATACAACGCGTACCCGCTCACATCCAATGCAATGGGCCGTGCGGGCACACCGATCGGTCCATTGCTCTACAACGTGTCCCTGGACAGGTCACACGCATATGTCACCATGCTGGTCACTGGTGAACCTATGCCAGCCACATATACTTTCCAGGGACTCAGGGGCACACCTACAACACCACACCCAGTCCACACTGTATCTAAGGCATGTGTGGCAGCATAACCTTATCTGTGTATGTGGGTGAACATGTGGTTTTTGGGGTGGCACTTGGGGGCAGACACACCCAGGCTGTGCACGTGTTCATGGGGACAGGGTCCTTTGTGTGTTGTGCACCTGACCACTGTGGTGTGCAACTTTTCATTTTGGAGCATGTGTCATGGTCACATTTCCAGGTTGTGTATGTGTATGACATGTCACATACCCCCAGGCTCACATGTGGGAAGGCATGTACGTCACAGGGTGGCCCATTGCCACAATAGTGATGTCCCTCCGCAGTCTGTGTGCATGTTGTGTTTCACATGTCTCTGACTCCATGTGCACAATGGGAGACAGTCTCCACATCCACGTGGTTTGTGCATGAACTTTGATGTTGTGTGTGTGTGTGTCACAGACATCCATGTCTGTCCTGCAGAGGCTACAGGGGCCACTACCTGTGGGTGTCATGTTTGTTTTTCTGACGTGTACATGATACGCCATGTCATGCCTGTGTCCATGTGGCAAGACAGGGTCCCTGGGAATCTACCTGTCAATGAGCTGTGATGCCTGTGGAGCATCTGTCCAGACATGTCACTGTGGTATGTGTGTGGAACGTGAGAGCAGTAAATGGGTACTGTGACACAGCCTAATGGTTTCCCATAGCACACCCTGGAACCTGTTGTCAACACTTGTTGAACAGAGATGTTAGATGATGTCCATGTAGGTGCCATATATGTCCAATCAGAACGACACACACATCAAGTACTTGTGTTTGTTAATGATGTATCATGTGAAATTGATTTTGGTGAACGGCACATAGGTGGGGTGACTGACAATCTTGCTTTCTTCACCTATGCACTGCAGGGCTCCTGCTGTCCATCGACCATTCCCAGACCTGGCAACGATGGTGGAACGTGACAGCATCCGACGGTACCGCTTCACCAGGCAGCTGATTGAGGATTTGGCAGTGCGGTTGGACCCACAGTTGCAGCCTGGCCATCCGTATCCTACAGCGCTGACCCCCAAGGTGAAGGTGATGGCAGCCCTACACTTCTTTGCCACCGGTACCTTTCAACACACTGTGGCGACTGCCGGTGGGATGTCACAGACTATGTTCAGCCGTGTGCTACGCGATGTTTTGGGGGCAATGTTGAGATACCTGAACCAGTACATCCATTTCCCAACACGTCAACGACTCACTGACGTCAAGAGTGACTTCTATGCCCTGGGGAGGATGCCACATGTAATTGGCTCCATTGATGGGACACATGTGGCTTTGATACCACCACAGGCACATGAGCAGGCATACAGGAACCGTAAACATTACCATTCGATCAATGCTCTGGTGGTATGTCTTGCAGATATGACCATCACACATGTATGTGCCCGTTTCCCCGGTTCGGCACACAATGCCTACGTGATGAGGAGTAGTCGCATCCCGAGGATGATGTCACAGATGCCGAACCAGCGTGCCTGGCTTGTTGGTGTGTACTGACTTTGTACCATTGTGTGTGTTCTGCTATGTTGTTTTCCGCACACATTTTCAAATCGGCTAATGTGCAATTGTCTGTCTGTAGGTGACTCGGGATACCCCAACATGCCGTGGTTGCTGACACCCCTCAGGAACCCTGTGACACCAGCCCAGATGCGCTACAATGAGGCACATGGTCGGACGAGGAGGGTGATTGAGCGGACCTTTGGTCTCCTGAAGAGCCGCTTCCGCTGCCTGGACAAGACAGGAGGGGCCCTCCCATATGCCCCAGCAAAGGTGTGCAAGATTGTCATCGTCTGCTGCATGCTACACAACCTGGCAGTGCGGAAGGAGTTGCCTCTCATCCTGGATGACGATGACCAACGTCCGCCACCTGTGGAAGATCCTGGCCTGGGTCACGATGCCAGTGAAGATGATGATGGTGATGTCCGCACACAGCTCATCACCAACTTCTTCAGCTGAATGTGAGTCTCCAGAGGGTTGTAATGTCAATGATTTGAGTTTGCATGATATGTGTGTGTGGTGCTCTGGTGCTGTTTGAGTGTGGCCATGTGCTACTTGACTGGATGCGTGCAGCGATGTATCCTTGCAGGTGGTCTGTACTGCCCAACAGTGTTGACATGCTAACTTGGTTTTGTGTAGTTATCTCGTGACATGTATTAGACATGAGTATTGCCGTTCTGTGCTGTTCTTCAGTGGTTTTGACTGTGTGTCATGTCTGTCCTTCACAGGGTGCTGCCGGAGTTGTTTGATCAACTTGGATCCCACGAATCCATGATTCAACTTCCAAGGTGGAAGCAGTTGTTTCCCTACAGGTGATGTGCCATACACCCCTGGACTTTCTATCTTCTGCACTTTTTGACTTTGTGGCCGCAGCCAGGTTGGATTAGCTAGCATTTGTAGTGGAAACAACATGTTGCAAATGTGTAATAAACCTGTGCTTCACTTTGGGATGTGCGTTGTCTGTAGTCACACATCTGACTGACATTTGCTTACTGCTAGTTGACACAGACTGTGAATAGGTGGCGTGTCTGTGCATTCCACTGTATTTAGTTGCAACATCAGTATAGGTGATGAGTCTGATGGCCCTGGTGTGTATGTGTTGTGTGGCCCTAGTGGTGTGTCTCCCTCATATGTGTCACGTCGCCATGACTGACATGACGGTGTTGGACTTGCTGTAGCAGTTAGCATGCACAGTGTCATTTTTCTGATCACCATCTCCATGACAGAGAGCACGTTGGAATCACAACAGAGGCAGATATGGTGTATTGGTGAGTTTATTTATATACAGGTGTGAGGATGGTGCACAGGATGGTGGGTGCTGTACATAGAAATTGGAATCCAAAGTTCCCATGTGATTCGGAAGTCTTGGTAGCTGAAATGTCCAGAGTAAAGTCCACAGTCATCTGATAAATTTGGCCAACTATAGCTCCCCATGTCATGTGGGAGAGTTGGGTTGGCTTCGACAGGGTGTGCAGTTTGCACACAGAGGAAAAGTTCCAGAACAGGTGTTGGCTTCCTGGGGGATGTAGATGGCCATCGGCCTCTCAGTTTGGCCTCCTCGGACCGCCCCTCTTCTTGGGGGGGGGGACCCTCAGGTGCAGGCTGCAGCGGTGCAGGGGACTCTCTGCCAGAGTCCTCCTCCCTCCCTGTGGCATTTGCAGTTGTTTCAGCAGCAGATGTTGTGGGCACACAGGGAGGTGAGGCCATGTTGGTGCTGATCTGGCGGAGGCATGTCAGTATGTCCCTATGCACCGCTGTCAGTTATTCCAATGTGTCCCACTTGGACTCCATGCCAGACATGTGTGTCTCGACATGTGACATGTGTGTCTCGACACGGGACATGTGGGAGTCCAAGCGGGCATGATGGGCAGCCTGCTACTGTTGTATGTCCTTGAGGATCCCCACTACCTGGCTGACCTCTCCGGTGCTAGTCTGGTACGCATCCACGATGCGTGCCAGTTGTGGGTCATCATGCAGTCCAGACCCCTCTGCAAAGAGCGACCTATGTCTACCACCCCTCCCACCACCCCTGGCGACACGTGCAGGACCTGCGGTGGCACGCACAGGTGACCGTGGGCCCACTTGGGTGTTGTTCCTGGGCTCGTTGTCACCAGCTCCAGTTTGGGTCTGGGTCCCTGCGCTGTTGTCATCTGTGGTCCTTGGTCTGTCCGTGTTGGCAGGGGTGGCCTGTGTGTTGGCAGTTGTTGGAGGGGTGGGTGCAGGGGGTGCAGATGTTAGTCCTGCTGGTGCTGCATGATGACTCACACCGGAGGGTCCAGCTGGTTCTTCGCCATCCGAGGAGTGCAGAGGCTGATCAACACCAGTGAGCTCAGTGTTCCCCGGAGCCTGGGACAGGGACTCCTCCTCGTCTGCTGCTGTGTCCCCATCATCACCTGTTTTGGGGAGAGACACAGATTGTATGTTATGTTTCTACTGGCATCAATTGTTCAAACACCTGACAGTTGTGACTGTACCTCTGGATGTGGGCCTGGACATTGCTTTCTCCTAAATTGTGAAGGTCAGAGAGTGATATTGGTGTAGCACATTGTCCTGCCAACCTGTGGCATGTCAATGTGAATGTTGAGGTGTGTGCATGACCAGCATTGGTGGTATTTGCTTGCCATCCGGGCCTCCTTCTCCCCCAGCCCAGTTATCCCACCATGAAGCGTGCTTCCATTGCAGGGAGTGCAAGTTGTCTTTCAGGATGTCAGTCAGTGGTGTCCTGCTGTTGGTTGTTGCACAGTTCCCAGCAGGGCCTTGTGCTCCCCCAGCAGTACCCAGTGTCAGCCATCTTGTGAGTCCTTTTCCACTCCCTGTGATGTGAGCATGGTTCAGGGTGGTATTGATGGGCCAATTGTGAGGCTGACCAATATCTGTGACTACCACTCCCATCATGCTATTGCCTCCACCCCCTTCCCAGCATGCCCATCCTTCCTTCCTTTTGACTCTACTTCCCTGTGGGGTGGGGTGCCTGTGCTGACAGGATGGCTGGGAGTGTTGTCCTGGCAGTTGTTTGGCTACAAGTCCCAAGAGTGTCCCTGTGCTTCACACAGCATAACCCAGGGTGGTGGTTCTTTGTGGGATCTTCAGTTAGGATGTGAGGCATTGCATTCTCCCAGGTGGGTTATGTGGAGTTAGTGTTGAGGGGGTGTGTGAGGGGAGGTGCTTGTAACTATGGTCAGTGCTGTGAGTCCTCCTTCCCACCCAGCCAGATATCCCACCATGGAACGTGCTTCCATTGCAGGGAGTGCAAGTTGTCTTTTAGGATGTCAGTCAGTGGTGTCCTGCTGTTGGTTGTTGCACAGTTCCCAGCAGGGCCTTGTGCTACCCCCAGCAGTACACAGTGTCAGCCATCTTGTGAGTCCTTTTCCACTCCCTGTGATGTGAGCATGGTTCAGGGTGGTGTTGATGGGCCAATTGTGAGGCTGACAAATATCTGTGACTACCACTCCCATCATGCTATTGCCTCCACCCCCCTTCCCAGCATGCCCATCCTTCCTTCCTTTTTATTCTGCTTCCCTGTGGGGTGGGGTGCCTGTGCTGACAGGATGGCTGGGAGTGTTGTCCTGGCAGTTGTTTGGCTACAAGTCCCAAGAGTGTCCCTGTGCTTAACACAGCATAACCCAGGGTGGTGGTTCTTTGTGGGATCTTCAGTTAGGATGTGAGGCATTGCATTCTCCCAGGTGGGTTATGTGGAGTTAGTGTTGAGGGGTGTGTGAGGGGAGGTGCTTGTAACTATGGTCAGTGCTGTGAGTCCTCCTTCCCACCCAGCCAGATATCCCACCATGGAACGTGCTTCCATTGCAGGGAGTGCAAGTTGTCTTTCTGGATGTCAGTCAGTGGTGTCCTGCTGTTGGTTGTTGCACAGTTCCCAGCAGGGCCTTGTGCTCCCCCCAGCAGTACCCAGTGTCAGCCATCTTGTGAGTCCTTTTCCACTCCCTGTGATGTGAGCATGGTTCAGGGTGGTGTTGATGGGCCAATTGTGAGGCTGACCAATATCTGTGACTACCACTCCCATCATGCTATTGCCTCCACCCCACTTCCCAGCATGCCCATCCTTCCTTCCTTTTGACTCTGCTTCCCTGTGGGGTGGGGTGCCTGTGCTGACAGGATGGCTGGGAGTTTTGTCCTGGCAGTTGTTTGGCTACAAGTCCCAAGAGTGTCCCTGTGCTTCACACAGCATAACCCAGGGTGGTGGTTCTTTGTGGGATCTTCAGTTAGGATGTGAGGCATTGCATTCTCCCAGGTGGGTTATGTGGAGTTAGTGTTGAGAGGGTGTGTGAGGGGAGGTGCTTGTAACTATGGTCAGTGCTGTGAGTCGTCCTTCCCACCCAGCCAGATATCCCACCATGGAACGTGCTTCCATTGCAGGGAGTGCAAGTTGTCTTTCAGGATGTCAGTCAGTGGTGTCCTGCTGTTGGTTGTTGCACAGTTCCCAGCAGGGCCTTGTGCTCCCCAGCAGTACCCAGTGTCAGCCATCTTGTCAGTTGTTTTCCACTCCCTGTGATGTGAGCATGGTTCAGAGTGGTGTTGATGGGCCAATTGTGAGGCTGACCAATATCTGGGCCTGCTGAAAGTGAAGGGGGCCTGTCGCCACACAGTGCCTGCTGTATCAGCTCTACTGACCCTGGCGGGAGCGTAAGCTCAGCGCGCTGTATTGTTCTGCCAAGTTCCTACCTCGCAGTGCCAATCCAGATCGTCACCCACCCTGGTGGGACTACAAGCCCCAGGGTGCAACGCGTGGAAGACCAGCCCCACTCACACAGGTGTTGCAGGTGAGGGGGAGGATTTTCAACCGCTCCTCAAAGACCAGCCTCTCCCTTCGCGGCGCGGGACGCGCTGAAAGTGAAGGGGGCCGGTCGCCACACAGTGCCTGCTGTATCAGCTCTACTGACCCCATCGGGAGCGTAAGCCCAGGGCGCTGTATTGTTCTGCCAAGTTCCTACCTCGCAGTGCCAATCCAGATCGTCACCCACCCTGGTGGGACTACAAGCCCCAGGGTGCAACGCGTGGAAGACCAGCCCCACTCACACAGGTGTTGCAGGTGAGGGGGAGGAGTTTCGACCGCTCCTCAAAGACCAGCCTCTCCCTTCGCGGCGCGGGCCGCGCGCGGGCCGCGCCCAGGCGAAGCCCGGGCCAAGGGCGGGCCCGTCCTGCGCCCGTCATCGCCAGGAGGAGGCAGGGCAGGGTTACCCCCCTTTCACCTCCTATATGACCCAGGGGAATTGCCAAACATTAAATAAGGTATTGTGCTGATCTGCGTGAGCGCACTACTCTCTGAGTGAAACCCGGGCCTTGAAAGACACTAAAACGTACTGAAACACTTGCTACGCGGGACTGACTGCGCTGCACCCCCGTTTCTGATATTTATTGTTTTGTTTTCACTTTTTATTGTGTTTACCCAACTCACTGGCAGTGTTATTATGGGTAAAAGGAAAACCATGGAAGGATCGGGGGGGGGGCAAATGGAGCACCTGGCGGGGCGAGTAAGGGGAAAAAGGCAAAGAAAACCACCAAGAATATTACCAATAAGTGTGTGATTGATAGAATTGAGACCCTGATCACAGAATGTGAAGGGATCCTAGTCGCGGAATTGCCGGCGGCCATTGGTGTCATCAAACCCTCATCTGAGAGGGGCTGTAGGCAACCGCGTCCAACTATAATACCCTCTATGTTCCAGAAATCCCCCCATAATTGTGCCTTATCTAGTAGTGAGGCTGACCACTCTGTATTAGGGCAAGGGGGAATTGCTTCTATTCAGCATAATAATCCACTCTGTATTGATTCTGTAAATAATTCAGAGCCCTCTGTCATCATTTGTTCCAACCGCTTTGCGGCACTCGCTGAGGCTCCAGATTCTCTGGAGGAATTAGTGCACCAATGTTCAAGCCCAAGTTTTACTGGAAGCTCATCTGAGCAAACAGAAATCGGTGCTCCTACACCTGAAGATCCTATGCAGATTGTCAGCGCACTTAGGATAGAAATAGGTGCGATGAGGGTGATGATTGAGGAGCTAGTGGCTGTAGTCAATTCAATTATTCCGGGTTGCACGTTACATCAGCCTGCAGCTAGTTGCCCACCCAATTTCCATCTCCAACGGGCACTCACAAATGCACAAAAAGAACAAACTATCGCTCTTAAAGGTTCTTTCCCATCCCCTACAGCACCCGCCGATCAGGCCCTTAAGGCATTCAGCTATAAACAGGCGATTTCCTCTCAAGCTGCTGTTTCCACTGGTCAGGCAAAACATCCTCCTCTGCAAGCCAACACAAAGTACATTAGACCTCTTAATATATTAGCAAGTCCCTATCAGCGCTCCAAAGATTCCTGTTATTCAGAAAAATTCTTAAACCCCCCATCTGCACAGACACGTACAGTCTTCATGGTCAATGTCCCCAAACTTGATATGCATGGTGACCGTGAAAATGAAGACTCTTTAAAAAATAAGGCTATACATTGGATTCGTCATGTTAGGGGCTGTCGATCCCTGATACGAGACGACATAGTTAGGGCACGGAGATGCATGCATTACAACCAACCTCTGGATCACATTGAACTTACCCTGTCGAAGCCCGATTTGGCCGCAAATTTGCTAGCATTAGAATATCGGACTTGCCCTCCAGGGCTCTCGGCCATCCAGTTTAGAAGGTTTCCAGAAATTGCTGATACTAGGGCACAGGGCGAAGCACCACAGTCGAGTGTAGAAGGAGTGACCACACTACATGCTAACGATTGACTGAGAATAGCCCCTGCCTTACATATAGAGTCTATGGACACCCCCCACAATAGCAACCCAAGTTTCCCCCCAAGCACACAACTTCCAACTGTTTTTGACCAATTACTGATAAATTCAACCCACACTGATTATATTAGTTGCTATATGGATGAGTCGAGGGATCAGATTGTAGTTCCAAACATGGGTGCAGATGGGAGTGTTCCTAATGCTTTCCACGTCCTATCGCCCCAACCACAAGCAATACTCTCACGAGAGGTTGCCCTTGGTTTGGCCCCTCAATCACAGCTTAAGATTATTTCCTGGAACGTAGCCGGACTTAGCAGTAAATTGCTATTGCCCGACTGGAACAAACTAATAGAAGGCCAAGACATCTGCCTCTTCCAGGAAACTTGGAGCTTAGTCCCCCTCTATAAATCTGGTTATACTTGTTTTTTTACCAGCTGTCACTACAGGCCGAGGCCGCCCTCGGGAGGCCTGACTGTTTGGGTTAATATTGCTTTGGGTTGTAGAATTGTCGAACGAAACTGTGCAAATCCAGATATAATGAGGCTCACCATTAACGGCAAAAAGGAGCCATATCTCTTGAGTTGTTTAACGTATATGTAAGGGGGACAAAAGGGGCGCATCCTCAGCTATTGTTTCATCTCTAGAGCAGGAGTTATCTAGTTGTGATCCCGATTCGCATCTTGTGATAGCTGGAGACTTTAACTGTACGTTTGAGCCTCTTAGTACGGAGGATATGTTGGGGTTGGAGGAGGACGATATAAGATGGGGTATCCCCCCTCTAAGTATTCCCCCCATCAAAAGATGGTCACGGGTTGTAATTCAGCTGAATGCTCTTGCTCTGGAATTTGGGCTGAGGGCTGTAAATGGTAGAATATCGTCGGATGCTGAAGGGGCTTGTACATATAATAGAATCAGCTGTCCCTCTCGCATCGACTACATCTTAATAGATGTAAGATTGTGGCGAAGTACGATTGACATGGAAGTTGTCCCTACTATCGACAGCGACCACAACCCCCTCTGTCTTTCTATGAAGGCCCTTTGGACCTCTTATTGTCCTGCCCCTGATGCAACTAATAACTTGGCGACCAAGGAAGTGGTCCCCTCTAATTGTAGGAGATACCTTAAATGGCCTAAAGTTGCTGTTAATGATTTAAAAATGGCTGGAATTAAACAAACTCTGGTAGACGGTATAGCCGACTTACAGGAGGCATCCCTTAATCCTGATGCCCCAGAGATAGCCCTGGATATTTACACGAGAACTGTAGAGCAGATGGGGTCTTTTTTCAAAATAGTTGCTGGCCCTAATACCGAAAAAGCACGTCCAAAAAGCGGGCAGGCTTGGTTCACAAAAACCTGTAGACAAAAAAGGAAAGCCTTAGCTATTAAAAGTGGAAATTGCCCTCGTGTTCAAACTGCCAGGAAGGAGTATAAAGTAGCATTGCATTGTGCAAAATTACAGTGGGAAGAATCCCACTGGCAGAACCTTAAAGATGCTAGTTTAGCAAAGGATGCTAACTTATTTTGGAATCTCGTTAGGGGGGCTAATAGGAAAGATCTTGATTCAATCCCCAACCATATATCAAGCCTAGATTGGTTCGACCATTTTAGAAAATTATACACGGGGACAGACATATTATATCAGGGAGGACCTTGTGACCAGCCAATTCCCTGCTACGCTCTAAACACCGGTGACTACTTTAGTCTAAATGAAGTAGAAGGGGCAATTAAAAGAATTGTACCGTCAAAAGCCCCTGGACCGGATGGTCTTCCGGGGATTTACTTCTTGCGAATTCCAGCGATTGGGCAAAATATATTACGCTCCTAATTAATTCCATCTCTAAAGGATGCCCTATACCCGAATCGTGGAAGGGTGCCGAAGTAGTGCCTATTTTTAAAAAGGGAGCTAGGGAGGACCCTGCCAACTACCGACCGATTAGCTTGATTGATGCTATTCAAAAAGTAGTTGGTAGGGTGCTGCTGCAGAGAATTCTCTCTTGGGCTGAGGATGAGAATATCCTCTCCCATTACCAGGCGGGTTTTAGAATTAGAACCGGGACAGTTGACCAGGCGTTCAGGCTGCTCCTCATTTATTGGAAGGTAGTTGTGATAGGTGGAGGCAGTCTTTATCTTGCTTTCATTGATTTGAAGACTGCCTTCGATTTGGTCCCCCGGGAACAATTATGGAAAGTTTTGGGTGAGATGGGTATTCCTTTGTTTATTTTGAATCTGCTTGTCCGATTGCATGAGGGCAATTATGCTCAAGTGAGGTGGGGGTCACAAGAGCAAAAAACCGATAGTATTGCAGTGAACAGAGGAGTACGCCAGGGCTGCGTTATGGCGCCTACCCTATTTTCCCTATATGTGAACGGGGTGGTTAGTTTCCTTCAGGAGATTCCAGCTGATGCCCCGGTCCTGGCAGGAGATAGGGTACCCACACTCCTGTTCGCAGATGATACGCTGTTGATTTCCAAGACCCCGGTTGGGCTACAGAGACTTCTAGACAGGTTCCAGCTCTTTTGCACTTCAAGGGGGTTGATTATTAACACCACAAAGACTAAATTAATGACATTCAACCCCTACAAGCCCTTTAGGCACATTTTTACCTTGGGTGGAACATGCCTGGAAAGAGTTAGCACTTTTGATTATTTGGGCATCCGACTCTCCGAAACAATGCACTGGAATCCCCACATCAACAAGATGCTTTTAAGTCATAAACGTGTGGCTGGGGCAATAGGCAGAGAACATCGCTCCTCAAAGAGCAGACCTGTTGCCCCAGCGCTCACTATCTACGCTGCAAAGGCATTTAGTTCTTCCCTTTATGGCGCGGAATTGTGGGGGTTTAACAATGTGCAAGAGATCTGTAGATCTGAACATAAGTTTCTGAGAGAGTTAGTGAGCCTCCCCCGGAATGCCCCACTTAAGCCCCTGATGAGTGACATGGGAAGACGCTCTTACAAAGACATTGCCAGATCAAGACTGCTGCTTTATTGGGCCCGCTTGTTGCGAACCACTGAACTCGCCAAATATGCCGCCGCATTTAAAGAAGTAATGAGTTTAGACTGCAATCACAGGGTTAGCTGGTTTACCAATATTAAGAAATTAGTACTTGCCCTAGGTCTCAGAGACGCTTGGGAGGGCCAGAACCCACCCG
Source organism: Calotriton arnoldi (assembly GCA_963921515.1). Classification (NCBI taxonomy): domain Eukaryota; kingdom Metazoa; phylum Chordata; class Amphibia; order Caudata; family Salamandridae; genus Calotriton; species Calotriton arnoldi. The sequence goes on from CAWUFW010013713.1 coordinate 426,510, forward strand.
GTAAGGATGAACTTAAAAAGGTATATTGGGCTTGGGTTGATGCACAGGAACTTAGCAACCCTAGTGTAGGTAGGATGACAGATGATTTTTACCAGATCAAACAGCATATATTTTTAGAGCCATATTTAGATTTTATTCGGATCCCAAGAGATAGGGCACTCTATATACAGTTCAGGGTTGGCTCCCTTTTAGTTCGTGAGTTAACTGCAAAATGGAGCCCACCTCGTCAGACAATCGCGGATTGCCCTTGCTGTGAGACACCAAAAGAGAGCGTGGCCCACCTCATGTTCGCATGCCCAGCATATTCCAGGGCCAGATCGAGATGGCTAAAACCAATCTGCAGACAACTGGGCACCTCGGATCATAGTGTTGCCTTGCGGATCTTGAAATCAGATCCAAGAGCTCTCTTTGTCTGTGGCGTGGCAAAGTATCTTGGCTGTATTTGGTTTGTTAGGTCTAAATTCTTGCGTAGGGAGGTATGAATTTATATTATGAATGTATTTTTATATAATTTTAAAATGCCATCTGATAGCTTTCAAAGATGTATGTTCTTAATTTTTTTAACCAAACTCGTTTATCAAATTATATTTTAAAATCCATCAAATGTACAAATGAACTTTCCACTTTGGCCCAGGGAGTACTGTGTTGCTGCTAATATTTATTAACAAAATGATTAATTTTTTGTATATTGTCCCTGGATGGAATGTATATATTTACCTTTTTATCGTCTTTATGATAACTCGTATCTTTTATTTTTGGCTTGTATGAATGAAGTTGCTTTTATGATACTTGTTATCGAAATAAAGCTATTTGACTGACTGACTGACAATATCTGTGACTACCCCTCCCATCATGCTATTGCCGCCACCCCCCTTCCCAGCATGCCCATCCTTCCTTCCTTTTGACTCTGCTTCCCTGTGGGGTGGGGTGCCTGTGCTGACAGGATGGCTGGGAGTTTTGTCCTGGCAGTTGTTTGGCTACAAGTCCCAAGAGTGTCCCTGTGCTTCACACAGCATAACCCAGGGTGGTGGTTCTTTGTGGGATCTTCAGTTAGGATGTGAGGCATTGCATTCTCCCAGGTGGGTTATGTGGAGTTAGTGTTGAGGGGGTGTGTGAGGGGAGGTGCTTGTAACTATGGTCAGTGCTGTGAGTCGTCCTTCCCACCCAGCCAGATATCCCACCATGGAACGTGCTTCCATTGCAGGGAGTGCAAGTTGTCTTTCAGGATGTCAGTCAGTGGTGTCCTGCTGTTGGTTGTTGCACAGTTCCCAGCAGGGCCTTGTGCTCCCCCCAGCAGTACCCAGTGTCAGCCATCTTGTCAGTTGTTTTCCACTCCCTGTGATGTGAGCATGGTTCAGAGTGGTGTTGATGGGCCAATTGTGAGGCTGACCAATATCTGGGCCTGCTGAAAGTGAAGGGGGCCTGTCGCCACACAGTGCCTGCTGTATCAGCTCTACTGACCCTGGCGGGAGCGTAAGCTCAGGGCGCTGTATTGTTCTGCCAAGTTCCTACCTCGCAGTGCCAATCCAGATCGTCACCCACCCTGGTGGGACTACAAGCCCCAGGGTGCAACGCGTGGAAGACCAGCCCCACTCACACAGGTGTTGCAGGTGAGGGGAGGAGTTTTCAACCGCTCCTCAAAGACCAGCCTCTCCCTTCGCGGCGCGGGGCGCGCGCGGGCCGCGCCCAGGCGAAGCCCGGGCCAAGCGGCCGTCCGCGCCCGTCCTGCGCCCGTCATCGCCAGGAGGAGGCAGGGCAGGGTTACCCCCTTTCACCTCCTATATGACCCAGGGGAATTGCCAAACATTAAATAAGGTATTGTGCTGATCTGCGTGAGCGCACTACTCTCTGAGTGAAACCCGGGCCTTGAAAGACACTAAAACGTACTGAAACACTTGCTACGCAGGACTGACTGCGCTGCACCTCCGTTTCTGATATTTATTGTTTTGTTTTGACTTTTTATTGTGTTTACCCAACTCACTGGCAGTGTTATTATGGGTAAAAGGAAAACCATGGAAGGATCGGGGGGGTAAATGGAGCACCTGGCGGGGCGAGTAAGGGGAAAAAGGCAAAGAAACCCACCAAGAATATTACCAATAAGTGTGTGATTGATAGAATTGAGACCCTGATCACAGAATGTGAAGGGATCCTAGTCGCGGAATTGCCGGCGGCCATTGGTGTCATCAAACCCTCATCTGAGAGGGGCTGTAGGCAACCGCGTCCAACTATAATACCCTCAATGTTCCAGAAATCCCCCATAATTGTGCCTTATCTAGTAGTGAGGCTGACCACTCTGTATTAGGGCAAGGGGGAATTGCTTCTATTCAGCATAATAATCCACTCTGTATTGATTCTGTAAATAATTCAGAGCCCTCTGTCATCATTTGTTCCAACCGCTTTGCGGCACTCGCTGAGGCTCCAGATTCTCTGGAGGAATTAGTGCACCAATGTTCAAGCCCAAGTTTTACTGGAAGCTCATCTGAGCAAACAGAAATCGGTGTTCCTACAACTGAAGATCCTATGCAGATTGTCAGCGCACTTAGGATAGAAATAGGCGCGATGAGGGTGATGATTGAGGAGCTAGTGGCTGTAGTCAATTCAATTATTCCGGGTTGCACGTTACATCAGCCTGCAGCTAGTTGCCCACCCAATTTCCATCTCCAACGGGCACTCACAAATGCACAAAAAGAACAAACTATCGCTCTTAAAGGTTCTTTCCCATCCCCTACAGCACCCGCCGTTCAGGCCCTTAAGGCATTCAGCTATAAACAGGCGATTTCCTCTCAAGCTGCTGTTTCCACTGGTCAGGCAAAACATCCTCCTCTGCAAGCCAACACAAAGTACATTAGACCTCTTAATATATTAGCAAGTCCCTATCAGCGCTCCAAAGATTCCTGTTATTCAGAAAAATTCTTAAACCCCCATCTGCACAGACACGTACAGTCTTCATGGTCAATGTCCCCAAACTTGATATGCATGGTGACCGTGAAAATGAAGACTCTTTAAAAAATAAGGCTATACATTGGATTCGTCATGTTAGGGGCTGTCGATCCCTGATACGAGACGACATAGTTAGGGCACGGAGATGCATGCATTACAACCAACCTCTGGATCACATTGAACTTACCCTGTCGAAGCCCGATTTGGCCGCAAATTTGCTAGCATTAGAATATCGGACTTGCCCTCCAGGGCTCTCGGCCATCCAGTTTAGAAGGTTTCCAGAAATTGCTGATACTAGGGCACAGGGCGAAGCACCACAGTCGAGTGTAGAAGGAGTGACCACACTACATGCCAACGATTGACTGAGAATAGCCCCTGCCTTACATATAGAGTCTATGGACACCCCCACAATAGCAACCCAAGTTTCCCCCAAGCACACAACTTCCAACTGTTTTCGACCAATTACTGATAAATTCAACCCACACTGATTACATTAGTTGCTATATGGATGAGTCGAGGGATCAGATTGTAGTTCCAAACATGGGTGCAGATGGGAGTGTTCCTAATGCTTTCCACGTCCTATCGCCCCAACCACAAGCAATACTCTCACGAGAGGTTGCCCTTGGTTTGGCCCCTCAATCACAGCTTAAGATTATTTCCTGGAACGTAGCCGGACTTAGCAGTAAATTGCTATTGCCCGACTGGAACAAACTAATAGAAGGCCAAGACATCTGCCTCTTCCAGGAAACTTGGAGCTTAGTCCCCCTCTATAAATCTGGTTATACTTGTTTTTTTTTACCAGCTGTCACTACAGGCCGAGGCCGCCCCTTGGGAGGCCTGACTGTTTGGGTTAATATTGCTTTGGGTTGTAGAATTGTCGAACGAAACTGTGCAAATCCAGATATAATGAGGCTCACCATTAACGGCAAAAAAGGAGCCATATCTCTTGAGTTGTTTAACGTATATGTAAGGGGGACAAAAGGGGGCGCATCCTCAGCTATTGTTTCATCTCTAGAGCAGGAGTTATCTAGTTGTGATCCCGATTCGCATCTTGTGATAGCTGGAGACTTTAACTGTACGTTTGAGCCTCTTAGTACGGAGGATATGTTGGGGTTGGAGGAGGACGATATAAGATGGGGTATCCCCCCTCTAAGTATTCCCCCCATCAAAAGATGGTCACGGGTTGTAATTCAGCTGAATGCTCTTGCTCTGGAATTTGGGCTGAGGGCTGTAAATGGTAGAACATCGTCGGATGCTGAAGGGGCTTGTACATATAATAGAATCAGCTGTCCCTCTCGCATCGACTACATCTTAATAGATGTAAGATTGTGGCGAAGTACGATTGACATGGAAGTTGTCCCTACTATCGACAGCGACCACAACCCCCTCTGTCTGACTATGAAGGCCCTTTGGACCTCTTATTGTCCTGCCCCTGATGCAACTAATAACTTGGCGACCAAGGAAGTGGTCCCCTCTAATTGTAGGAGATACCTTAAATGGCCTAAAGTTGCTGTTAATGATTTAAAAATGGCTGGAATTAAACAAACTCTGGTAGACGGCATAGCCGACTTACAGGAGGCATCCCTTAATCCTGATGCCCCAGAGATAGCCCTGGATATTTACACGAGAACTGTAGAGCAGATGGGGTCTTTTTTCAAAATAGTTGCTGGCCCTAATACCGAAAAAGCACGTCCAAAAAGCGGGCAGGCTTGGTTCACAAAAACCTGTAGACAAAAAAGGAAAGCCCTAGCCTTAGCTATTAAAAGTGGAAATTGCCCTCGTGTTCAAACTGCCAGGAAGGAGTATAAAGTAGCATTGCATTGTGCAAAATTACAGTGGGAAGAATCCCACTGGCAGAACCTTAAAGATGCTAGTTTAGCAAAGGATGCTAACTTATTTTGGAATCTCGTTAGGGGGCTAATAGGAAAGATCTTGATTCAATCCCCAACCATATATCAAGCCTAGATTGGTTCGACCATTTTAGAAAATTATACACGGGGACAGACATATTATATCAGGGAGGACCTTGTGATCAGCCAATTCCCTGCTCCGCTCTAAACACCGGTGACTACTTTAGTCTAAATGAAGTAGAAGGGGCAATTAAAAGAATTGTACCGTCAAAAGCCCCTGGACCGGATGGTCTTCCGGGGATTTACTTCTTGCGAATTCCAGCGATTGGGCAAAATATATTACGCTCCTAATTAATTCCATCTCTAAAGGATGCCCTATACCCGAATCGTGGAAGGGTGCCGAAGTAGTGCCTATTTTTAAAAAGGGAGCTAGGGAGGACCCTGCCAACTACCGACCGATTAGCTTGATTGATGCTATTCAAAAAGTAGTTGGTAGGGTGCTGCTGCAGAGAATTCTCTCTTGGGCTGAGGATGAGAATATCCTCTCCCATTACCAGGCGGGTTTTAGAATTAGAACCGGGACAGTTGACCAGGCGTTCAGGCTGCTCCTCATTTATTGGAAGGTAGTTGTGATAGGTGGAGGCAGTCTTTATCTTGCTTTCATTGATTTGAAGACTGCCTTCGATTTGGTCCCCGGGAACAATTATGGAAAGTTTTGGGTGAGATGGGTATTCCTTTGTTTATTTTGAATCTGCTTGTCCGATTGCATGAGGGCAATTATGCTCAAGTGAGGTGGGGGTCACAAGAGCAAAAAACCGATAGGATTGCAGTGAACAGAGGAGTACGCCAGGGCTGCGTTATGGCGCCTACCCTATTTTCCCTATATGTGAACGGGGTGGTTAGTTTCCTTCAGGAGATTCCAGCTGATGCCCCGGTCCTGGCAGGAGATAGGGTACCCACACTCCTGTTCGCAGATGATACGCTGTTGATTTCCAAGACCCCGGTTGGGCTACAGAGACTTCTAGACAGGTTCCAGCTCTTTTGCACTTCAAGGGGGTTGATTATTAACACCACAAAGACTAAATTAATGACATTCAACCCCTACAAGCCCTTTAGGCACATTTTTACCTTGGGTGGAACATGCCTGGAAAGAGTTAGCACTTTTGATTATTTGGGCATCCGACTCTCCGAAACAATGCACTGGAATCCCCACATCAACAAGATGCTTTTAAGTCATAAACGTGTGGCTGGGGCAATAGGCAGAGAACATCGCTCCTCACAGAGCAGACCTGTTGCCCCAGCGCTCACTATCTACGCTGCAAAGGCAGTTAGTTCTTCCCTTTATGGCGCGGAATTGTGGGGGTTTAACAATGTGCAAGAGATCTGTAGATCTGAACATAAGTTTCTGAGAGAGTTAGTGAGCCTCCCCTGGAATGCCCCACTTAAGCCCCTGATGAGTGACATGGGAAGACGCTCTTACAAAGACATTGCCAGATCAAGACCGCTGCTTTATTGGGCCCGCTTGTTGCGAACCACTGAACTCGCCAAATATGCCGCCGCATTTAAAGAAGTAATTAGTTTAGACTGCAATCACAGGGTTAGCTGGTTTACCAATATTAAGAAATTAGTACTTGCCCTAGGTCTCAGAGACGCTTGGGAGGGCCAGAACCCACCCGGTAAGGATGAACTTAAAAAGGTATATTGGGCTTGGGTTGATGCACAGGAACTTAGCAACCCTAGTGTAGGTAGGATGACAGATGATTTTTACCAGATCAAACAGCATATATTTTTAGAGCCATATTTAGATTTTATTCGGATCCCAAGAGATAGGGCACTCTATATACAGTTCAGGGTTGGCTCCCTTTTAGTTCGTGAGTTAACTGCAAAATGGAGCCCACCTCGTCAGACAATCGCGGATTGCCCTTGCTGTGAGACACCAAAAGAGAGCGTGGCCCACCTCATGTTCGCATGCCCAGCATATTCCAGGGCCAGATCGAGATGGCTAAAACCAATCTGCAGACAACTGGGCACCTCGGATCATAGTGTTGCCTTGCGGATCTTGAAATCAGATCCAAGAGCTCTCTTTGTCTGTGGCGTGGCAAAGTATCTTGGCTGTATTTGGTTTGTTAGGTCTAAATTCTTGCGTAGGGAGGTATGAATTTATATTATGAATGTATTTTTATATAATTTTAAAATGCCATCTGATAGCTTTCAAAGATGTATGTTCTTAATTTTTTTAACCAAACTCGTTTATCAAATTATATTTTAAAATCCATCAAATGTACAAATGAACTTTCCACTTTGGCCCAGGGAGTACTGTGTTGCTGCTAATATTTATTAACAAAATGATTAATTTTTTGTATATTGTCCCTGGATGGAATGTATATACTTACCTTTTTATCGTCTTTATGATAACTCGTATCTTTTATTTTTGGCTTGTATGAATGAAGTTGCTTTTATGATACTTGTTATCGAAATAAAGCTATTTGACTGACTGACTGACAATATCTGTGACTACCCCTCCCATCATGCTATTGCCGCCACCCCCCTTCCCAGCATGCCCATCCTTCCTTCCTTTTGACTCTGCTTCCCTGTGGGGTGGGGTGCCTGTGCTGACAGGATGGCTGGGAGTGTTGTCCTGGCAGTTGTTTGGCTACAAGTCCCAAGAGTGTCCCTGTGCTTCACACAGCATATCCCAGGGTGGTGGTTCTTTGTGGGATCTTCAGTTAGGATGTGAGGCATTGCATTCTCCCAGGTGGGTTATGTGGAGTTAGTGTTGAGGGGGTGTGTGAGGGGAGGTGCTTGTAACTATGGTCAGTGCTGTGAGTCGTCCTTCCCACCCAGCCAGATATCCCACCATGGAACGTGCTTCCATTGCAGGGAGTGCAAGTTGTCTTTCAGGATGTCAGTCAGTGGTGTCCTGCTGTTGGTTGTTGCACAGTTCCCAGCAGGGCCTTGTGCTCCCCCCAGCAGTACCCAGTGTCAGCCATCTTGTCAGTTGTTGTCCACTCCCTGTGATGTGAGCATGGTTCAGAGTGGTGTTGATGGGCCAATTGTGAGGCTGACCAATATCTGGGCCTACAACTCCCATCATGCTATTGCTTACACCCCCCTTCCCAGCATGCCCATACTTCCTTCCTTTTGAGTGGACTTCACTGTGTGTGAGTGTGACAGCAATGGCAAGATGGCTGACAGTGTGGTCCTGTTGTTTGTTGGTGCCCAGTTCCCATCAGGGCCTTGTGCTCCCCACAGCAGTACCCAGTGTCAGCCATCTTGTCAGTTGTTTTCCACTCCCTGTGATGTGAGCATGGTTCAGAGTGGTGTTGATCGGCCAATTGTGGGTGTGACCAATATCTGTGACTACCACTCCCATCATGCTATTGGCTACACTGACTTCACCAGCATACACAGAATTCCTTCCTTTCAGTGAGCTTCCCTGTGAGGTGGTGTTCTAGTGGTGGGTAAATATCTGGGAGTGTTTGTTGGTTCTATTTGTGCCACTGCCTTGCTGTATTTGTTGTTAGGTTTGTACATGTCATGAAACAATTACATATCACTATGAGATGGCAGGTATTGTGTTTGTCTGACTAGCATTCACATCTTGGGATGAATATCTTTTGGTTGCTGTGTATTTGCTAAGGGTGCATGGTTTGCCTATCCCCTTGACTGTGATGTGTGTGTGTTGTCACACCATATTGTGTATATTAGTTGTGTACTCCCCAGGCTCTGGGATGTCTGTTAGTCCGTATACGCTCACTGGTGGTAGGATGGGCCGCACGTTCTCCTCCCAGGGCCTGAGGTATACTGGTTTTGCAGGAGGGCCACTGCCGGTGTGCTGGCTGAGGAGGTAGTCCTTTTTGAGTAGGTCCCGGACCCTCCTGCGCACATCATACCACCTGTTCTGGATGTCTTCCTTTGTGCGCAAACATGGTGATTGTGCGTTCACCCTGTCGACAATCCTCGCCCACATCTTGGTTTTCTGCGACATGGGGGTCTGTTGGACCAATGTACCAAACAACTATGGCTCTACCCTGAGGATCTCATCTACCATGACTTCCAATTCACTGTCTAGGAACTTATGATTCTTCTTTAGGGGCATGGTGATGGGTGGTGATTGATGTGTGTGTGTGTGCAAGTGGGGGGGTGTGAGTGTAGGTTTAGCTGGGTGTGTGTGAGGGTGCTATTTGTAGGTGTGGTAATGGTGTGTGGCTTGTGTGATGTATGAGCTGTGAGTGTGTCTGTGGTTGCTGTGTGATGGTGTTCTGTGCTGGAAGGTCAGTGGAATTTGCCAAGGATCATGGTAGGGATTTGTGGCCTTTATGTAGGTGGAGTTGGAGGTGTGTCCTTGTTCCATTTTTTTTCCTCCCTGTATTTATTGGCTTTGTGGTTGCTTGTTTGGCCCTTTTTAAAAAAAAAAAATCCTTGGTGTTTTTGGTGCATGTAGGAGTCATTCTTGTGTCCGAGTAGGACGCTGCAGTTGTCTGGTGCGATCTTGTCCGACTCGTTCCCGCTGTGTGTCAGCTAGGTTTCATATGCGGCGTACGAGTCGGTTGCGGAGTATTGGGTTGCTTCGGCTGGGTTTTGTATGCGTGTCGGTCGTACGGCTTGTGCTCCGGGCGAGTCGGTCGTGTTTTGCACGCACAGCATCGTACTACGCGGGTCGGAGTTCGTGGGTACGTTTCGTTCGGGTTCAATCCGGGTGCTTGTCGGTCAGTTCGTTTCGCGTGATTTCCCGGCCGGATGGCTTGTTTACGTCCGGCTCGGTCGGTCGCTTTTGTATTTCGTCCGAGTCGGTCGGATTTCACATGCATTTCATCGTACTACCCGGGTCGTACGGCGCCGGTCCGAGTCGGTCGGACTAAATTCCCGTACCGAGTCGGTCGGTATTTTTTCTGGCCCGAATCGGAATCGGCCCCATAGTCTTTTTGGGGTACCTTGCATCAGCGGAAAAAAACATTTTGAACAAAATGTAGTGCCGGGCTTGCTAATTTGAGTCTCTGTTTCTGTTTCTCTGTTATGTGTTGTGTTGCTCTTCGGTTATGGTCAGTAAAAATTTGCTTTCCCATTTGAAGGTTTTCTTGAAAATGTCAATATCTCTGTTTTGAATCTGTAGTTGTTTGTTTTGATTCTGAGTACTTGGTTCATCTTGTGTCAAAAATAATCTCTATATAGTCTTGGTGTTCTCCCACCATTTTTGTCTGGAATGCCATCTCTTGGGTAATTGCAGTGAACTAGGCAGCTCATAAGGCTCCGGCTGTGGCAAAGCATGGCACCACTTTCTGTAGAGAGTTTGGCTCATTTGCCTGAGAGTCAAATTAACAATTTAATTTACAAAGAAAGGTCAATAAACACCTAAAGAACATAATTCCACAATTGTTATCTTTTTGAAACTTGTAGGGCAACATCTTGTTATGATGCCATGTTATTTCTAGTGCTTTTTTAAATGTCACAACAGTAGGCCGGGGTTAAACCTTTTTAGAACTTTGGGATGTTGGGAGCTTCATTGAAAACAATGGAGTGCTCTGGGCTTCTAATGGCCAGTAGAAGCCTGGAGCTCCAACATTCCAATGTTTGTAAGGGCTCACGGAACCAGAGGGGATTTCAATCCCCTCAGGCTCCATGAGGCCTTTGTTTTACAAAGTACAACATTCTGCCCTCTAGGGGCGGAATGTTCTAATAGCCTTAGAGCCCTCTGTAGTGGGCTCTACCGGCCATTAAAGGCCCGCTCCCTTTAACGCTAGAGTGGGCCTTTAATGGCCGGTAAAGCCCACTACAGCAGGCTCTAAGGCGATAGTAAATCACAATTTGTGTGTAAATGTGTTATTTTGCATAATATTTGTTTTTCTGCTGATTACGCTTCCCATGCAGTTTTTATTCATTAGAGAACAGTATGACCAGAAAATACCTCATGGGAACTTTGAAACTGTATTTTTACCCAGACACCTCAGCTGTACTAGATAAGTTCACTAAATAAATGTTTAGAAACTATGGCAAATACATTAAATAGGTATTGCGCATAACCTTTCCACGCAAAGGTATACTTTGAGTTCAACTCATTTTAATGCTTTTTTTGCTAAACTTACTCAAACTTGCATCATATTTCTTTTCTTTTATCCCTTCTTACTCAACATTAACTGTCGCTTGAACATGAATTCACTTTGCCACACTCTAATTGTTTAATGGAATAATTATACTCTCAAATGAGCAAACAATGTAAAACTGTAACCATTTTTCACTTTATTCATTTAAACAACAAAGGTAGATCTTCAGAAAATACATTCTTTAGAGTAAAAACATTTTCACACAGGAATAAAAGTGGAGCCTTGCATTTCTAAAGACTGCATAACATTTCTAAAGACTGCATAAAATACAATCCGGCGACTTCTGCAGTTAATGCAGATTGGTTTTCTACCAAAAGGGATAGTTCTTGATCTGATAACATTCACTTAACATAATTCAATTATAATCTTAATGGAACATCGGAGCAGAGATCCAGATTTCTGAATAGCCCCTAGGACTGCCGTCTACAGAATTTGCCATGCTATAAGTAGGAATTTAGAGATGCTGACAAAGGCAGAAAGTAACAAGCAAACATATGCCTTGCCTCAGCCCTCGCCTGCTCGCACCTCTTCCCCTTCTGTCAACTTTAAACAAGCATTTGCAATGCAATAGATCTCGCATTTACGAGAGTTTGAGCTATTGGCATTGTAAATGCCAACAGCTTAAACTCTCACAAATGCAAGACCTATTGCATTGCAAATATTTTTTTTGTTGTGAAAGCCCTCATGCCGCACTTTCACGTGCATGACGGCCGGGCCCATTTCTTTAGAAGAGCCATGTTTAAGGAAAGGTGCACGGCCGTTATTAAAGTGAAACCGCGGCATGGGGGCTTTTACAAAAAAAAAGCATCTGTTTGTCAAACAAATGCTTTTTTTTTTTGTAAAAGCCCCCATGCCGCGGATTCACTTTAATAGCGGCCGCGCACCTTTCCTTGGACACGGCTCTTCTAAAGAAATGGGCCCGGCCTTCATGCACGTGAAAGTGCGGCATGAGGGCTTTGACAACAAAAAAAATATCTGCAGTCCGATAGGCCTCGCATTTGCGAGAGTTAAAGCTATTGGCATTTACAATGCCAATAACTCAAACTCTCCTAAATGCGAGACCTGTGACATTGCAAAGAAGCGGCCGCCATTGTCTCTGCTTCTTGGAAAGTGAAAGCGCGCATGGCGCGCTCAATGTAAGGAAATCAAGTTGTGCCTGCAGTAGGGCAAAACCCATTAAAGAAAATAGTGCTTACAGACGAAATAAAAAATACCATGCAGCAACAGAAGTAAAAGGGCCAGTCCTCATGGGAAGTTTCAAATGAAGATAAGGCGGTACTAAGGAGGGACTAACAAAGCGATTAAGGAATCAGAAGCCAGCATTTACAAAGGACAATGACACAAGCCAATGAGAAATATGGGCGGAGAGTGGGCGGAGCTTCAAATCCCTAACTCAATACAGCATGCCTCGCAGAGGAGCGCATGCACTGCCCAGGCTCAATCTAAAAAGATTGCCTTTTTTTGATGAAAACTATATTTTGTAAATAACTAAAACAAGTTATGGTCAGGGCCAAAGGAATTATGATGCAGAGGAGGACCACCTTATGTGACGGGGTTGACTAAGTTATGTGGCAAGACAGGGCAAATTAGGCAGCATAACGCAGCACATTTTGTGATAGTATTTTTTCATTATTTTGTCATTTTTACACCTGGTAACAGTGTCTGGCAAAAGAGTTTACCTTATTAGTAGCCAACTACACCCAAATACAGCAATAAGGAACTGAAAGATAACCAGTCAAGCTTTGCGAAAAGCCTTCTAGTGCGCAGGGACACTAGTCGCCATATTTTTTGTAAGTTTTGAGCTGTTTGAGCTCCAAATTACTATTTTTTTATTAAAATCTGCAGATTATGCAGCAGGTGATGGATTATGAGGCAAGTCCACAATTATGCACAAATCACCACAGCCGCATAATCAAATGATTACAGTTAGCCCTGGTTATGGTAAAAAGTCAAACAATGTTTCAAAAGGAGTGCAAGCTTGTAGCTTTGGCAGTGAGATTCAAGGGGTGTAGGTCTGAGATTTCCCAACAAATACAGCAGCGTACTCATCTAAATTAGATAGCTCAAACTAAAAGTCTTGCACATGCATGCAAAAAATAGACAAGAATGCATTATTATTTTCACTTTCAATACTTTCTGAAACCCATTTATGTGGCAACTTAACCATTACACTATTATTAGCAATAAGATTCTGTTTCAGAGTGGCAAGAGATTATTTGGTACCAAGAGCACTGTTTATCAGGTTGTTATATCCCTTTTCTGATGCTATTCAGAGATCGTGAAACACGCCTTGTTTCTCCTCCACTGTCCTCGTGGCCTAGTTATGTGCTGCACACTCCTGCAGACCTGTTTCATGTTTGCTCAGTAATGTGAGCACGTGGAGTTGTTAATACACTCAGCAGTGCCATGAACCCAGGCCAAACAGTATGTTTCCTTCTGTAGCGACCCTAGGAAGTTTTCATTGGCACCCTCGCAAGCTCCATCGACAGGAAAGCAACGCCCTGCTGCTCTTCCCTTGTGAAAACTGATGAGACGCTAACAGACCTGAATGGGGCTCCCACGATCCGACTTTAACCACGAGACTGAGGTCCATATTTATGGCCTGGTTTGCATCGCTCTTGCTCCGTGCAAGGTGGCGCAAGAGCTACGCAAACCTAAAGTCATATTTTTGAAGCCACGCAAAGCGACTTTTGTGGCTTTGAATGGCTTCAAAAATATGGAGCAATGCAATGCAGCGCAAATCGCTGCGGTGCATTAATATGTGCAAGGGAGACGTTCCTTGGTCTCTATATGGGTGTTCCCACGCAACTTCCATGGTTTTGACACATTCCCAGATTTACCAAACCTGGTAAACCTGGGAATGTGCCTAAAAGATACGCCTCCCCAGATGAGGCATAACAAGGAAAAATATCTTTATTTCTCATCTTTTTTTCCTTTTTCTACATGTGCTGCATTCTGTGAGGAAAAAGCCTCTCAAGATTGTTTTTGTGCAGGAAGATGTCCCTTCCTGCACAAAAGCAATTCTGCCTACAACAAAGGCACCCTTGCACTATGGTGCAAGGGTGCCTGCGTTGGCGCTAAGCAGACAAAACGGCAAGGGGAAAGGACAGGAATGTGCCGCATTGGATAAATATGGCACATTCCTGCCCTTTCCCTATGACACAGGGCAGTGCAGTAAGGTGACTTGCTGCACTGCCCTATGCCACAAGGGTCATAAATATGGCCCTGAATTAATTAGGGAGTGGGGCATCCTAAAAAAAACCCTATGAAGCTATGTCACAGGCAATCCTGGGGCCAATTTACAATAAATAAATCAGACTCAGGAGTCTCTTAAGTCTTAAGAACTTAGCAGTTGTAGAAGATTTCGCATCACAATCGGGCCCAAGGTGGTGTAAAATTGCGAGAAACATGCCATAGATGATCTTATGATAATGCCTATTTTATGCATGTTTGCATAGATTATACCTTCTAAAATCCATTTTATACATAATAATTCTAAAACACCAGAAAAACACAATGAAAATATTAAAATCACACATGACATGGGTTGTTTAGCAGAAGTTTTCCACTCCAGCTGGGACTGCATAGAAGCTCAATGCACATGCTGCATCAACATTTTAAAAATGCATGCTAATAATATATAAGCGTTCATATGCACCTATACAGACTATAGCAGTCAGTCATAAATACCTAGCTAAAAAAATACCAATGTTGATGCATGTTTGTTCTCCAGAAGACATGAAAAAGTTGTTCAATGTCCAAAAAAAACACATATATGTATGTCACACACTGAAACATCTGACACTGGTGCAGGCAAATGCAAGGATACATATCTTATTTATGCATGTGTAAAATATCGTTGAGTGCACACCCAATATATGCACATTCTATGCATGCATGCATAAAATACAAAGCCAAATTGTATTATACCTGCTTCGTGACATTCAAATGAGACATACCAATGGGGATGGCCTGTCATAGTGACGGACTTCAAATGCACAGTCCAGTATTGATTGTGGTACTGACTGGGAGTATCGTTGTGAGAGGGGAAGGTCAGTTTTGTTTGAATACTGGTACACATTCCCAAGCAAATAACATTAAGGAAATTCACAAAGTTTCTCTTCACTTTAGCCAATCAAAAGTAAAATAAAGTACATATTGGCGAAATAAGTATGGTTGCATCCCCACACAAAAAGAGAAATTATCAGCAATTGATTCAGTTCCTGAAAAGGAAGGCATGAGGAAGAAAATCTGCTTCTGAAAATTAGCTGTCACACTTGACTGGTGCTGAATAACCCAGGTCCCCTCAACAAAGGATGAAGCCCAGACATCTGGAGACAACACTGGAGGGCCTCCCCTTTAAAGTTTTAGTGGGAAGGTAGGGTGCCAGGTAGGGGTGGCTCAGAGGCCTACAGGAGAGCTCTTCACGGAGAAAACTTGATGGCACCATTTTAGATTGTCCCAGAATGCTGTGCAGGAGGATTGGAAGGGGGTGTAGGTTTGATGTGTTTGGTATCTAGAACTTTCCACCCACATTTATAAACACTTGCACAAGGAAAAGGCAGTGAGCAAGACCCCGAACCTAGAAGGTGAGAACACAGAACCATTCAGAGCTGAAAGGAGAAGCCATTTGATGCCCTGCTAAGGGCTTTCTAAAGTATACAAAAAAGTGATGGACCAACCCAGGTCCTCCCTGAACCAGAACACAAGCAACCCAGGACTGGTTTTGCCCTAAATCTCGGCTCATCAGCCCGCTATAGCTTGGTTGCAGTGACACAGTGTGCATGGGACCCACATCGGGGCATACCCGAACCACTCAAGGTGACACATTAAATTATACAATAAAGTGATGGATGGAATGCTTGAATTAATCTCATCTACTGGTAATACTCTGGGAAGCTTCCCAATCTATCGTTTTGCAAACCCTGTCATCTGAGTTTGGATCCAGCTATATGCAAATCAGTCTTGACCCTGCTCCAGTTGGAATAATCCAGCCTGAACTGCCAAGAAGGTTCCTCCCTGAACCAAAACACAAGCAACCCAGGACCGGTTTCACCCTAATTATGGGCTTGGCAATTCGAACTGGACTGTTTCCATGAGGAGCGGGGTCAAGACTGATTTGCATATGACTAGGTCAAACCGAAGTGGCATAGTGAGCAACAGAATGATGGGTTGGAGTGCTACTCCGAGCAATTGCCAGTGGTTAGACTTATTGCAAGCAGCCTCCCATCATCTTTTGTGTGTTTAATGCTCTGCCACAAGGGCATGGGTATGCCCAGACTTGGGTCCCATGCTCACTGTGTCACTGGAACAAAGATGTTCCCAGCTTATGGGCCCATAATTGGGGCATAACCGGTTATGAGTTCCTTTTTTTTCAGCTCAGGGAGGACCTGGCTTGGCAGTTTGGACTAGCTTGCTTCCATGAGGAGCAGGGTCAAAACTGATTTGCATATGGCTGAGTCCAAACTGAGGTTGCATGATGAGCAAAAGAACGATGGGTTGGAGTGCTACCCTGAGTGATTGACAGTGGTTAGACTTATTGCAAGCAGCCTCCCATCACCTTTTGTGTGTATCATGTACCGTCCTAGGTGGCATGGGTATGTCCAGACGTGGGTCCCATGCTCACTGTATCACTAGAACTAAGCTGTACTGGGCTGATGAGCCCATAATTAGGGCAAAACCAGTCCTGTGTTGCTTGTGTTCTGGTTCAGGGAGGAACTGTCTTAGAAGTTTGGGATGGACTGTTCCCATGAGGAGCATGGTTAAGACTAATTTCTATATGGCTGGGTCCAAACTGGGGTGGCATGGTGAGCAAAAGAATGATGGGTTGCAGTGCTACCCCGAGCAATTGCCAGTGATTAGACTTATTGCAAACAGCCTCCCATCACCTTTTGTGTGTTTCCTGTTAAGGAATTTGTCTTCAGATAACTCCCCAGAACTAGATGGGTCTCTCCAAGGCCAGTAGAGCTGACTGCCTTATGCCACCTGAGGACAAGTTAGGGAAGATCTTAACTCCACTGCCACCCTAAGTATCCTGTCAGAAAGCCTGGAGGCTCTGAGACTTGAAAGAGTGGGCAGAAAGGTGCTGTGCTGGCTGGTAGCGGGGGTCTCTGTGCAAGAAACCCACACCAGCAGGATGGGATCACCAAGAGTCCCGAAAGGAGTAGACTGGTGTAGGGTGCTAAAAAAAACAGATCCCCATAATGTGTGCTAGTCAGAGGCCAGGTTGAAAATGCTTAAGTTAAGTACTTTTGCAAGTTTGCCCATTTAAACATGCCTAAAACAAAAATGGAGCACGTGGGGTCGATGTGGGCCAGTGCCCGTGGGTCAGCATACAATGCATTCAGTATTTTCCTCGGAGAGTATTTGTGTGTGGGACTCTCTCCCCCAAATGCCATTTGCCCCTGAGAACCCCTATTTTCCCAGGGGCTGATGTAGAGGCAGCCAGCAGGGTTGACGTAGTCCTGAATGGGGCCCAGGAGTCCAGCCCTGGACCCAAGTATGGGGGAAGTAGGGGAGGCCCAGCCACACAAACTGCTCCCACTGCAAGAGAAGTAACAGAAAATGCTGGCTCCCATGTGCCACACCCGAGATGTGTGCACAAGTGGTGAGTCGGCAGGGCAGCAGAGTGGGCTCTATACACTGTCCCGCCGTGATTACCTGCCTCTCGATACCCAGTGAGCAGGTCACCCAGGAGTAAAAAAAAAAGGAGAAAACTATTGCACAGTGAGTGATAGTAGCAAAGGTGCTCCATGGCAGAAGCTCCCCATACAGCCCCACAAGGAACCTGATGGCATATATGCCTTCTTTGTGGTGCCAAAAGGAGGGACAGGGGCAGCACCAATGGTTATCCATGCCTTGTGGGGGGGGGGTGCAGGAAATGCAGCAGTTCCTCCACTACTGATTTAAGAAAGTAGCCCTATGTCTCCAGGTCTTAGGATGCATGACCTGGGGAGACTGTTTACCTTATTTTCAAGCAGTCCCGGAACTGGTGTTTTTCTCTACAGTTTGTCAAGTATTGGAACTTTCAGTGGTTAGACCTATGGTTGCATTTTATGGGGCCTGAAGAGTATAAAGAACGACTCTGACATGTTATTTTGATCTGCAAAGCTTTATTCAAAGTATTTTATTGAAAGTGAGTACTGAGAAACCATCCAATGCATTAATTGATGATAATGATTACATTTAAATATAGTTATTGATTCAGTTGGTATGATGGTGACGTCTAACATGAGATTGTTGTTCTTATATTGTGATGACCCCCTTGACAAAGCCAATGGCTTGCCTTATATTTTAATGTGGTGACCACTTGACGAAGTCAATATGCTTGCCTGATAGTTAAACGTGGAAAAAACCTGACACACTCATATATTGATGTGGTAACTCCTTGAAAAAGCAATAGTCTTGCTCTATATATTGATGTGATGACCTCTTGACAATGCCAATAGGCCTGTTTTCGTTAAAATGACGCCTCCTTATATTGTGATGTTGCATATTGTATTGAGACGGGGGTAATTCTGATCATGAGGTTCATTACCCACTAGGTATCAAACTTGATTCTAGAATGTCACTAAAGTAATTTTCATCTACTTGATGTATACATTTGTGAAAACATAGGGGTTTATTTACAAGCCCATTGCTCTGCCGGTGCTTCACTTTTTTTAACTCACTGGCGGTGCAAGGGGTTGCCCATATTTTCGCGGCCACGTAAAGTCACCCTGCATGACTTTTCATGCCCTTGTAAATATGGGCCCCTTTCACGCATTACTCTGCGTGAAAGAGGCATTTCATGGATGTTGCTGTGGGTGTTCCCACGTAACATTCATGGAACTTGACGCATTCCCAGATTTACATTTTGTAAGACTGGGAATGTGTCAGAATCCTATGCCTCCCCAGAGGAGGCGTAAGAATGGCGCAACGAGGAGAAATACATTATTTCTCCTTGTTTTTTCCTTTTTCTATGTGTGCTGCATTTTGCAGCATGCATAGAAAAAGGAAAATGCCATTAATGATTGTTTTTGTGCAGGAAGGTATCCCTTCCTACACAAAAACAATCATCCCTGCAGGTCAGGCCCCCTTGCAAATTGATGCAAGGGTGCCTGCGCTGGCGCATGCCAACCATTTGTGTGCCAGCAAAAGGGAAAGCACGCAAATTTGTCATACTGCTGCTAATACGATGCATCGATGTGCTTTGAAAGTGACGCGGCACAGCTAAATGGCTTGCGGTGCTGCACTGCCTCATTTTCTTGTAGATGAGGCCCATAATATTTAGTAGTGTGTGTGTGTGTGTGTGTAATAAATTGACTTTTCCTTTTTTAAAGAAAAAGGACTGACTGGACATTTATTTATTGAGTGTTGTTATTGCATGCCAGCAAATTGGGATTGCCAGCCCACACTATGCCCCCCCCCCCCGGCCACCCCTCCCGAGTAGGCCTTGAACTGCTCTGCTTCGCCACATTGACCGAGTCAAGTGCTACAGTGGGGTACTTGGTTCCCAGTGAGGAGACAATTGTGGACCCATTACTTTTGCAGGACTCTCATTCTGTACAACTAAAACACAGGGGCATATTAGCAAGGGCACTATCGCCGCTTTAGCGGCACTTTTTGCCGCTAAAGCGGCGATATTTTTATCGCCCTATCAGCAAACTGTCTCTAACAGCAGTTAGCGACAGTTTTCGGGCATTAGCGCCCGTTTTTTTACCGCTTTGCATGTCAGCGATATTTATCGCTAATGACATGCAAAGTGGGCGTTCCTCACTAAAAATACACGCAGACAGTCGCAAACACAACTTCACACTATTAGCAAGGCCCGCGAAGCGATAAAAAAATGTGCGTTAACCCCGATTAGCGCTGGATTTTAACACCTGCTAGAAACCTGACTTAGCCATTATAGTCTATGGGAGGTGGATTCTACGGTTAAGTCCCCACCTGCCTATTAGCGAGTTTTTCCTTAGCGATAGGAATTTATCGCAAGGAATTCTCGTGCTAATGCTGGGAATCGCCGCTATCGCTGGATTTGTTTCGCATTGGAGATAAAACGTTGCTAATAACGCGTTATCTCCGCAAACGAATCCAGCGATAAAAAAAACGACGCTAACTGTGGTTTGCGTTAATTAACGCACGCTGTTGGTAATAGGCCCCACAATTTCTTACAATAATTTACACCACTTTTACTCTACTGTCATTAAAGTAAGTGCCTTGTTTGAAAATAACATCTACCAACATTTCAAGAATATCCTTAAATCATATCTCATTCCTTACATTGTTTCGCAAATTGCAAGATGTCACTGAGTTAAGAGCTGGGGCAGACATAACTTATGACTCTTGTGAGTGACATCACTTTTGAAACTAGGTCCCTATGTATTTGGGAAAGAAGCAAAATGAACTGTGATAAAAAAATCAATGAATTAAATGAGCATACTCTATTTTTTCTTACACTTTGTCTGTACTTTGGACTCCAATTTTATGGAGCACTGCATCTATTTTTTAACCTGAAGTATTAAAATGCATCTTTTTCATAATTGTAGAATCATGCAATGTAATTGCCGTAAATTATCTTGCCTGTTCGTTAGTTTATTTGTTAATTTCACTCCAGAATTATTCTGACTGTCCCAGCAAAATTGCTGCTCCATTTTTGGTGCCAATTTTGCAACATGTTTACTTGGGAGAACTGTGACTTCCTTAAACAGTTCATGACAAAGCTCTTTACAAGAAACTCTTCAAATGGAGAATACAGGTGGGAAGTGACAGAGAGCTGAAGTAAACAAAGTTGTCAAAAAGTAAAGGAAATCCTTTAACATTTTTGAGAAACTTACAGACTGTAGAAAATTGGTGATGTGATACTGGAAGGCAGTTTCATACTTTGGCTGCTTCAGAGATGAGCACAAATTGCAGTTCACATACTTGAAAACTGGATTACCTAAAAAGACCCTAATTTCAAGTTGGTGGTAGATAAAAATCCATCAATTTATGCAGGAAATCTAAATACGGAGAAGAATCCCTTGACTGAACTTTTTGGCTGGAATCCACCTGATCACATGAAACCAATTAATCCTCATTTTGCCATTAAAATTAGATATTAGCAGAATCTGGAATTACCAGATCTGTTTGAAAACTGTGACTCAGGTTTTCCTTCGACCTGCACAGTTCAACTGTAATGAAAAACGAATTTAAGAGTTTTTCACTACCAGGACATGTAAAATTTAAAAGTACATGTCCTACTTTTAAAATACAGTACACCCTGCCCTCTGGGCTGTCAAGGGTCTACCCTAGGGGAGACATATATGTAGTAAAAAAATGTTTGGGCCTGTCAAAAAGTTTATTTTGCCAGGTTGCTATGACAGGTAAACTGCACACACAGGCTGCAATAGCAGGCATGAGACATATTTAAAGGGCTGCTTAAGTAGGTGGTACTATCAGTGGTGCAGGCCCACAGGTAGCATTTCATTTACACATCCTGGGTACATGTAGGACCACTTTACTAGAGACTTATACGTAAATTTAATATGCCAATTGGGGATAAGCCAATATTACAATGTTTTAAGGAGGGCGCACATGCACTGGTTTGCAGTGGTAAAGTGCGCAAAGTCCTAAGGCCAGCAGAAACAAGATCAGAAAAAAGTGGAAGAGGAAGGCAAAATGTTGGAATTGAACTGGAGAAAAGTACTGGGCGTGGAGTGGGGCATGTAGTTAGAGAAATGTTGTTAGAATTAAACTTGCACTCTATGACAGATTCAGACTTGCATATGATACATGCATGACATTTCTAGGTAGTACGAGTACCTCCAAAGTCCCTACTTGCCCCTTTCTTGATCACCAAGGGTGAGTTAATTTATACAATTGCCAGTTTACTCAGTTGCATTTAAAAAACTTTTATTAGTTGAAAAAGTTTATGGAGAGTGATTTTTATTATTAGCATTTTTATAGATAAGTATGTTTATATTTCCCCCCTCAAAAATGTTAAGATTTTAATGAAGTTGATTATGGAATTTATTCAGATCTGTTTTTATTCCTAATGTTTAAACATTCTGTTGCGCTTTGAAGTTTTTTCTTAAAAAGTCTTATAAACGCTAAGAATGTTATGAAGAAAACTTTATTCTGCAAATAAATAATGCTTTGTTTAAGAGACTTAGCACCTGATTTTGAGTTTGGCCGACAAATATTGTGTCAAAAGCCTTTGGGATATTCTGCCCACCTTATTACAAGTGCACTTGTAAAACGGCAGACAAAGTACCCAGCAGCCAAACTGTAAATCAGGCCCTAACCAAAGTGCTTATTAAGGTGACAGCATGTCACTGCAAATAAAGTCTTATTACTCAATCTATATCTGCAGAAAGTATACCTTCCCAAGTTATTTGACGGAACTACCCTGTCTGGATCACAGAGGCAAAACTATCCACTTGCAGCAAAACCAGGCAACTGTTTAGAAAGAGGAGAGGGTCTGGGGGAAACTTACAAGAACAGACTTTTGGTATGAGGGCCAGGAAATAGCAACCAAATTCACCCTTTACTGTGTAGGGAGATTTTGGAACTTTAGGAACTAATATATAGAACTGCTAAATAAATGAGTCTGGGCGGATGATGAAAAATAGCACATAGGATATTTCACATGAGCAATTAATAGTGTAATTTGTTGCAACAGAACTTTTCTTTTTAGCCAATTATTAAAGAATGTGTACAAGCAAGAATATATGAATATAGAATATTGTATTATTACTATGTTCAACAAGGGTTAGATATTTTTACTTAGACACTAATATGTTTTACAACTATTGTCTCATTTTTAGTGGCTCTAAAGGGCCTGTTTGTGCACTAGATTTCTCATTGTGTTAATGCACACATGAAGCAGTGCATTATGTGATATCGTCTCCTGGGACACATAGAACTGACCTTAGGGGACTAACCATTAGGGCATACACTGTAAAGATTGAATCACCGCAAGCGAGAGATATTTTTAAGAATAACTCAGGCCCTGATAAACATCATCGGATGGGGTTTCTTGTGTCCTGCTCCTGGTGGAAAGCTCTTTTTGATCACCAACATTTTAAGGTTAATGTTTTAAGCTTTTAACTTTTTTTGTAGCCCCTGGCATTGTTGCTTTACTTACATAATATTTATGTGGCAGTCTAATAGTATACTCACCTGGGGTGTTCCTGGCAGCATCACCCCACAATTGTCAGTGCAGACCACTCTCCCTTCCTACACATCCCACACTTCCATAGGCCTTCAGCTTCTTGCAGGACACCTGATTGTCCACTAGGTGTCTTGAATACCCACTCCAAAGGTACCTACACATAGAACAAATCCAGAGAAATCTAAGGGGATCCACCTCCTACGGGGTCCCCAGCATGTCTATCCCCTACTGGAGAGGTGGTGAGTTAGTGCCACTAGCTCTGTAGATGTAGATCTTCAAACATCCCAGAGTGCAAGTCCAGAGTTGGTCCTCAACATTTAAGACAGTGGTTCAGTGGTCCATACACCTTATTGCTCTGTCCTCTTTCTTCTTCTATTTTTCTGTTTCTCCTCTGTTCTTCCCTGTGCAAGAGTTTAAAAATACGAGTGCAGAGCTCTGTGATGCTATTTCACCCACTCATCTCAACTTGCCCTTCCAGGAACCAGCACAGTGGCTTTTCAAACCCTTTGCGCTGTATACTGGGAACAACCAAAATGGTGGCTTGAAGGAAAACAGGGACTGATCACTTTCTCTGATCCGTCTTTCAAACTCCCCCCACTCAAGCTTAGCTTCTTCTTTCCAAGCTTAAAAGAAACCCCACTGTGGTGACTGGATACAGAGGTCTGCATTTTCTCCTTTTGTCCAATGTGGGAACATCTTTTTAGTTCTTGCAAGGGAGGTGTAGCTAACTAGCCCATGAAGGCACTCTGTCTCTTTGCTCTGCAAGAACGGTATCCTCCAGTCCCAGGAAAAAACTTTATACTGCCTGCTGGACAACTCACTAATAAACCGGAAAGCAGGGTAGATCACAGCATGATTTCCATTAATGCTGTCTTACAGAAATATACCCAAATTTATAACTGCATAGACAAACACAGAGTCGAAATAATTTTGAAATATAACAAATTGCATTATAATGTCTCAGTGTTACATGTGTGCAGGCACTGAACAAGTACAGAGAAGCAGCCACACGCTCAGACTCTTAATGAGTGCAAACGTGTGTGAACGTAAGCCAAGTGCAACCTTCTCAGATTCCTTTACTTCAACTGTACACAATAGCTGACCTTATTCAATACAATTTTAGCTCAAATCCATTTTTATTTGAAGCTAGCAGTGGCTGAGACTCCATTAGGGAGACTAACCCACAGCGAAGTTCTAAAAAACAGAGTTCCAAAAGCAAAAATACTGGTGTATTGGTTAGTCAGTACCTGCTTTCTAACACTGGTGTTTTACAAAACCCTTAATTTCATCATGGTTTTAATATACCCGCTGAGTGATCTCACAGTTTTTTACCACAGACTGCTTCTCGCTTGCTTGAAGTTTTGACTTTGGGGGGACTCTGTTGAGCAGACCACCCATCACCCAGGCCATACTTTATGATACAAATCTCTTGGGACAGTGGTTTCTCATTCATATTCGCTCTGTTTCTTTTGCTATTCAGATACCAACTTTGTATGGCTAAAATACACTATTGTATTATAATGAATCACAGGAATGATTGGGGGACTTGTACATTATGGGCCTGATTCACAAAGGCAAATGTGTATGTGTAGAGCCCCTCATGTGTGGATCTACTCTTACACCTATGTGTAACTCTTCACTTTATTGACATTCACCATTTCCAAGTGAAAATTTAAGCCAGGTGTAGACTTTAAGTGAGGGGGTGGAGACTTGTACAACTGAATTTACAAGCGACCTAAATGAAAGGGGATCTACATGATCTGAGGAGGGGGCAAAAGAGGCCATAGACAACTTACCTTATATGAGCAGTGAGAGTCCCATGACACCCCTGCCCACACGACAGCTAGGACGAAGAAACAAACACACAGTTAGGAAGAGGGAGGAAGTTTGAGGATGACGGACAGAAAAGTGGAAAAAAAGAAAGGAAACAGAGACATGAGAGGAAGAAGGGTGGAGACAAAAGGAAAAAAGAAAAGTAATGAAGGACTCCTTCCTGCAGCTAATAATGTTAATTGCTCTGCTTAGCTGTTTTTTCCTACTTATCGCAGCACATTTGCTTCATAATAGACTACGAAAGTATCAATAAATGTATTATAAAATGTCATCTTATCTTTCCGTTGTTTACTAAGGGCTTGCATGAGTGAGAGACGAAAGGTGATGATCTGTTGCCATGGTTCCCTAGAGGACTGGAGGTTCATGTTCTAGGTTTGTTAAGATCACCTGCTAATCTGGGAAGGTTAGGAGTTCAGGAGAGGCACTCTGTGCAGGCCTGAATTTGGGCCGTAAGGTAATGACATGGTAGAGAGACACATGGGCTTATTTACAACCCCCTTGTGCCAACCGTACATCACTTTTCCCATGTTAAAAATGACGCAAAAGTGGCACACGGGGCTTGTAAATAAGCCCCTGTGTCTACATTCTGACGTCCTGTCATCCCAAGGCACAGTTCTGCTTACCAACAGAATGCCTGCGACATGGCGCCACCCATGATTGGTCAGGTACTTATTTAACAGATTTCCTGAGTAGTGTGTGCCCATAATACCCTTTCACCTTCTCCTGAAACGTCTGTGGTGTTTGGGATTAATCCTCCACAGTAGTTTAGGAAGCACCTCATTTTTTCTGTCGTACGTTCAAGCATTGGCCTTTAAAACGATTGCCCATATTACTGTTTGCACTTTCTTTTCATTACTGTTTTATTAATGGCACAGCCACAGCCTATACCAATAGTTGATAATTGCAGACCTGTAGTCCATGCACTTTTATCTTTACAATAATGTTAGTGACTGAAGCCCACAATGCCTATCATTTAGAAGTCTTTTATTCTTGGGTCAATTTTTCAGCTGTGGATACTAATATAGGAACATTTGATGACTACACTAACTTTGCACTACCACAAACATACAGAGTGTATAAGCTCTTAGAAATTCTACTTTCATATTGGGAACACCAAAATTGGTTCTGAGGCATCCTAATCCACCCACTTGCTCCTGTACACATGGGTCCCTTAGTAATGAAGGGCCCACCTGGCTGGCGTTAGTTGGTTATACACCGTTCCCTAATCTGCAGGGTCTTAATGTTAATGAGCTACAGCAATTATACATTGGTCTAGTTAGACAGGCACTGACATGGTAGAGAGACAGTCCCTACATTTTGGAATCATGTCATCCTAAGCCACAGTTCTGCCTACCAGCAGAATCCCTGTGACAACCTGTTGAGCACGCCTATCTTCCTCTTGGATTTAGTCCAACCCACTGAAGTACGATTAAAAGGGGAGGAAAAGAAGAATGCATGTACCTAATTAAGAGAGATTACTAAGGACTTCCGAGGGTGAGACAGTGTGTCAATACCCTAAACCTAGAAGAGAAACTCTGAGGTTTTTTTTCCTACTTCTTTCTATCTTTCGCTTATAAATTCCAACACCCCTGTCTGAAAGGTGCACTGAATGGTACACGGTTATAAGGAAGTAGAAAATGAGAGAAGTAAGGTCTTGATAAAGAAAAGGAAAAGAGAAACACAGAACCAATATCCCACAGAGATACTTACCTGGGTCTTCTGCCCCCACCCCCCCGCGAGGGTGTTTGTGACATCAACCTGGTGAATCTGAGAAACAGAAGAAATAAATTAACACCTATAGAAATAATGGATCTTCTCCTGAGGCAACATCAGAGTGAAACCTGAGAACATTAATTTTCCTAAAAATTATTTTTCAGTTTTGAATGCCCCTTGTGTTGTAGCCACATTACAAAGCATTCACAGGGGTGTGGCCAAGATGGCGGACGGCTGAGATGTGTATTCGTGTATCTCCGCTCCCCGCCGCAGGATCCGACCGTCTAATGCAGCACCATACATGGACCGAGTCCCCTGAGAGGTCGGACAGAGCAGTCTGAGTGGAGGAGGAGGCCGAGGGCAGCGCAGAACATCTCGGCGCGGCTCCCCTGTCCAGAACCCGTAGCTTAGGGGTGGCCAGAGCTGCGGCGCTTGGATGCCTGGTCGACTATGAGAGGGCACCGGCAAGTTGGCCGCAGCTTTCTGTGGTGAGTCCAGCCCCGGCGCTCGTCTCTGCAGGCAGCTCGACTGGCAGAGAAGCGGGGCTTCAACGGAGTCCGGAGCACAGTGACTCACAGAGGCTAGAGGAGGCGTGACTGCCTGGGGTGATGGCCTGCCCCCGTGCCATGCAGGTGGAGAGTTGTGAGGGAGAGCCTGTGGCTGGTGCGGCTTGAGTGGAGGTCCCACGCCGTGACCAACCCTGAAGAGCACCTGCAACAGGGACAGTGGAGAAAGGATCAAGTCCCCTGAGAGGTTGGGCAGATCGGCCCTGAAGGAGGAGGAGGTCGGGGGCCGCTCGGAACGCCTTGGAGCGGCTTCCCTGTCTGGACTGTCGGGCTGTGGGGCAGCCTGAGATTCGAGGCCTGAGTGCTTGGTCATCTGCGAGAGGGTGACTGCTCGCGGGCCGCAGCTTCTGGTGGTGGGACCTGGCCCGGCGCCCATCCCTACCCATCCCTGTGAGTGGCTTACCCAGGGTAATACCGGGGCTTTTGTGGCGGCCAGAGCATGGCGATTTGAGGAAGCCGGGCGAGGCGCGACCGCCTGGGATGACGGCTTTCCCCTCGGCCTTGCAGGTGTGGACTCACGGGAGAAAGCCCGCAGCTGGTGCGGCTTGCGTGGAGGCCCTGCGTCGTGGTCGGCCCTGAAGAGCCCCTGCAACGTGGACTTAATAGATGCGGCCCGGGGGCCCCCCGAGAGGCACACAGGCAGTAGCAGTTGTGGGAGGCTTTCCCCAGCTCCTTGGGTATAGCGCTCAGCCCGCCACAGGAGGAACAGGGGACTCATTGCCAGAGGGGGACACGGACACTTCATTAGTTTCAGCCAGGACAGAGGGTGCTGGGTCTGGGCTAGTTGCTACTCGCCCAGAGGCGCACCCCCCTACATACCTGGACCCGGAGGCTAACCTGAAGGCTCGCTGACCAGTCGGGGTGACGACTTACGGTGGGGCCCTCTACGCCGCTGCACGGCTCTGGTGATTCGGAACCTATTGATAGGAGCAACAACACCAAGGTGAGCGTTTTGACCTAGAGAGGGCTATCACCCGCTGCACACTTGACCCCGGGCTCCTGAGACTGCGCTACCAGGTGTCTGAAAGTGCACACGAGCCTTCTCCTGGGGCTGCAGTAGAGCACCCAGTGAGCATTGCCCATGGGGGAGCCTGGGTGGCGGCAGCTCTGGGCTTCACATCCTATGTGGTGCACCTTAGAAGCCTCGATTACCCGGCCGGGTGATATCAGGAATACAGCCACTAGAAGACGCCCAGACAAAAAGGCAGTCACCGGGAAACGCAGTAATCCCTGTGCCATCTTTGCAGCCCAACTCCTGACATTTCCTTTGCCCCCAACATGGCAACCGCAAGAGGGAAAAAAGACCACAACCTCAAGGACAAGTTACTAAAGCCCACAGGAGGATCGGGGGAGATGCATCTTCGAAGGCACCTGAGAAAAGCTGATCACCCACCCCTACCTGGAGTTGCTGATCGCTTCCCTGCTTGAGGACCTTCACTCTTTCAGGAAGGAAGTCACACAAGAGTTAAAGGACACACGGCGTGATCTAGAGAGGCTGGGCGAGAGAGTCTGCACATTGGAAGACCATGAAACGAGCAGGGAGGAGGAACTAGAGCAACTCCAACAGGAGATCCTATGCCTTAGAGATCAGAACCTGGACCTCCAAGCCCACACAGAAGATTTGGAGAACAGGTCACGCCGGAACAACATCCGGATCCGTGAGGTTCCCTCTGGAACCAAAGGATCAGACATCACCGCCTCGAGGACTTAATCCGAACCATCCTGGAAGCTGGTCCCGAGATAACATTCCAACTCGACAGAGCACACAGAGCGCACAGAGTGGGACCCAAACGCTCGCCTAAAGCCCCGCCACCGGACATTCTTACGTGTGTCCATGACTTCCCCTTAAAGGAGCGTGTTCTCCAGATGACTAGAGACAAACACCTCCTGCAGTATCAAGGCTGTCACCTGGTCCTATACCAGGACCTTGCAGCAACTACCCTCCAGAAACGGAAAGACTTCTGCCCCATTACTACACAACTTCATGCGGTGGAGATGCGCTATTCCTGAGGGCACCCCTTCCGTACCATCTTCCGTCATGAAGGGAAACTACATCAAACCCAGTCCCTGGAAGAAGCACGCCGCATATTGGACTTGAAGAGTGACTCTCCCGAATCTACGCGAAACAGCAGAGAGGAAACAGATGGAACAACTAGCCGAGTGCGGAAGCGCTCCGGCACTCCTCCGGTTGGTCACCGACCGGATCCTGACACAATAGCCAGAGAGAAGCAGGCAGTCATAGACACATTATCTGGAGCCTCTTTGAGACCAGCATCACCTTGACAAGGGGGGCCTCTCCTCTGGGTCTGCTGTTCCTACTCCTTCACTCGCAGCTTTCTCTTCTCTCTAATCCTGCCTTGACATAATGCAGGGGCGATTGATGGCTGGGTCCAGGCGGGGAGAGGGGGCCGCACCCACGACCCCACTAGTGACTAAACAGACACACCAGAAATGGACCCTAATTTCCTTTACACTAGTTCTAATTTTTGTTATTATTGTTTGTTGTGACTTTGGTTTGTTTTGAACTTTCTCTTTTGAATGGACCTGGGAATTACTGTTGTGAGCCCTTGACCTCTACACTCCCTACCGCATTAAGCTCTGCCTGCACTGCACGTATGACCCTCTGCCCTCTCACAAATAGCCTTTGAATGGCACCCTACACCCATGCCCAATGTAAGTCTGACAGAATTCTCACATTAAATGTCAAAGGCCTCAAACATCCCCTGAAAAGGAGTTTCATCCTGTCTTACCTAGAACACTCAGGGGCCCATGTATGCCTACTACAAGAGACTTCCCCGGGATGAGCACAGGCTCTGCTCCAAACACTTCCCATGCCAATATTTCTCTTCCCTCTCGAACAAAACAGCGGGGTGGCCATTTTAGTCTCCCGACACTTCACAGGCAAGGTAATAGCCAAAGAGGTCGAGTTACGGGGGAGGCTGGCAGCCTACTCACTACAAGCAGGCACCAAAATAATCACATTAGCCTGTATGTACTCGCCTAACGAAGGGCAGGAGGCATTCTTGAAACAAGCAGTGACAGAGATCATGGGATTCTCTGGCCGCCTAGTCTTAGTGGGAGGGCGACGTAAACCTTGTCCTCGATAACGACATGGACCGATCTGCACAAAGACAGGGACAGACGGGCGCACTTTCCAAGGAGGGCCTGGCTAAACAATAGGGGCCTCATCGATATCTGGAGGAACACACATACGCAGGCCTGAGACTATACATACTATTCATATGCCAGGAAAACATATGCCAGGCTAGACTATTTCCTGAGCACACGCCATTTGGTATCTCGGGTGCAGGATGTCACTATTGAATCCCCATCCCTGACGGATCATGCGGCTGTAGTGGTCAATATTGACATTCCAAAACATTGCCCAGACCCCAAATCATGGCACTTGCGAGACAGTCTAAAAAATAAAGAACGTAGGGATAAAAGGGACAACCTCTCCCAGCAAGTTGTGGAACTCAAGCGCATTCTCAAATGTACCGCAGCCCCCCGGGTGTGGAGGCAGTTAGAGGCCGCCAGAACCTAACTAGCCGGTATTGATACGGATAGGGCAGAATATGCAGCACTCTGCTTAAAGCATCAATTTTATGTTGTGGCAACAAGGCAGGTCGTCTCCTCGCCAACAGGCTGAGGATCCGGCGGCAAGAGCAGCGGGTCCAGGAGATTTTAGACTCTGAGGGCCAGGCGCAGACCGAGTATCCCCTCATAGCAGAGGCATTTAGAGACTACTACCAAAAGCTCTACACATCACAGAGCCTCCAGCCAGAGAGAATTCCGTCATATCTCCAGAAAGCACATACATCTACCCTGACTTCGGAGCAAAGGGAAGATCTGGACTGTCCGATCAAAATTGAGGAAGTCATTGCATGTATAACCCGACTAAGGGGTCGATTCCGATCTCGGCCGGAAGCGCACCTAACAGTATTCGTCCGGAAAAAAACCAAGCCGAACGCGTGTTTCCCGACCGATTCGAACAGCCGTCCGAACGAACAAGTACGATGCGCATAACAGCCCAGATTCCGAGCAAGCCGTACTCATCCATTTCAGCTCCTGTTCCCCGCCCGAGCCGGATCCGTAAACGTCCAATCGAGTCGCACGG